>CM050164.1:62236971-62831971 GCA_027410445.1 Discoglossus pictus | reverse complement strand
ATTCCTCTTAATAATTATCATTACACTGAACATATGAAACTAGTTCAAAAGCTAGTTCAAACATACCCCAGCAGAATTGTGTGGTTCTTGTTCTCTGTGGCACAAATGATGGCTTCTGAAGAGGGCAACGCCCAAAGGTACAGGCAGAGAATACTGTATACAGGTTTCTAGTGGCCTCCGGCAAGACCACTCCCCAATTCAGGACACCAACACAATAACAGTCTCACACATTCAATATGTGAAACTAGAACTGAACATTTATTCAATCATAGAACCAACATATTTATACATCTCCATACCACACCCTTGTGTACCTTTTCGGTATGTGTGTGAAGTCAGAACAAAGTTCCATTTAGCTTGCATCCTTGGTTGCTATAGAAGCTCTTGAGATAAAACTCACCAGATGTTTAAGCTACATGACAGGTGTCTACTATAGCTGGCTAGTGCAACAATCTTGATGTTAATCTCCAGTGTTTGCTTAAGACTCCTGAAGTGCAGGCATCTGTCTTGGTTGTTGTTTATCAAGGCCTATATGTGTGAGGATGCAATGTTCTGCAGTTAAGCTTATGTGCAGAACATTTTTACCTTTTCCTCATGTATTCTCCTGTTCTATATCATGTTTCCCTTTAACATATTATAACTAGTATACATGATAACAATGTACAGGCAACATATAACCACACAACAAAAATACATAATCACAATGCAACAATGTCATGCACCCTTGCCATATCCATAATTAATGGTAATATTACAGCCACTAAACAATGTAGTCATGATAACTGATTACCTGGACCTGCCAACTCTACTTGTATAAAATGTCATGCTGTTTCATTCCCTAATCTTCTTTACGCTACCCCTCACTCCTAAATTCATTTCATGAAAAACTTAACAACATGTGAACTTGACAACATGTATTTACAACTAAAGCTCATATGTTTGTTTATTGTCATAAAGAATTAAAAAAATGTATACAGTTTAAAATGAGTAAAAATGTATATATTTTTCTTATTTTATTGGCCTTTTCCCCACAAGAAGAGCTGCTTTTCTCCATCTCCCTGTTCCTTATCATGTGGGAGTGACCAGCTCTGTCTGGAGGCTGGACCATCATAGATCTTGAAAGCAGGCAGGACTATGATATTATTGCCCCCACCTTGTGATGGCCTGCCCTGTTGCCCACACTGAGGAATAAAAGGTGAAACCTCCTTGTAGCTGCCTCATTAGCCCCATCCAGTGATATCAAGGTGTGGGACCAATGATTAAATGGGTTATCACCGTTCTGCTCCCTTTCCTGATCACCCTCAGCCTGAATCAGAACTCAGACTGGTCAGGCTTTACTTTTTTATTTTTAGTCCATGTCCCAGACAGAGCTGGCCTTGTTTAATGATAGGAACAGGTAGCTGGAGAGAAGTGGCTCTGATTGAGGGGGAAACTTCCAAATTCAAAAGTAAACATCAACTTTTATTTATTTTACATTGCATAAAGTTTTTAATAGTCTATGGCCAACAAATATATCTGCCTTACTTGTAAATGCATTACAGTGGTCTATGGGTGCAGGGTGTGTATGGAAATGGATACATATTACACATATTCATACAAAGCACTGTGTGTGTGTGTGTGTGTGTATATATATATATATATATATATATATATATATATATATATTCATTCAGTCGTGCCAAACTCTCTGTGACAGTATACAGATAAGGTTATCTTTGCAAAGATACTGGAGTGGGTTGCTAGTTCCTTCTCCACTGGAATGCAATTTGACTGACCTTTCTGCAATGATCCTACGTGGTATAGCACATAACTTCATTTAAGTGCACAAGCCCCTTCACCATGACAAGGTAGTGATCCAGAAAAGAAAAAAATCTATATATAGTTACATACATATATGCTGACATAATTTTAAATATATATCTGTGTAAGATCATGGTTATTTTAATGCATTGCATAAACAGGCACACCGTTACTGAACATAAAAAACTAGTAACCAATGGCTATCCTACTTTGCCTTCCTTTGTCACAAGCTTATATTTATTTATAACTAGCAAATTGCCCGTCAAAAAATGACGGCAATGAAATTGTAAGGTAGCTAATGCTGTTTGGTGTGTAATAATGAAATATATAATACATTAATAAATGAATATACTTGACCTATTTTGAAGCATTGTGTTGAAGAGCTGCAATCTGTTTTGATGTTGCTGCAGCATTAGTGGTGTGGAGCTGCTGTGTAAGCGTGCTGAATGTGTGCAGTGTAATACTGTGCGTGCGCGAGACGAAACCGTTAGCGTAGTGGTGTACTTTCGCATTGGCGTAAAATGGCGGGTAATGTGTGGTATGCGTCTTAGCGGATTATCCGTAGGTCTTTTGTGGTGTTTAGCGAGTTTCTTGTGGTGTTTTGCGAGTGTGTTGTGGTGTTTTCTGTGTTTAGAGTGCTGTAGCCTCGTTTTCGTTTTGTTCGGCGGCCATTTTTTCTCTCGCTTAGCCAATTTTTTAGTGTCTAAACTCTTTTATTTTCAGTGAAATCAAGGTGTAAGTTGCTTTTTTGAGGTCCTGGATGCTCCCTCTTGCTGTAGGTAAGCTTTTTATGTATGTGCTGTGTATATTTATTGTGTTTTGAATTTTGTAATGTTCGCAAGTTGTGTCCGAGTGTTGCGAGGTCGTAATGTGTGTTAACGTGTGTCGTATGTTGTTTGCGTTGCGAGTTAAAGTTTGCGAGGGTCGTAATTGGTGTGTTGTGTTTTTTGCGTTGCGATGTAAAGTTTGCGAGGGTCACAGTTCTGGACGGCAATTGGTGCATGTCTGTTTAAAAATGGGGATTTGGCCGCACACAATCCTGGACGGCAATTGGTGCATGTCTGTTTAAAAATGGGGATTTCTATTGAAGAGGTGGCAGTGTTTAGCAGTTCAGCATGCTGGGGATGCGTACCAGAAGAAAGCAAGGGCTGCAAAGTGACAGCAAAGTCCAGAGCTGAGAGGGAATGTCTAGTAATAAGTATTGTACAAAGGAAGACCGAGCCATCTAGAAAAAAATACTAAACAAGTCCACTAATGCACTTCCATGTACTATATATGATTTTAGTTGTAGGTCCAAAGCAGTTTCAGGAAATTAACTAAAAAGTCCTGGAACTGACTTGAACAAGACACTAGTGAACTCTGCTGACAAAATGGTTAAGATAAAAGCAAGCTTTTTTAATAATATCAGATTTATTCATGCTGCCCTCTGTCCTTTCTGTTGTACTAGTGAGATTATATTGCAGGGAAAGGATTTCCTTTGTTGTTTTTCCATGAACTCTCTAAAATTGTGCTGACAGCTTTCCTTTAAATGTGATTCTTTATCAATCGGCCACTGGTTTGGAGCTTGCAAAATACAGAATGCAGTCTACAGCCGCCAAATGCCCACTGACGTACAGTCTCATTCTATTCATTTTAAAACATCACTTTAATTCACTAACAGGTGGTATATTATTTAGTTAGTCATTGATTATTAAAAAGATCTTACTCATTAATTAAAAAAACAACATTATTAAACCTTTTTTCAAATACCACCTTCTAAGCCTCAATTTGACCTGCTCGTCTCAACCCCACATGCGGAAGATTGTGGGAGCCACTTGGAGGCTGTGCATAATGGTCAGACACAAGCAACTAATAAACTGATTGATGCTTGGGCAAACCATTTCTTTTGTATCAATACTTTAGCTAATTCATAGCAATGTCTACACATAAGCTTGTTTTTCACCCTTAGCATTGCCTCCCAGCCAGAGCCTCTCCTTTCCCTCATGGTGGGTAGACAGATGCAGCTCAACTGGCAGCTTTGAAGCTGACGTTAGAAAAAAGTTTAATAATGAATACTGCTTTAAGTTAATTAATATGAATTTATTAAGACCAGTGCATGGACGTAGGAGCTTAAGTCAACTCTACTACCAGGTCAGGCAGCCTCCAAAGCAAGAAAGTTCAGGCCAAACAACAAGTATAAAGAAAACATAATAGTGGCACACTACACAATATACACTAAATGTATTAGAATATCAAAGGGATGGTATTTATCCACCACCAATGGAAGTAGCGATCTGAGGAAATACAGATTCTCCCTCAGTTCTAATGGTATCAGTCCAAATCCAAGGGTTTCATTCAATTGCGATTTGGCCAATTGAATAAAGCTCTATATAAGCATTTTTTTTTACAGATTTTTTTAGTTAGTGAACCTCTATCCAAAAGCAAGGTCATCACTAACTAAAAAACTTATATAGAGCCCTATTCGATTGGTCAAACCGCAATTGAATGAGGCCCCAAGTATGGATGAATGATGAGCTGCTATCCTGAATATTTTGAGAGAACTCACTGCAGAGTAAATGTATGTATGGTGAAGTAAGTGTGGGTTATTTTAATGCACGCCTAAATATTGTGCATACAACATATAGAAGTCTGGTTATCTACTTTATACTAAAAAAGTCAATTATTTGGCATAAAACATATGTATGTGTTTTGGCTCATTATTTACACATTTGTGAGCTTTAATTTTAAAAAGAGATACTACATATGTATTATGTCACATAATAGACTTTTTTAGTATTAAGTAGAAAAACTTCAATTAATCCCATGCCTTGTGGTTATAATCTATTTATCTTAACAAAACTTTTGTGTGTACTAACAGAGATTGTGAACATGTTTCTGCAGTTTTTTATATTTTGTAAGTACAGTCTTTCATATGTGTATTAAATTAATCCAAACTTACATCACATACATTTTTTATGTTTTTTACCTCTTTTTTGCACTTTTAATAAGATAATGTGTTGAGAATCTGCACAGAGCAGAGATAACATAAGGAAGAGAGAGAGATTCAGACAGTATACAGAGAAAGGTAGAACTTGAGAGAGAAAAAGAGAAGAAAGTAGTACTTTACAGAAAGATTAATAAATAACGGGAAAGGCCTTTCAGTGGAGGTGGTAGAGTCAATACAAGTTAATGGAGTGAAGCATGCCTGGGATAAACATACTGCCACCTTAAGGCTTAATAAGCCATGCTTTTGGGTTTAAAAAATGGGCACACTAGATGGTGTTTCTATATTTAAGGGAGGAGGCAAGAAGAGAGAGAGAGAGAGAGAGAGAGAAATAGACAGACAAGGGAGAGAGAAAGGAGAGGAAAACACAGAAATGTATTTGTTCAGTAGTGTGAGGGTAGGCAGGATATGGGTGATGAGGGAAAAGAAGGGGAAGGGATGAGGAGTTAGTGAAAAGAAAGAAGCAGAAGGATGAGAAGGGAGGATGAAAGTGAGGTTGGGAAAACTGAAGAAATAAAAATAATACAGAATAAAGAACAAAGAGTAGAAGAGAGTTGGAAAGTATGAATCGACTCTATCTATTGCAAGAGTAAAATAATACTTGCAAAAGTCAGGTGTTATAATACAAAAATATATGCCTGGAAAAGTATACTATTTTAATTACAATGTTGTGTATCTTTGTGCAAATACTGTTTCTGCTGCTTCTTGGCTGCCCATTGCATCCCCCAGGGATGCAGTTGAATATAGGGGTGTGTGTGTGTGTGGGGGGGGGGGGGTGTTGAGTGAAAGGCTTTGCTGGGTCAAAGTTTTCCTGTGAGAGATATATTGCTCCATAGTGCTGGTCCTCTAGTGCCAAATTCTGATAATGCATGATTAAGTTTAACTTTGTTATTTTGTATGTCCCCTATTCATATATACCTCATCACCCCCAGTTTCTACGCCCCTGGACCAGTGTCTATTTAAAACATTTTTCTCTTGTCAGTGGACCTTAAAGTGTAAAACTAATGTAACTGTGGAGCTAAAAGAGGATGTTCCCAGAGTGGATGACCATATCCATAGTTGTTATAGTCCTAATTAGCACATCAAAGCAGCTAGTTAGTATTTGGGATCTGCTCAATTGCATAGGAATACATCAACAACAATCCTGTTATTCTCAGCAATAATTCCCTTTTAAAAGTAATTGCTAGTACCATGTATATCTAGTTGTTCGTTCTTGTTAAGAATAACTTAAAACAACTTGATTTTGGGGAGTACCTTTAAAAGTCATAAATGCTGGACCATTAAAGTAGCCCTTCTTGGTTCTCATTAAGGAGGGCTATCTATCTTATATATCATGCCATCTGCCATTTATTAGCCTGCACTAATTGACTTAGATATGTAATTGTCCTATGTATTATTACTAAATAAGCATTTTCTTTTTCCTTTTTAGGAATATTTTTACCCAAAGTATGTAGGTAAGTAAAAACTGGGATTTCCTTTTAACCTATTCTGTTTTAAACTTGATATGTAATTGTGCATGTTATAAACATTCTGTCCTAGAACAAAACATCCCTTTAACATTTGAATAATAAAATATATTAAAACATGCAATCATATTTTCAGACTAGGCAAGAGATTGTAATCATGTTTTTATTTGTGTCTAGGCATGCTCCATTTCAATATTTTCAGATAAAAAAGTAATTGCCTTTCTTTACTGAGATATAATATATGTAGCTGTGATGAATTTATATTTGTATTGACAGTTTGAGTGTAGAAATTGCTGGACAACATAAAACAGTATAAAAGTCATGTTTAATGCATTCATTTCATTCCTATTTATGAAATGAGGTAGAATGTTTGAAATTAATAATCCTTTTTTTTAATCTTGACATCATTATCTAGAGATCTGTAATGATTTAAAGGACCACTGTAGTGCATTTACAAGTAAAACATGTTTGGTTGTTCCACATAGGCTATTAAAAAAGTATGGTCTTTAAAATAAATACAATTTTATATATTTTTTTCTTTCTCAAAATTGTGAGTTTTGCCCTCAAGCCGAGCCACTTCTCTCCACCTACCTGTGCCTATCAGGGGGTGTGTCCAGCTCTGCCTGACGCAAGGTCTAAAATAAGTTTACTAGTCCAGGTTCTAGATAAGAGTCAGCATGTTTAGCAAAGGAGACAGGACTATGATAACGTGTGTAGTCATTGGCTATGTGACAGCTGCAAGACGGTTTTATCTTCAATATGGCAATGTCAATAACATCATGGGATGGGGCCAGTGATATCATGGTCTTGCCTGCTTCCTAGCTCCATGATGGTCCAGCCCCAAGCAGATTTTACCATGCCTCCCATAAGGCACACAGAGGTAGAGAAAAGCAGTTTTACTTAAGTGCAATAAATAGTCAGCTACAGGGAAGTCCACTGCAGGCTGTACTACAGTGTGAAAAAGATGGGTGGAGCTCTAGCCTATAAATGGTGGGAAAATCAGCATGGTTTCTCACATAATTACTATACTTATCTCTCTTTTTTTTCCATCCTGTTAATACAAATCTTTCTTCCTTGCAGCATGCATTGGCTCCCATCGAGCTGGAGTGTCCAGTAAGCTTAGCTTTTTGAATCTTGATGGCCCAGCTGACCTGAGATCATGCATTAATGGTTTGTATTCTTTTCTAGATATTGTGCTATTTTTTACAACAGGAAACTAGAATATACGTATACCCTTAGTTAAATCACATTTACATTATAAAAGCAAGTGAATGGTTATTAACTGGTCATGAGATGTTCGTATGATGTCAAACCCCATGACATCACCGGAACAACTTCCGCTGATCATTTAGCAGCAGGCAAGAGAAGGAGACAGAAACTGTGCTGGATGCAGCACTTCCTTCCATTGCACTCCCAATGAAAATAACAGTTACCCCTGCACAGGTACAAACTTAGGGGCATGGTGCCCAAGCCATAAAAGGGTCTGACCTTCCTCAGACAACCTGAGTATTTTTATGTACAACTAAAGCTAGGCTGCCATCAATTATAGGTTTATTTTTAATATGTTCACTGTATGAAAATAAAGGTTACCCCCTGTAAAGTTTCTTGGTTTGGTGGTTAAATGACCACTAGAGTTCAAGAAAAAAAATACTTCTTTGTATATACCAAACTAAAAATATTGCCAGCGTGTTAGCCATGGACAGAAAACACATTTTGGGAAAATCGGATTTTTGGAGTCTCTTGAGTACAGGAATCCATTGTGTGTTTGTTACATCACATCTTGTGAGCTATGGGTGCGTGCATTTGTAGTCATCAATGGAGGGACAGGTGCAGAAAGAGAACAGGCAGAATTCCAGACCCCTTGCATCATTCAATGCAACCATACCTCTCCAAAAATGTAAGCACCCCTCTGACACAAATACAACATTCACCAAATGTAGCATTGATTTAAGGCATACATTTTTTTTCTAATTAATAACTAGCTGTATGTTTTTAGTCAGTCTTACATTGTTCACATTTTCTTATTCTGCAGTGGTCCTTTAAGGGGGTTGCTGCATAGAAAAAATATTCAGGTGACAATCAGATTATTTTTTACAGTTAAAGCTACATTGCCATCAATAATATATCATATATATATATATATATATATATATATATATATATAAAAAACAGTGGGGGTGGGGGGGGGGGGGGATTTGATCCCCTGCTGATTTTTGAACATTTGTCTACTGACAAAGAAATGATCAGTCTATAATTTTAATGGTAGGTGTATTTTAACAGTAAGACACAGAAAAAAAAAAAAAAACCGCATGTCAAAAAAGTTATGAATTGATTTGCAGGTCAATGAGGGAAATAAGTATCTGACCCCTTCAACTTAGTACTTGGTGGCAAAACCCTTGTTGGCAATCACAGAGGTCAGATGTTTCTTGTAGTTGGTCACCAGGTTTGCACACATCTCAAGAGGGATCTTGTCCCACTCCTCTTTGTTGATCCTCTCCAAGGGCCTCATTCAATTGCGATTTGGCCAATTGAATTGGGCTCTAAATAAGCACATAGCATATTTTTTTTAAATAATTTTTTAGTTAGTGAATACCTTGCTTTTTGATAGATGTTTACTAACTAAAAACTTCTTTAAAAACATATGTTATGTGCTTCTTTAGAGCCCTATTCAATTGGCCAAATTGCAATTGAATGAGGGCCCAAGTCATTAAGGTTTCAAGGCCGATGTTTGGCAACTCGAACCTTCAGCCCCCCCACAGATTTTCTATGGGATTAAGGTCTGGAGACTGGCTAGGCCACTCCAGTGTAGTTCTGGACTGTGTAATCCTGTGCAGTTCTTGGCTGATTCCTCGCCGTTCTCATGATCATTGAAACTCCACAAGGTGAGATCTTACATGGAGCATCAGCCCGAGGGAGACTGGAAGTTATTTTGTGTTTCTTCCATTTGCGAATAATGGCACCAACTGTTGTCACCTTCTCACCATGCTGCTTGGCGATGGTTTTGTAGCCCATTCCAGCCTTGTGCAGGTCTACAATCTTGTCCCTGACATCCTTGGACAGCTCTTTGGTCTTGGCTATGGTGGAGAGTTTGGAATCTGACTGATTGCTTCTGTTGACAGGTGTCTTTTATACAAGTACCGAGCTGAGATTAGGAGAACTCCCTTTAAGAGAGTGCTCCTAATCTCAGCTCGTTACCTGTATAAAAGACACCTGGGAACCAGAAATCTTGCTGATTGATGGGGGATCAATACTTATTACCCTCACTGACCTGCAAATCAATCTATAACTTTTTTGACATGAGTTTTTCTTTTTTTTTTGTTATTCTGTCTGTCACTGTTAAAATACACCTACCATAAAAGTTATAGACTGATATATATATATATATATATATATATATATATATATATATATATATATATATAGTAAATAAAAAGTACATCTGTGTTCACATCTGAATGTCCAAAGCAAGTTAAAAAACCTGCTTCCAGTTCAGAGTTCCGAGAAAAACAGTTATTACACTGCATTCTGGGAAGTTGAGCTGGGACACTCAAATATGGCCACAAATGCCTCGCTCTTCATTCCGTAGCCATCATCAAACATGGCTTCCTTTAAGCTTATGCATGCTGTATTACACAGCTTTAATGCAAAGCCAAGGTTGGAATAAACACAGGCTGAGTATCCAATCCATGTACAGCTGTTTCAAGCTTACTGGCTATCATCAGCATGGAGCGGGATCTCAGCCTGTGTTGTGGAAATTATGAGTAGGTAGTTCACCACAACAATCATATATAATATGGTGGGCAAAAGAGCGATAGAAGCCCTCCACCATACAGTAGTACAGTAAATAAAAAGTACATCTGTGTTCACATCTGAATGTCTAAAGCAAGTTAAAAAACCTGCTTCCAGTTCAGAGTTCCGAGAAAAACAGTTATTACACTGCATTCTGGGAAGTTGAGCTGGGACACTCAAATATGGCCACAAATGCCTCGCTCTTCATTCCGTAGCCATCATCAAACATGGCTTCCTTTAAGCTTATGCATGCTGTATTACACAGCTTTAATGCAAAGCCAAGGTTGGAATAAACACAGGCTGAGTATCCAATCCATGTACAGCTGTTTCAAGCTTACTGGCTATCATCAGCATGGAGCGGGATCTCAGCCTGTGTTGTGGAAATTATGAGTAGGTAGTTCACCACAACAATCATATATAATATGGTGGGCAAAAGAGCGATAGAAGCCCTCCACCATACAATATATATATATATATATATATATATATATATATTTTTTTTTAAGGGACACTGAACCACCAATATTGAAATATTTAAAACCAAACCACTGGGGTCTACAGCAGGTCAAGGGCCCTTGAGTATCTGCACTCGTCTTAATTTATTAGAGGAGGGCGATTTCATATTTGTGGGAAAGGTGATCTGATCACCCTATGGGTGATCCAACAACTATTTATATTTTGTTACTTTTTATTGACCCCTGTGTGTTATATAGAGGTGTGCAAGGGAGGTCCCACTTTATTTTGTACTAGCTCTGCCAGTGCACAATGTTCTATATAGGCAGGAATTACTAATTAAAAATAGGTGATCACCAATTTGGGGGAGAGGTAATCAAGTATTATTTTGATTAATTTATATACATACCCCACCTTGCTTTATGATAGCAAACATGAGCGTACATCTAATCTGATCTGATTCCCCTGGATGACCAGTCAATTTTAATAAAATATTTAGACAACAAATATTTATTTAATTGTTATATTGGTGGTCCAGTGGGGCTATAAATATGTTTATATTTGTGTCCTTATAAGAAAAAGGCTGCTGATGGATTATTAATAAAATTACAGTATCCTTTTAAGGAAGGTCTGTCAATTCACTATCGCTACATTACTGGATTCTGTTTGGTGTAGATTGTATTATTAATATTATTATTATTTTTATTATCCTTGTACGGTGCCACCTTATTCTGTATCGCTATACAGAGTTTAAGTACAAATAAACCTACAATGAGTTTAAAATCTTACAAGCATAGCATTTTTTCCTAAATCACTTTACAAGTTGAAAACTTGCAAACTTACAATCTGAAGGGAATTTTATTTTATGCAACATTTTCTCCTTCTTTGAATAAAATAATAATATTTTATTTAAATTTTACAGTCATTTCAGATCAATGCAACCCACTGCCATGTAATAAAGAAGGATACAAGGAGTGCATAGATGGAAAAGCTACATTTACTTGCAAATGCAAGCCGGGATGGCAAGGGGAAAGGTGTGAGGAAGGTGAGTGATCAACAGTTGATTCTAATAGATTTAAGTTATTCTTATGATTTTCTGTATATATTGCATGGTTACTTTTGTCTTTATCTGCTTCATTTTTTATAACCTGCTATTTTGAAGGAAAAGGGACATGGAACGCAAATCCTTTTTGCATATATTTAAAAGAGCATTCTTTAAACATCACAAAGGGTGTATTTTGCATGAAAAATATTAAGTAAAACCTGTTTAAAATTCATTAAAACCAACAGGAAATTCACAGAGCATACATACATATGTAGATTTAATTAGCAGACAAGCATGACTCATATTGGGTTTCCGAGTAATCCAGTGTTTATGATTTGGTGTTTTCACCTTTGTGACCTGGGTTCGATTCCAGTCAGGCAACCAGGAGGTTACACCACCCTGAAGCCATGCAGGGTTGGGCCTGGGATGTCAGTACTTGGATGGGAGACCACTAGGAATACCAGGAGCTGACTGGAGAAGGAACTATCAACCCACTACAGTACATCTGTGGATCAAATTAGTGTGTAATGGTCCATGAGGTCACCCCAGTATTAAGTGGATCAGCATGGTGTGTGACGGTCCATGAGGTCACAGAGAGCTGGACACGACTGAACAATGCAAACACACACACACGATTCATTCATCTATATTACTACTCACTGCCTGATACAGGCAAGTCTATAGATCAGCAAACATTTGAATCAGTTTTTTTCTGATTTGAGAACATCATTTGAAAAAAGAAGATACGTTATCAAAATCCTCCTCCACCTGCAGAGAATATGCTTTCAATGTCCTTTTGACTTCAAGGCATCTACCTCGGTATAAGAATTTGTTATATAATATAATATTAAGCTACAAAAATTAAATAAAATAGATACTGCCATTAAGGTCAATAAACTAGTCCACCAAATGTCATAATGGGCCATCACTTCGCAAAACCTCAAAAACTCATCTCAAATACATGCTTAAATCTACCACAGACACATTTTAGGTAATATTCTCTTTGGGACCCCAAACTCACATGGAACGGAACCCCAATGCTCCACAGATAGTTTAATATTAATAAAAATTGCATGGAGAAGCATCACCACTTTTTCTTCTGTCATCATTAGTGCTATGTTTAGCTCCACAGGTGGGGAAATAAGAGCTCAGACACTTCCGCTGATTTTGTGTTCTCATAGGTACTGACAAAATGAAAATGGAGATCTTCAAGCTGTGAAATATATTTTAAGGCAATGCATGTTATAATTACTTTTCAAATTAATATTAAAATGTTGATCTCTTTTGCAGTTTTCTAAACTTTGGTGATAAACTATAATTTATCGGGTACATATGGCCATCAGCTACTTCTCATGTGGCACCTAACCTGTTCTCTGGAGTGGAAGAAAATGCCCCACTTCAACAATCAAGACAATTTTAGCTCTTTAAATCTAGCAAAAAATATCCGTTTGTACTTTTACATTTTTCTCTTCATAATTTGTATCTCTTTTCTAAAGATTTTACCATTTTGCTGTAGATAACATTTAATTTGTTAAGCATTGTGAGGGTCTATTGTTAGGGCCATTTACCTCAATGTAAGTGCTCTTCATGGTGTGAAAGAACACAAAGTTGTATGTTAAAATTATCTATTCTTTTAATTACATGAATAACAGCTACAAGTTCTAAGGTTTTAAGTCTGTTTACATACAAAGTCTATCCTGCCTACTGGCTGTTGCATGAGTAATAACAGGCACATGATGAAGACAGTGATTGAAAACAGTTTTTCTCTGGACTCAGGACTGCACTGATCAGTTAACCCATAACTGACCTGTTTAGATGAATCCAGCATTCCTTGCTCTGCACAGAAATGTTTAAGGGTTACCTTTTTTTCTCTTTTGCTCACTACACTGAGCTGTAGCTGCTGGTGTGGCAGTGGTTAGTCAGTGACTCATGTAAATACAGATTTTATTGTATATGATTTCTCAGGGAAAAATGCACATATTTCAAAACGTCTGAAAATATTTCAATATGCTTGATGTGATGCGGTTCAAATTCTACTGAATTAAGCAACGGTTTAAGGATTCAGAGGACACATGACACTCTTCAAGTTAAATAATTAGAAATACTCTGCACTAATGTGAAGCAATAAGTAAAGGATGGCAGGAGCTACAGCCTAAATCTGAGAGAATAAACTGCTATTTTCAAAGTATATTTTGATGTTTATATTATGCCTTTATAAAATATAAACAAAATAGAACGTTTAATGAATGCAAAATTACAACATGCCATTTTAAGGATCACTGCAAACATAAATAGTGTGCAAGGACCACATAATACAGGCTGTTTAAAGGGAATAGCTGTATGTGTCAAACTGAAACTACATTGATGGTTTTACTATGGTGCTTAAGGTACACCTTATATGACACCACCCATTTGACCATTGCCCAAACTGCTTTACCGTAGTTCCTCTAGCCAACTGGCGGTGTGTATATATATATAGATATATATATATATATATATATATATATATATATTAGACTCTCTGTTAACCAGAACTCAAGCACCCAGAATTGTTTTTGAATACTGTACTTTAAATAAAAATAAAACTAGGAATGTAATATAGCTATGTATCTCTTTACTTTTGTATACTTTAATTTATTAATAAGTGCTTAAAGGCTCTATTTTTTCTGACTAAAATCATACAAATAGTTCCTAACTGGTTCCTCCCCTCTGCAGCTCATGAAGACAGTCTGCTTCTAAGTACAGGGGTTGCACTGTCTTATGGCAACCGAACAGCCTTTAAGCGCTTCTTAAGTACATAAAAGTAAGTAGATACTGTGACAGAGTGATACACAGGGTTTGTGTGAGCTACAGACTTTACAATGCTCCCTTTCCCCAGGAGGTGTGAAAGAGTTAACTTCCCTGAGCGGTTGATTAGATGCACCCGATCAGACATTACTTAAGGCTGCTCCTGGAATTTGGGTGTGGTTGATTTTGGACTTCAGCTGGCAGTCTGTGTAAGGCTGCCAAAGGCCTGAATGTACAATTGATTAAACTAAAACTCTGCACACACTTGCCTGTGTGTGTCTTCAGCCCAGACCAAAGAGAGAAAGACAGAAACATCTAAATCTAAAACATCTGAAGCTGCAAGAAAAGATACACACAGAAGTGTGTACTGCTGATCTGAGTTGGGAAAAAATACACACAAAGAGAAGTGTGCATACAGATGTCTAAAGTTGGGAAAAGACACAGACAGAGAAACAGCAGCTTGTAGCTGAAGATTGCTCTGCAGCAGTTTGAACACATGGAGTTATGAAGG
Organism: Discoglossus pictus; assembly: GCA_027410445.1. Taxonomy (NCBI): domain Eukaryota; kingdom Metazoa; phylum Chordata; class Amphibia; order Anura; family Alytidae; genus Discoglossus; species Discoglossus pictus. Next base: position 62,817,137 of record CM050164.1, on the reverse strand, counting down.
ATATAGGTCAGTTATTTTTAACAAACTATTGTGGTGCTCCTCAATTGCAGTCCTCAGGGCACACCAACAGGTCACATTTTAGGTATATCCCTGTTTGAGCACAGGTGAGCTAATCAGGGGCTCAGCAGGTGGTTAAACAGAATTACTGAGCCTCTGATTTGCTCACCTGTGGTCAAGCAATGATATACCTAAACTGGGAACTGTTGGTGTGCCCTGGGGACTGGAGTTGAGGAGCACTGAACTATTGAAATATTTATTTTTGTTTTTGTTCTCCCCAGGTTTAGCTGAATGGGTGCTAGATAGTGAGGGAACTGTCTATAGTAAAGGTAGTTATTTGGAAGCTAGGCCAGTTCTTTTTGGTGCATTATTTTGGATCACTGGGTAATATTATAGTAAAAAATGGAAAAAACGATGAAGCCTCCTGTTATATGTTCCTCAATCAAAGTGCCAGATGCAAGGACACAAACCCAGTGGAGACTGGTAAGTTTTCACAATACATATATATATTATATTCCTAGTGAAATACAGACACCTTTAATGTCCCTTTTAAGCCTTCAAGAATGTATAGACTACCAGTGGTGTTACAATGCATATTATTGAATTTTGTTAATGCAAATAACTCTCCTTAAGCTCAGCTCATATGCCTTCTGTGTAGCAATGAATTACCAAAGAATATTTTTTGGGGTGGTTGTTAAAGAAACATGGAACACAGCTGTATTTTCAAACATTTAAAGTTTTTTTTTGCATGGAAATCATTAAATAAACCTGTTTAAACTTCATTGAAATGAACAAGAAATGAAGAGATCAAACTTTAGTGTGTAGATCTTGTTAGCTGGCAGAGGGGCAACCCCTCAAGAGTAGTTCTGAATATGGTTTTGTGCTCTGAGAACTTAATTTGACAAAAGAAAACATACTGTGACACATTGTCAGATAACCTCTTTCTGATGCAACAAAAAAAATAGTTTTTGTGTCCCAATATTCTCATGATTAGAAGTGGAATTAAAACTTTCTAAATCCAGAAGTGATATCCTTTTCAGTTAATGTTTGGTAGTAGACTGACTGATCAAAAGCTTATTATTTAGATTTTCAGTTTAGGTATAATTGCTCTTCATTTTGTTTTTGACTTCTTCTAGACATTAATGAATGTGAGGATCCGCAAAATCCAAAAGGAGGATGCAGCCAAACCTGTGCAAATTTGCTGGGAAGCTATTGTTGCCTTTGTGATGATGGCTATTACTTACTGGCTAATAAACAGGACTGCAAAGGTACTGGAACTACAGCATTTGTGTGGTTCTATTTCATTTATGGGTTATCTGGGAAATAATAGGACAAGTTTAGCCCCGTTTTAATATATGGCCTTTGAAATACAAAAAACTAACCTTTAAAAAGAGCAAAATGATTTTAAAAACCACTGACTTTAAAAAAAAAGTTACTATTCACTACTGGCCTTTTGAGATGCCACATTTTCATTGCAGTAGATTGAGGTTTGCTCTGCATTTACGGTCCTATCCTATATGCAGATACAGATCAACAGAAACTAAAATGGTAGACTATACTGCAGCATAAAAAGTACAATAAATTAAAAGCTGTTTTTTTTTTTTTAATCTAACAGAGTCTACAGGGGAGTAGGACCTTGGGGGGGAGGGGGGGGGGACAAATGACCCCCCAGATTAAATGAAAAGGGGATACAAAAAATAGTAAAATTAAACATATTCATGCATTACCAGATTTAGCCACTAGTGGAATGTCTTCCTTATAAAAAGTTTTGACCCATAGTTTATCTTATACTAAGATAAGATTGAGGTAGCCGTGAGTGTCCAGTAATCCAGTTAAATAATCAGAGTATTGCAGTAAATAGTTATACCTTTTTTATTGGACAAATTTATTCATAATATAGCGACAAGCTTTCGAGAGAAGATCCTCTCTTTATCATAAGCAAAACTGATACAAATAACAATATATATATAATTTAAGCAAAGAAATTCGCCCATGCTTCCTGTCGTGAGAGTAGAGTTTTTTGGGCTCCTACGCTATCAGATTACAGCTTTGAATTCCAATATGTTCACATTGTCGGGATTAATACGACATATTATTTTCTAAATAATATAGAATAATGAATTTTGAGTTCAGAATCAATTTATAGACACATATTCCTTTTTATAAAATAACATTTATTGAAAATACCAAAATCAACTAGTCTAATGATAAAATGTAATATATCAAATCAAATGCAAATAAAACACAGTAATATATCAAATCAAATGGAAATAAAACACAGTATAACCAGTCAGATAATAAAAGAAAATTAATACATCATATTGTAATACTTATTATTTATGATATTTTCTATACAGTCCTAAAATCTCAATACAAAAGTGTGTCTCATTCACATGAACAATAAAACCTGGAATAGCAGCCCATAGAACAAAATCAGATAAATAAATTAATAAAATTCACCCTTAATAACGTTTTATCATGTACTAACAATGTCTAATGATATTATAATATAGCTATGCAGGAATGTATTAAATGTAACACAATTATGGTAAAGTATTTTATAATATAATTGATAAGTTAGCTAAGTAAAATTAATTTATCTGTATTGGTCAAAAAGAAAAATGAGATATCTAATTTTGTATTAAAATTTATATCCGGATTTATAAATTTCAATGACAAAAGGAAATCTAAATAACTTTTTGATAAGAAATAAACCAAACAGAGAAATTATGGTAATGGTTTTCAATTATATCATAAAATAAAATATTTTAATTTATACATTACCAATTATGACAAGATTCCACTGGTTAATCCCAAAGTTGTCTCGCCTTTCCACAAGATAGAAGTTTTTATCTCTTACTTTCTTTCTCTCTCTCTCTCTCTCTCTCTTCTTTCTCCTTCTTTTTCTCTCCTTTTTTTAGATCCTGTTTCTATCCATAATTATACCTCTTGCTTATTTGCCTATCAGAATCCCAAATCAGTTAAAGTATCTAGTAACCAATAGAATCTTTTCATGATGTCATCACCTATTTAAATTTTATAATGAATATATTTTTCTATAGAGATGTTTATTCCTTTAACCATAAGATGGCGCTCTCGGACCTTTGAATTTTCATCCCTTTAATTAACTAATGACCCCTTTGACCCACAACCTATAAACAAAATGAAGTCATAAGAATGTTTATCAAATAGATATCCCTAGACAGATTTATTATTCTGTTTATTAGACTTGGTGTCTATGAAACGAATTCTTCACATGTGAAATATTAAGGAGGGTATCATTACCTTATAGACCTAGGAATTCACTCAGATATTTATCTCTTACAGAACAAAGAATTATTCAACCATGGGATAGCTCTTTTGTGGGCAGCTGTGAAAACATATTTTTCACATAGATATATTCAAGTAATAGAATTGCACGCATAGGTATATATATAAATATACAGCATATAAAATATTAATACAATGGATATAAAAATAGTGGTTAATAATTGGAATATCATATTATACTATAATATCCATATAAGATAGAACTTTATTCATACAAAAGTTCTGACAACATAAATGTGGACTTCATAAAACAATAAAAGGCAACATTGAACATTTTGTGTAAAAGCTGGGAACTTCTCTGAGTACCAGTGTAACCAATCAATTATCAATACTTATGGTGGTATATTATGAGATTTTCAAAAGGTCCTTGACTCTTTTTAAAGGTTACAGTCTCTTGCCATATTGTTTTAAGCTTGAATGCACTGTATGTGCATAACTATCCAATTTTGTTATCAGTGGGGAATATTAATAAATGAACTGGTTCGCAATGATTAGACACTAAAACAAAATGGCAAATGAAAGTTAGAGGGGAGGATTGAAAAGTATTTCTCCTTCCTTTTAACACTAGAACCTCAGTAAAATGCATTCTTCATCTTTCCTATCCAGTGCAGATGAATGTATTCTGCTGGCCGTAGTCTAGAAGGTAAGTTCAGTGCCAAAACATTGTAGAGGGTATTTTAACATATTCCATAGCTATGGGGTAAGTTGAAGTCAAAACTATATTAATACAATGAAGAGAAGAGAATAGGGGCCCTGTCATTGAGCTTAAAATCAAATGTACACAGAGCTTTCACTAAAGCACATAGCAAGAATGAAAACTCACAGACTTACAATCTAAAGGTATGCTATGTACCAACATTTCTAGAGAATGGGGTTTGAATAGCAAGGTAGCTTCTGCTATACATGTATCCCCTATGTCATAGAGGGGAATATTTATCAAATGGGCAAAGTGGGGATAAGTGGCGTTTAGCAGAATTATAGCTTCTATGTATCTGCAAAATCTTTTTGGTCTTCTAATTTCATCTGTCCATTTTTTTCCTTTTCTATCTAATGAAAGTTTTGTATATTAATGGTAATATTTATTTGAATGTTATAGATATCAATGAATGTGAATTGTATCCAAACATTTGTGGCCGTGCGCAGTGCAAAAACACAGCTGGGAAATATGACTGTGATTGTGGTGATGGCTTTAGATTTAACACATCTACAAAAAGCTGTGAAGGTAAATATATCATGTGAAAGACCTTTCTATAATGCTGAGGTGTAGTATTTTATTTATTTTGATGTTATTGTAATAGAAAATGTATTTGAACAATTTTGGATTTTCATGGCAATATTCTAAAATATTAACAGTGTCGATGTGTATAATAACATAGTAACTGAGGGCCATATTCTATCAGATGCTCGTAAATGCCTCCAACTCACAAATTTGTCTATGGTTTTTTTTATTAAATAAATGTTTAGATGTATTCTGTTGACTCCAGCTCGCAAATTCCAACCTCACAAGGCTGAACTCATAAACCCTGACTTTTTAAGTCTGATTTCAGGGGGCATGATCATATGATCTGACAATATTTAACCAAGCTTGTAATATCCTTCTTAAACACTCACAATACTTCTTAAACACAGCCAGCAGTAAATGAGACCGTCATCATGACGTCAGTAAAACATGCAGTTTATACTTAAGCTTCACTCGGAGACTACACATGAATTAAATTAAAGAAGTAAATTTGGCAATCAGACTCGCAATCCAGCAATGTAGAAATCAATAAAATTCATTAAAGCAACTGTTCTAGTCTATGTAGGTTCTATGATATGTATTAGCCTCTTAAATCCCGGGATTCATTTCACACAAAAAAAAAACATAAAAAAAATATTTTTTAATAGCATATTTGTGGGTTTGAGACTGTTGTGCAATTAATTCTAATGTATTTCTATGCTTTCCCATATGTTAAAGTACATTAGTTTGTTTAATAGGTATTAAGGCTCTAATAATGGATTGAAAAAGTGATACATTTTAAAAAAAATATTTGCAAATTAGATCTGCGAGTCTTATAGAATATCAATTTTGTGTAACCTTAATTGGTAAGCAATCGTAAATCTTGAGCTGTGCTAAAACCAATGGAGGTCTAAGGCCGGTTTTGCGTCCTTGGCTGGCTCTTTGTGATTATGGGCGGATAACTCGTAATCGGATTACGAGTAAATAATAGAATATGTGGCAATTTTCAAAGTGGTTTTAAGTGTGTATAAATTTATACATTTGGCAATAGAAAAGGGTCCAGTGTTTAAAAAAAGAATATTGGTCCATAAAATTCAGCCTTTTCAGATCACCTGTGATCCTTGAGTTATGTGAATTGTTAAACTAGATCTTTAGACAAAATTGTGTTTGTTAAAGGGCTACCAGATCTCTCCAGTGCTGTAGCAATTTCAGGCCTCAACAGCTTTTACAGTCACTGTAATACGGTGAATGTTATTGATCAGACTTACACGTCTTTTTCTTTTCTGGATTACGCTTTTACACAATTCTTTTTCAAATGCTTATTGCTGGTGGCAGAGTTGATAAAGTACTGCCTAATGGCCTTAAATATTTAGCTCTTAATAACATTTTATAAATAATTTAAATCAGGGATAGAAAGATTATAAATATCTTCATAAAATGTCCATTCATCCTCTAGTATTTTTATCAGACTACTGCAATAATGATATGAATGGAAACACTTAAAGATGAGCATAAAAGAGGAGAAATTCAATTTGCCAAGTAAGAATTCAGTAGCTTTTTTTATACAAAGTAGTTGTTTATTTTACTGTTGATTACAGCATATACCATATTATTTTGGTCCATTAAATTTTCTTATAATTCCTTTTTTTTGTATTTAGATATAGATGAGTGTGCAGACAACATCTGTGGACAAATGTGTGTTAATACACCTGGAGGTTATTCTTGCTATTGTAATGGACGGAAGGGATTCAAGCTTGCTCAGGACAGAACATCTTGTGTTGTAAGTCATTTTACATTTGGTTGTTTATACACCTAATCACTGTCATATGTTTAAAAAGTTGTAGTGGGGGCTAAAATCTCTTTCTTTCTTTCTTTCTTTCTTTCTCTCTCACTTCCTTTTCTCTCTCTCTTGCTTTTTTTCTTTCTTTCTCTCTTTTTCTCTTTATGCCTCTCTCTTTTTCTCTTTCTCTCTCTCTTTCTTTCTCTCTTTCTTTCTTTCTTTCTCTTTCTCTCTCTCTCTCCCTTTTCTCTCTCTCTCTCTCTCTCTCTCTCTCTTTCTCTCTCTCTCCCTTTTCTCTCTCTCTTTCTCTCTCTCTCTCTTCCTCTTTTCTCTTTGTCTCTCTCTCTCCCTCTTTTTCTCTTTCTCTCTCTCTCTTTCTTACTCTCTTTGTCTCTCTATTTCTCTCTTTCCTTCTCTTTCTCTCTCTCTCTTTCTCTCCCTCTTTTTATCTTTCTCTCGCTCCCTCTTTTTCTCTTTGTCTCTCTACTTTTCTTTTTCTTTCTTTCTTTCTTTCTCCCTCTCTCTACCCATTTTCTCTCTTTCTTTCTCTCCCTCTTTTTCTCTCTTTCTTTCTCTTTCTCTCTTTTTTCTCTCTCTCCCTCTTTTTCTCTTTCTTTCTCTCTCCCCCTTTTTTTCTCTTTGTCGTGCTCTTTTTCTCTTTCTCTCTCTTTCTCTGTCTCCCTCTTTTTCTCTTTCTCTCTCTCTCTCTCTCTTTCTCTTTGTCTCTCTCTTTTTCTCTTTCTCCCTCTCTCTTTCTCTCCTTTTTCTCTCTTTCTTTCTCTCTCTCCCTCTTTTTCTCTTTATAACTCTCTCTCTTTTTCTCTTTCTCTCTCTTTCTCTCTCTTTTGCTCTCTTTCTCTCCTTTTCTCTCTTTTTCTCTCTTACTCTTTTCTCTCTCCTCTCATTGTGAAAGAGGCTGAGATATACACCCAACACAATGGTAGACATAGTGTGAAGTAGGGAGAGAGTGTCAGACTTTAAAGAGAAGGGGATGGACAGTAATGTCCATGGGGAGCTATATAGAGATAGTCATTGTGAAGCAAGTGGAGAACAAATACAAAAAGGGAAAGTGGTACAGAGAGGAAGAAATTAAATTTAAAAAATGAAAGAATCCTTTTCTGAACATGAGCGAGAGAGGGCATATGCGAGTAAATTCTATTTTAGGGAATGGTTCTTGAATTACCCAGTAGAGGTGGCCTAAATGGTTAAAGGACCAATGTAGAACCAATTGTTTGTGAAGCATGTAACAAACTGACAACAATAGCAAACGAGTAAGAATACCGAGAATCAGAATTGACAAGATGAATCCATTTTGTGTTTGTTACATCACTCCATGAGAGCTGGATCATGAGGTTGTGTTCTCTATCAATGGGGGAGACAAAAACAGGGTGAGACCAGAAGGCTTTAGAACTTACTGACATTGATAACACATCCATTCCCCACTCTCTGACCAAAAGCAGACATCTTGCATCAAGAAATGCAACCACAGCTCTCTCAATTGAATATAACATTTATGACGGGCCAGTTACTAGTATTACAATCACAAATTATAACTGTTGAACTACAAGACCTTGTCACGCTTTGCGTGGTACGTATGACTTAGGCTTTGGCGCTCATCGCTTGCGAGGCTCGCAGAGCGAAGCGAGCCATTAACTCACAGCACTTAGCTGATGAGCGAGGCAAGCCGTTAACTGACAGCACTAAAACTCGCAGCATTTGGGCAATGATTGGAGGCAATGAAACACTTGGGATACTCGGGATGGCCTTAGGCTGCAAGCACTTGATAAACGCGGGAATTAAAAAAAAGAATCCAAGCCGCCGGACTTAGAAAAAAAAATAAGAGATAGGAAAAATACGAAGTTAACGGTTGAACCGCGCAAAGCACAAAACACGAAACACACACAAAAAAAAATATATATACAACAAAAACATAACACACAGCTCGGGGGAACAGCCAGGACATCTGGGAGTGAGGTGGAAGGAACGCGAATTTAAGTCGATTTCGTCGAGTTTCGGCACTCAAAAATCAGCTAAGCGAGGGAAAAAAAAGGGCGACCCAAGAAAATGAAAACAAGGCTACAGGACCCTGGACCGCGCAAAACACCCCCAACCGCGTACCACTTTCACACAGGAACCTGCGAGGTACAAAATACACTATTACAAAGGACGGCAAATGCTTGCGAACTGCGTAGCACATAGACAAATGATGCTATTTTACAATCCTAACTTGCCACTAACAACATTACGCACGCAGCCTATTTCTAATGCACAGTTAGGACATTCATAAAACTATCTCCTCAGGCCAGCAACAGTCAAACTGGACAATATATGCTTCAGGAAAATAAAAATAGATTGTTACCTCTTCAGGCTATTGATTGTTACATATATTAATTAGAAAAAGGTAAACTATATGAATTTATTATTCAATTAATTAATTAATTAGTATCAAAAAAATGACAAGCAAAATGACACGCAAGGAGAGGCTCGCAATGAGCGCTGAAGTATAAAAAGCTTAACATTGTGTGCCAAAAAGCATTGCCATGGCTTCAAATTTTATTGACCGTCATTTTTTGATGGGCAAGTCACTAGTTAAAGTATAATAATAATAATAATAATAATAAAATATTAAAATGCTCATTTTTCTTTAAAACTCAGATAATTCTGTTTTTTACTGCCAAACACTAAAACATAAACCTCACAACCATCCATTTTATTATAGATCTTGGCCCAAGCATAAAAATTAGTAGCATCATTTCTAATGTAACGACACTGCATTACAGGGGTCATTGACCACATGGTAATGAAACATAGAGCACCGCATACTGCTTTAGACAATGGCCACTTTGTGTGGATGTTATACTATTTATCTCAATAGAAATCCAAGTTACAGGTGTTATTTTCTGGTAGAAATGATGCAGCAGGTGACCACAGGGACATCTAATGTGATCTAGTGTCTTATTGAATGATTTGTGAATCCTCCATTGACTGCCTGTTGCCTGAAGCTATGTGCATCACAGGATGTTTTATTGCACGCGGATAGCAAAGCCGCCGATCTGTGTCAGGCATTCGGTGCTTCTCACTTTTTATTATTACAATACTTGATTACGAAGCTTCCTAATGTTTCTTCTTCAGATGCAATCAGCGTGTTACCATTTATTTTTATCAAACGGCCACGCTCCTTAACGTTTGATTTCTGATTTTGGAAGCTATTCTTCTTTTCAAGCTCTGCCTTTTGTGAAGAATGCTTCAAAAACTTGGCACCTTTTCATAGTGTCTTGGCAGACAATGCCCACGCTGCAGGCTGCAATATTGTATAATTCCTTCTAAGCTCTGGCATAGGGTCTGGAACGTGCCAGTATCTTGGATTCTGATTAAGCCCCTGAAAGCTCCTAGGGTATTGCTTGCAAAAATAAGTATTTCTGCAGCCAGACTTACCATTCTATGAATAGCCGTTTTGTACTGCACAGTGGTGATATTGTTTTCTTCAAGAAAGCGACCTTTTCTAATGTTATCTGACATAGGCTTGTGCTGCTGATCAGTGTGCTGTGGATTACACATACAAGGAAAAATATATAAAAATAGTCAACATAAGATGTAAAAAGGGATCTGTGTAAATGTAATATTATGGATATATATATATATATGAAGAGTGAGGTAGCCGTGAATGTCCAGTAATCCAGTTGAATAATCAGAGTATTGCAGTGAATAGTGATACCTTTTTTATTGGACAAACATATTCAAAATAAAGCTACGAGCTTTCGAGAGATAATGCCTCTCTTTATCAAGTCAAAAAGCGATACTGATACAAGTATGAGCTAAAAACAGCAAACAGAAAGAGATGGGGGAAAAACAATTGGAAAAACAAGAAACACAAAATTCATTGGCCAGAGTTTCTCACTTAACTCTGTTAAGCTGTATGATGTGGCCCGCTGGAGAAGAAATTGGTGACCCATTCCTGTTTCTCTGCCATGAATACCGAGTGGATCAGCATGACCATAGACATAAAAATTTGCCTGAGGTCAGGGTCCATGAGGTCACGGAGAGTCGGAACTGACTGAATGACGCAAAGGATATATATATATATATATGTGTGTGTGTGTTTCTGAGGTCAATTGGCAGTCAGGACTCACCGATTTAATCATGCCATTAATGCACAAATTATTATTTAAGAAAGCAATAGTGTTCATGCTACAAGGATAGGAAAATAGAAATAGTCAGAGCTCTATTTTACGCTTATCAGTTATTTATTCACAAACATGCTCTATTCCTGAATAGGTTTTTAGATTATCAAATGACCACCAAAGTTACCCATTTGCAACATTTTCTTGTGCAGAATTAGGACAAATTGTTTTGGCATATACAATAAATACAGCTTTTAATGTATTAACTAATAAATGCAGTTATTACTTACTGTGTATAACCATTATCTTTTTTATAGTGCTTGATTGAGCTGAGTTTCCAACCGAGAGGATCTCTCTAGATTAATTAGACATTAGTTAGTCCTATCAAGTTATCATGTATAAGATCACAGGTGTGAAATGTAAACCAGCCTGGAGAATCATTGAAAAACATTAAACTCTCATTTTCACAAAGCCTCTATATTAGCAATAGCATCCTTATGGCACGCGGCTAGAAAGGTTAAGATGTTCCGTTGTGTTTCAGACATGGAGTATTTAAGAAGTAGAGGCTGATAGTTGAACTTTCTGTCTATGTGATAATAGGTTTTTGTTACATTATTGCTTAATAGAACATGGAGGGTTTCATCATTTTATTAATACACACAATTTTTCTATAATACTAGATATACGGTACTAGCCAGTCACGTAATGTGTCACATCCTGCCATTGATTAGTACATCTAGTACAGCAAGTATATTGAAAAAAATAATATTTTTTTTCTGTTCAAATCTCAAAATACATCTAGTGGCTTTGGATTCAGTTCGTTTGGAAGCCCTGCTTCTCGAGTGATAGCTCTTCTTATACTCAAGGGCCGCAGTGACTGAAGTCGGTTACTATCCACCTAGAGTACGGTTGTGACTTTTTAAGCTTTCAAGAATTTGACGTAGCTGATCAATACTGTATAAGAAATATGGGTCTTCTGAGACGTAACCAGCCCCTCTGATTTATCATTTTATTCATTTATTCAAAGGCTGTTACCATATTACTGTTTTCATCACCATAATAAGATAATTGTATGAGAAAACATGACAAGCAACAAACCTTCATTTTCCTAAGGTGAATGTTTCATACATAGAAAAACCAGAATCAACTAAAGCTCAATATCTCCACCTACTGCTGTATTTATAGAATTATCTCAGTGTACGGTGTGTTAGATATGATCTGCGCTATCTTTCTTATTTGCATTTATAGAGCTTTTATCCAAGGAGCTTTACAAAGTTACAAAAACAGCACAAATATCCATAGTACATTAGCACTGTAAAGAAAATGCACAGCACATAGTGTGGTATGTTTTTTTGCTTTGATGTTACGACTGAGTTTGTATGTGCCATGAGTGTCTATATAGAAAGAATTAACAGGGTCAGGTGGGTGAGAAGAAGGGAAGGAGGGTAGTGCTCTTGGGGATTCCTCGGAATATGATAGATAGACCAGGCTTCAATGAGCAAGTGGGTGGATAAAATGACAATTAATAAGTTATAGGGATGAAGGGAGAGAGGCATAGAGAGAGAGAGGTAGAAAGTATGAGTTAAAGAGATGAGGCAATTAGAATACTGAAGGACAATACATGGAGGTGTGGTCTGGGATCAATCAGTGTGTTGGGGTGGGTGGGCAAGTTGTGCTAAATTTGTAATCTGGAAAATGACTACTCAAAAATGTATACGTATACTTATACATAATAATAATATAAATATTTGTTATGATGGCACATCCTCAGCTGTCTGGAATATACCGTGGTTGATTTATTTAGTGATAAGATGTATATAGACCAGACTTTAATGAATAAGTATGTTCCTTAGTTGATTTCTCCAATGATGTGCTCTCCGGGTTCAATAGAATAGGATAGATAGATAATAGGATAGATAGATAGATGGATGGATGGATGGATGGATGGATGGATAGATAGAGTTTGAGCATAACCATTACCTTTTGTTCAGCAACAATTATGCCCCATTCATACATTTGTGTCTGTGAATGAGTCTCTGTTTCCTGTGTGTGTGTCAGCACATAGTACATATATAGTTTACATATGCAGTAGTAATGGCTCCCTGTATCACTTACCATAATCTTAGACACCAGTCACCTTCACTATACCCAGTAAACATGCTGCACCAGGTAAGATATGTTCTTCCAAACAGGAAGCCTAGAACAATAAAATAGTTCATACATCACATATCAAAGGACAAAACTGGTTTATAGAAAAACTCAGTTCTTGGCTTTTAGACCAATGAGCGAGAGATCGAATGCCCCCACCTGAAGAGCGCTAAGAGTGTTTTGGTGCTATAAGGCAGCAACTTGGGTCAGCCACGACAAAAAAAGTTACTTCCCAAGAGTTTCAGGATTGAGATCACCAAAGACATTTATTAAGTATTAAAATAGTTGTTGGCTGTAGGTTGTAACCTTCTGTAATCCGTGTTCCATCACTGCTTAGGGAGGCCAAAAGAGCAGTAAAAAGAGGGTAAGGATGCATGATAATTCTTTGATTAAAGTCCATCCTGTGAAAAATAAACATTTCTAGTTCGATTCCTCCTTTATAGTATGCCATGATCTACAGTACGATTAACAACTTTTTGTTTTTGACACATTTTTGCATTTTTTTAAATACAGTAAATTAGTAAAATTTGATTTGTAAAATGTCATTTTTTCTTGTCAGAGCTATATTATAGTAGTTTGTGTGCATAGTTTCACCTTGTCATTAATTCCTTTGCCGAGGCTGACTGGGTTCCTATTTTAACAGCTTTGTGGGTATCTTATTTTTCCTTGAAATTCATTATCAAAAAGCAATTCCTATCACATATATAGTTGTTAAACTGCGAGTTGTTGTCACGCTTTGTGGCCCTCCGAATGCGAGGGCCGCAACTGACGACAACTAGCAGTTTCACAACTCTCCCTGCCATGCCCCACAGATGCTCGCGATGAGCGCCTACGGCGCTCATCGCGCCACATCAGCCCCATGGCCCTTCCTGCACCATTCTCCCTGCTCCGGTGGCACACGTGCACGAGCGGGCGGGACGTGCACACTGAGCATTAAGGTGAGGGATGAGTGGGGAAGAGACACGGGAGGGAGAGGAGTGGGGGAGAGACACAGGAGAGAAAGAAGTGGGGGAGAGACACGGGAGAGAGGAGTGGGGGAGAGAGACGGGAGGGAAAGGAGTGGGGGAGAGACATGAGTGGAGGGGGAACAGAGACACAGGGGGGAAGAGAGACACAGAGGAGGGAGAAGAGAAACACAAGGGAGGGAGAGGATGGGGGAAAGAGAGATACGAAAAAGAGAGATGGGGGAAGAGAGACATAGGGAAGGGAGAGGATGAAGGAGAGAGACACAGGGGAGGGGGGAAGAGAGACACAGGGGAATAGACACTGGGGAGAGAGAGGGGGGAAAGAGACACAGAGGAGGAGGGAAGAGACATAGTGGAGGGAGAGGGGGAGAAGAGACACAGGGGATGGAGAGGGGGGAAAGACACACAGGGGAGGGAGAGGAAGTAGAGGGGGGCTCATCGCGAGGCCAGTAAAGTAGAGGGGGGAAAGGTCCGCAATGTGTGACAAACACCATTGCCAGGCTTCAAATTTTATTGCCGTCATTTTTGACGGGCAAGTCGCTAGTTTATCACATATGTAGTTGTTAGCATGCGGGTCGTTGCTAATGCTGCGGGCTCACATAGTGCGGGGTCGCATTTGCGGAGGTGGATGCTCCCACCGCAACCTCAAAATTTACAGACTTAGCATCTGCAAATACGAGACGCGGGACTTAGAAAAAAAAACATTATGACCTCGCAAAAATACAACCATAGCTCCCGAAACCTGCGCACATGAAAACATTAAAAACACAATAAATACGCACAACAAACACATAAAAAGCTTACCCACAGCAAGGGGGGGCACCCAGCATCTCTAAAAGGGAAGTTACACCTCAATTTAAGTAGAAATTCAAGAGTTTAGAGACCCGAAAATCACCTAAGCGAGAGAAAAAATGGGCGCCAAAAAAACCCAAAACGAGGCTACAGGACCCTAAACACGCAAAACACCACCAAACACATACAGATTTTTAGAAAAACCCATACGAGCTCCAAGAACAAGGACGCAAATTCAGCCACAGCCGCGTACTATACACATTAGCCGCCATTTTACAACACTAACTTACACAATGCGGAAGTACACAGCTAACCTAACGGATTTTCCTCGCGCACGCACACTATTTACACTGCACACATTACTCCACAGCACTGAAAACATACATTGTATGCTGCAGCAACATCAAAACCGATTGTCAGCTCTTCAACACAATGCTTCCTGCATATATTACTTCAAAATAGGTAAAGTATATTCATTTATTAATTTCTTAATTATTTGTAACGCTGCTCATAGCACACAAACAAACAACAGCCACGCAAAGAGCGCCGAAGGATCTTGGAACACCAACAAAATTAATGTTGCACACAAACAACATTACCTGCCTTACAATCTTATTGCCGTCATTTTTTGACGGGCAAGTCGCTAGTAAATAATAAAGTCCACCTTTTATAAGAATTATTTGCTAATTGACCACTTGTGGATTTTATGGTGCTAAGGTTTATGGGAGGAGGAAAAATATGCAAGAAAGTTTATCTAAAGAACCTCATTTTTTTATACAAGGCATGCGACAAAGTTATTTTTCCTACTGTATATTATGCATACAGGATATTGTAGAGTGTTAGACAATTACAGTGACACTTAAAATGACAAAGCAAGAGCCCTGTATAGGGTAGAAATGAAAACTCTTCTTATAAATAATGACATGGATATTTGCAGTTGTTTGTTAAGCTTTTGATATTATTTTATAGAGGACAGTGAATTAACTTGGTATAAAAATGATTAATGTTTGTGTTTCCTCTTCTTCTTTCTTTTTAAGACTGTACCACTTTGTCTTGAACTAAGCCTTGAGACAAATTATGAACTGCTGTATTTGGCTGAACAATTTTCAGCGATACCCGTGGTATATCTAAGATTCAAACTGCCAGATGTGACAAGGTAAAATGCTCATTTATTTCATGTTTGGAAAGAATTACACTGTTTTGAAAAATATTATTGTAACTATTTGTACATCTGAATGTATATGTTTATTTATATGTACATGGGTGTATACCAGTGAATAATGGCACTCACAGGATTTGGACATGTCAAGGAACCTATGACGTACTGAAAAATGTAGACTTGAAAAGTTCAGTAAATCTGAACAAAACATTGACTGTCTATCAATAATTCTCAATATTATTCAGTTGTTAAAGACCTGTGAGTAATATTTGTCTTCTGATCTCTCCTCTCCCATAAATCAGGGAGCGGGAGAATAGCTATATTAATTGCAATGGTTTTTGATTTAAGATAGTTCATATGTTCTGTTAATTTATCTGAGATTTTTGCTTACTTCATTTGACTTTTTATATTTTCATGCATGGGATGAGGCCAACCTTAAGATAAATTAAGCCAAGCATTTGTAGGTATATCACATATATAGTTGTGGATCTTTGCGATGTTGGTAACGCACTAGTGGCCCTCGCAAAGCAAGGGCCGCCTGTGAGCCTCGTGACTTTGGCTGCAATGAGCTCCAAAGGCGCTCATTGCAGGCCTTGCGATAAGCGCCACAGGCGCTCATCGCCAGCGGCGCAGGACTTAGGCTGCAATGAGCGCCAAAGGCTCTCATTGTACTGCTCGCCTCGCAAAGCGAGGCGTGCAGTTGAGGCACACGGGAATACCGCCCAAAAATTTAACACTTTGTCACTGACCGCGAGGAGCAGAGTTTCAAATTTAAAGGCCAAGTTACTTCAAGCGCGAAACTCGAGAAACTCTAAAAACAAGCAAAATAATAAAAAATTAATTAAAAGACACTCACACACAGCACATGAGGAGAGCCAGGAAGCCTGGGAGTGAGGTTGCAAGCGATTTTTAGCCATATGTGGGGGTTTTCGTAAATCGAAAATTGACTAAGCGAGGAAAAGAATGGCGGACGAAAAATGTAAATAATCTGAAACAGGATGAAAACGAGGCTGAGCATGTGGAACTTAGAAAAGACACAACGGCAAAGACAGTAATACTTACACGAACAACGCCAGGCACGCAGGACTTTGAAAATAAAACGAACGGCATTCAGAGCGTAACACGCAAACATTCAGAAGACACACAGAGGAGAAAGACACAGGCAAGGGACAGGGGGAGATGGTGGAAAGAGACACATGCCATTCCCAAGCACAAAACTTGCAGGCTAACGAACCCGGCAATGAACGGCCTTTACAGTATCCTGGAGGAAAGGCTTGCAATGAGCGCCAAAGGCGCTCATTGCACAGTTTGTGATGAGCACAGCAAGCGGGAGAGGCTTGCAATGAGCGCCAAAGGTACTCATTGCGAGCCCCACGATGAGCGCCGAAGGAAAGTTGAAGTATACGTGGGGAGAGGCTCACAATGAGCGACAAATGTGCTCAGAGGAGCAAAAGCCTCACATTGTGTGGAAAACAGCATTGCCAGCCTTACAATTTTAAGCAAGTTCCTAGTATATATTTATAAAATTGTAAGGCAGGTAATGCTGTTTGCCCCAGACAGTAAGTGTTTTGGTCGTCTGAGATCCTTTGGCGCTCATTGCGAGCCTGTCGATGAGCACCTTTGGCACTCATCGTGTGGCTGGCCATGAGCGCCTTTGCCGTTGATTGCTATCATATATGGTGGTGTTTTTTAAAGTGTTGTATATGTGTATGTTTTAATGATAATTAATTAGGTCCTCATTCAATTGCAATTTGGCCAATTGAATACGGCTCTAAATAAGCACATAACATATATTTTTTAAAGAAGTTTTTAGTTAGTAAGCATCTATCCAAAAGCAAGGTTTTCATGAACTAAAAACTTCTTTAAAAAAAATATGCTATGTGCTAAAATAGACCCCTATTCAATTGGCCAAATCGCAATTGAATGAGGGCCTAAGTAAATAAATTAAATGATACCTTACCTATTTGTAATTAATATATGCCGCAAGCAATGGTCTGAAGAGCTAACAATCTGTTTTGATATTCCTGCAGCATGTAGTGTAGATTTGCAGTATTGTTCAGCTGAGGTGTAAGTGTCAGCAATGTGTGTAGTGTAAATAGGCTGCGTGCACGAGGGGAAAGCGTCAATGTTGCAGGTTACTTCCACATTCTGTAATGTAGTGTTGTAAAATGGCGGCTAATGTGTATGTGGTACTCGGGTTTGGATGATGTAGCGTCCTTGCTAATGGTGTATGTTGTAGGTTGTATGTTGTAGGTCGTATGGGTTTTAGTAAAAGTTGTATGTGGTTGGCTGTATTTTGCGGCTTTAGGGGTCGTGTAGCATTGTTTTCGTTTTTTTCGGCGGCCATTTTTTCTCTCACTTAGGGGATTTTGGAGTGTGTAAAGTGTTTTAATTCTACTGAAATCGATGTGAAACCTGTTTTGCAGACGTCCTGGGTGTCCCCCCTTTCTGTGGGTTTTTTATCTTTTGTTATTTGTGTGTATTTAGGGTATTTTTATTGTTTTTGGCTGTGCGCGGGCTGTCCGTTTAAGGTCGTATTTTTGTCCATAATAGATTTTTGCTAAGACCCGCGGCTCGTATTTTTTTTTCTGTAAGTCCGCAATTTTTTTTTGTTAGTCCCGCAGCTCGTATTTTTTGTGTAAGTCCGTATTTAGTCATTGGGTGTTTTGTCAGTATTTTGTCAGTATTTGCGGTGTGCAAAGAGTCTTGGGGGGGCCTCCACCTCCGCTTCGCAAGGGTCTGCATTTGCGGTCCTAAAGTGGTACGGGGTCGTAGGGATGAGTGCCTACGGTGCTCATCTCCACCAGCGCAAGGAGCGCCTTCGCGAGGGGCCGCAGCGTTAGCAACAGGTTTTGCCAAGCCCACCTGCTGACAACTATATATGTGATACAGTAAAACCCCTGTTACCTGGCACCCACGGGGACTTAAACACCCCAAACCCCCTCAACATGCCTTTAATAGACATTAGCACCTCTGTGTGTGTATGTATATATATATATATAGAATGGGTGGACTAGATGAACCTTTCGGTTGGTCTCAGCCACAAATCTATAATAGTAAATCTTTGGTATAATTCTGTTATGTCACAAAAGAATATGAGAAAAGCGTACATTAAATTTTTGTTTGCTACTAGACGACAAGCATCCATAGCTAAAAAATGAACTGACAGAATTTCTACGGTTTATCTCAAGTCTTTGTTGATTCTATTACTACTCCTGAGGGATTGAAAAATCCTTATATCAAAGCTATTGCTTGGCCAGGCTGAGCAGACAAGGAAAAGCTCAGATATGAGTGGAATCTGAATGTTTTTAATAAGTCTCTATGGCCTTCACCCCTTATCCTAAAAATACAATACTTGTAGCCAGTATGACAACTAATAGATTTTAACTGCATGAGTCCCATAGATCCTAAATAAAGTTTGCTCTTTTGGAAGTAATAGTATTGATAATGTGTAAAAAAAAAAAAAAAAAGTAAAAAAATAACAATGTTAACTATTACATGTAAATATTTTTTATCGAGGGCAGCCATTATTTTATGTGCTTGTCTGTTGCGTCACCTGGGAAGCTCGTTGTAATGTAAGCTCATTTCTTTGTAGGTTCAATTGATTCTTTTGTATTTTTCAGCTCTTTTTATAGAAATTAAATTAAGTCAAATTGTTAAGAACTTACTAGAAAACAGGAGTTCTGTTGTCCTTTAAATGGGCATCAAATTTTAACAGCAGCTTATGATACACAACCTATCTATATTAGTGTAGATTGTTTTAAAACAAAATCAATATTAATTAAAAATAATATGTATGTTATAATCACTATGCTCTGTTTCATAATAGGACAAAGACAATATTTTATGATAGGTAATTAAATAGACCTACAGAGTTGTAGCTGGAAGAGATCTAGTATTTCCGTTATCTGGCCCATTGATGGCCCCACAAGATTTACGGATATGCAAAAAAAGCCCAAGCTATATTGTAATGGATCTAATCATAGGTTATGTCAGGGGAATAACACTTCCCTAGCAATAATAAAGCAAAGAGCTGATTAGATTTAAAGTTTTCCTCTTAATGTCCAGAAGTAAATGTGGATGCAAGTAAGACATTTGTTTGGTTGGTTTTACTAATGGTCTATTCTCTCTCGTTTGTGCTGAAAACAATTTGCTTATTAGGTTTTCAGCTGAATTTGACTTCCGAACATACGATGGAGAAGGCGTCATTCTTTTTGCAGAGTCAGCAGATAGTTCGTCATGGTTTCTACTTGCTCTTCGGGAGGGAAAGATTGAAATTCAGTTCAAAAATGAACTATGGACCAAAGTTACAACTGGTGGCAAGGCAATAAACAATGGCCAGTGGCATATTGTAAGTAAATAATTTACTTTACTTTTTATGTTCAGTAACTTGCCAAATACATTATTTTACTAGCATCACTGAAACCAGCTAACTAAATTACCGTAATGGAATGCAAGTATCATCCCTCTGTTTTTGGATGTTCAACTAAAAATTTGTTGTTGATGATGAGTTATAGAGCATTTAATACCCAAACTTGAAATGTGAAGATAAAATCTTGCAAAAGCTCTGTGCAGGAGGGTTAAAACATGCTCCTCATGCTTAGACAATTTCTAAGAGTTAAGTGAACAACTCTTTACATAGAGCCACATATAGCGATTTTGAGGTCCGGTAGCCCATAAGTGAGGTTGCAAGCTATTTTGCTATTCAATTGGCGTCTTTTTGCGGGCTCGGATCGGCAATGGTTAAACTCGTAACTTACAGCCTCCAGAATCGATTGATCTGTCACTTTCGCAAGGCTAAAATTGCAAATCGCTATTCAATTACTCAATTTCCCCAAGCCCACAAATGTATTCAAACCCGTAAACGGCAAATGAAGGAGAAAATCCAGCGAGTGCTAGAGGACCCACAAGGGGGTTAAACACCAGTTCGTAGCACTGTAAATGCAAATAAAAAATCATTACTGCACTGTAAATAATGGGGAAAGTAATGACAGACATTACAATTAATTGCACAACAGTCTCAAGCTTGCAAATAGGCAGGAAATAAAATACATTTTATGTGTCATTTCAGGGTTAAATCGATCTCGGGTATCAATGAGTTAATACATATCAGGCCACCCATATGGACTAGAACAGTGTTGGCATTCATTTTCATAATTTTTTATTTTACAAGTTTTGCAAGTCTCATTGCATATCGGACCCCCGAACCTAACTGATTGACATGTAACCTCCATGTGTTACTGACATAATAATGACATTCTCATTTTCTATTGGCCGATTCAAAATGGGCGGTTACAGGCTTGCTGAATTGATCAGGTTCCCGCCCAGAACGGCTCTGAACTAGTTCATGGTTTACGGATTTGGCTAGGGGCCCGTAAATTGCTGCCTTGAGCAATTGAATAGTATCACAAACGGAGACGAACAGGAGCCCTAAACTCACTCGCAGACATTCGTCTGTCTGCCATCAAGTTGAGGGCTTGGAATTGAATATGGCCCATAATTTGCATTACAGTCAGTGAAACTGCAAGAAAACTAATGCCGATCCAAGCCCACAAAAAGACGCCAATTGAAAAGCAAAATAGCTTGCAACCTCACTTATGGGCTACTGGATCTCAGAATCACTCAATTGAATGTGGCTCTATGTAAAGATTGTAACCCTAATGTATCTCATTGACCTTCTAAACCCTGTCATCTAACTAATTCAGGAACCAAAATAGTAATTTCTATTTTATGTCTTAAAAAGGATGTCAAGATGAATGTAAGTGTATATAATGTTTTCTAACACACGGAAAACAATAAAGCAGTTTACCTGGAAAAAAATCACATGCCGTCTATATTCTGGACTACACCATATTAGTCTTCTTGTAAAAATAATATAAGTGTATATGTTGGCATGGAACTAACAGTGGTTGTTTGTTTTATTTTAGATAACCGTTGAAGAACTGGAAAATAGCATCAGTGTTAAAATTGCTAAAGAAGCCGTTATGAATATCAATAACCCCAAAAGTCTTTTCAAACCTGTAAATGGTATTTTGGAAACCAAAGTCTACATTGCAGGATTTCCTCGGAAAGTGGAAAATCTTATTAAACTGGTAATTTCTTTGACTCTACTTTTTGTTACCAGTCTGCTGTATTTAATATCCTTATTCTTATGAAAGCATGAATGGAATGAATATACAAAGGTGTTATTTATGAAACATTTGATATCTATTGTGCTATTTCTGTCTTATTGTGTATTATACATTACCATGTCTTTATAAAGAAGGTGTGGCAGTAAACTGTTGTTTAGGATACATGTAACACAATTTATGTTTTGAAAACCTGAAAGAAGAAATCAATTAATATTTTCAAGATTTACATTTTTAGCATCAACATTACTAAGACAATTTTGTATAATGTCCCAGTGTTCGTACTTTATAAAATATATATTTTAACATTCCTAGCTGGAAATGTAGTTTTGGGTATAAACATGATATGAATCCATTCAGTATTTGTGGTATAATATGCATATACAATTATTGTAATTCTACCATCCCTTTTGTTACGTTGCTGTAGATTAACCCACGATTAGATGGCTGTATTCGTGGATGGAACCTGATGAATCAAGGTGCACTAGGAGTAAAGGAAGTCATTCAAGGAAAACAAAGCAAGCACTGTTTAGTGTCAGTTGAAGAAGGCTCCTATTATCCTGGGTATGGAGTTGCACAATTTCTTGTGAACTATAGTAAGTAGATGTATTATGCAAATGTAGTTGCTTTTAATTCTTGTTAGATTTTCTTAACGTTACAAGCACATCTGCAACCTATATTTCAAACATAAGTTCTCTCTTTTTTTTCGTGTTCATGATCTTCCACAGAAAAGACCAAAACTTCAGTGTGGTATTGTAATTTTAATTCAAATAATATAACTTTTATATAATCATCTGGTCAGAGAAGTAAAGCTATTTGACAGTCTTTGACAGACACCAAATTCCAGTGAAAATCAAGTAGGGAAGTATTTAAGGTATTGGTAGAAGTGTTGTTTTTTTTCCAGTGAATCCATTGAAAATTTACATTTGTTCGTCTGCATTCCCTACCCAAATGCTACCATTTTGTCTTTGTGACTGGTTGTATAGAATACATTGCCTCTCGCTATCCACTGTTCAGTGAATTCAAGCTTCTCTGTTTAGCAAAATGTAATTTATTTATTATAAACTAATATTAAATCCCTGT
Source organism: Discoglossus pictus (assembly GCA_027410445.1). Taxonomy (NCBI): domain Eukaryota; kingdom Metazoa; phylum Chordata; class Amphibia; order Anura; family Alytidae; genus Discoglossus; species Discoglossus pictus. The sequence continues at coordinate 62,794,415 of CM050164.1, read as the reverse complement.
ATATGCATTGAGCTACAGTTGAAATAATGGATTTCATGCATACTTCCTAAACTTGGAATATTTTTATTTGATGACTTAATATTCTATCCAGATTATAACCAGGAAATCTTATTGCATAAAACAAAGCTCATTGCAGCAGTGAATGGCGATCCTTGCTCTTCCTTCACATTGCACCTAATGAACATATCCAGCAGCTTTCATGGACAATTTTATACATTAGAAATATTTTTTTTTATGCCATAAAGCACAGTGTTTATTTAATATAATTTAACATAACTAATCTAATACTTATTATTTAAAATATTTGAAATTAAAATGTTTTATGTCACTATAAGATATGTAGATAGATAGATAGACAGGTAGATAGAAATAATGTACTGCGCTTGTGTTGAATTGAGTTGTAATAGCTCTTAGTGGCCATGCTTAATTTTACATCTGGTATGAGAAGAAAAGGAAATTGTCTAAAGGAAAGTTTGTTTTGTTTTTTATTACTAGCACTATTTTAATATCATTGTACAGTATGTATGCAGGAAAAGCATGCAATCCAATAACGGTCTTAAAGATTGGCTGGTTTTATTGAAATAGACTCTAGGAGACAGATTATGTTTCAGCTTAATACAAATACATAGTCACTTCAGTCTACAAACTGACTGAAAATGTCTCTCATTCTTGCTTTTTTTATTCTTTTTAACTGTGATACCTCAAAGCCAGTTTATATGTATGGAATGGTCAAATGTAAAATATTCTGTAGCATAGGTGAGCACTAATGACAAATAATAATATTATATGGCAGGAGTAGGAGCCACGGGCCCTATTCTATTGCCCATATTGTAAATTTACTCACTCTTAAAATTGCTACATATTATATTAGCTACACATAATACGATTACGAGTTGCTCACCCACAATCACTACAGGCCAACCAAAGATGCAAATTTGTGCTTAGATATTACGAGTACTAATTAAGACTTGCAAGGTTTTTTTTCAAATACTTATTAGTGCTGTAGCAGCAATTAAACACAGAATACTGTACTTTAAAAGCACGGGAAGGCATTATAATTAATTGCATAACAGTCTCGAACCCACAAATATGCAATTAAAAAATAATATTTTTAACTTTTATTTCTGAGTAATATTGATCCCGGGACTCATTTATATCATGAAACCAACATGGACTAGAACAGATGCTCTAATGCATTTTATAGAGTGCTTGATTGCGAGCCGGATCGAAAAATATTACTTATTGGCTCTCATTCATTTGTAGCCTTTCGAATGCAGATTACGTCTAACTTCCATGTTTTACTGACGTCATGATGACAGACTCATTTACTATTGGCTGTGTCTAAGAACTAAATTATGGGCTTGCTTAAATATTGTCAGATCATATGATCACGACCCATGAAATATAAAAAAAAGGCATGGTTTACGCGTGGAGGCTGTATGATGTAAATTGCAGGCTTGAGGCAATAGAATACATATAAACTTTTAGATAAAAAAACCCTTTCAGCCAAAATCACGGGTTAGAGTCACTTAAGGGATTCTAATAGAATAGGGCTCCAAGTTGGTGAGATCTCCAGTAGAAATACAGGTCAGGATGAATCTACACAGACATTCCATCAATAAGCACAGTGTGAACAATTACTGTACTCCAGTCGTACACCATTTCACACAGAATAACCACTCCATGAAAAATCTCAAAATCAAAATACTCAAAGGTTTTTTTAAAAACACTAAGGAAAGAAAGACCTTTGTAATTAAAATGATTATGCGCTTTAACAGTAATAACTCAGGCCTTAATGTAGACATGGAATTTTTATCTCATTATCAAAATTTCTTGTAACCTCCAACATTCATGATTGTAAATATATATGTGTGCTTATTTTTTTTTTGTTCTCTGCCTTCCTCCTGAGTTTGGTTAGAGCTGTATGGTTCCTTAGATGTAAAACTATTTACAACCCCAATTTACTTACTCTGGTCTGCACCCCCACACACTTGCTGCACCCCCACGCACAACTGGCTGAACAGAACATTATTTGTTAATCCTGGAATTTTTTGCTGTATTTGTGAATCTATAATCAGTATTGACTCTGACTCGACAAAGAGAGGAACGCTCTTGAAAGCTCGTCATGAAACCTATGAATATGTTTGTCCAATAAAAAAGGTATCACTATATACTGCAATACTCTGATTATTCATCTGGATTACTGGACATCCACGGCTACCTCACTCTTCATGACATTTCTATGCATCTACCATCATATTTCAATGTACTGCTCTGCATCTTCAGCAAGCCTGCTGCCCCTTGTAAATGTGCTACCCTAGGCCTGGGCCTTGTGGGTCCAAGCATACAGTCGTAGAGACGGAATATGGTGAAAGTACATTTGAATTTCTGTTGGTGCTGCAGTTTTATGATAGTAGCATGTAGTAATCATTCTATTAATGTTATCCATTCTCTTTTGTACCTTGTTTCAGGGGAGACCACATTCAATCATCAATTTCCATAAGCTCAATAAGCTCAACTGACATTTTATTTTAAGCTCTCATGCTCCTGGTTGTTACCATTATTCCTACTGCTTAGTTTCATTCTCCCTTTGGGTATTATGTTCTGATTTTCCTCCAACCTGAGCCTTTCTGTGCTCACTACTCTCTTTTTCACTACCTCTGTTGTTACTGTGAATCAAACCTGATTGCCTACTTCATCCTGCAGTGGGTATGTCAGTTCTCCATGAGTGAGATGCATATTTACAGCTGCTTCAGTTAGTAAAAGTCCCAAAAGCTGTATTAGCTTTTTCAATTTCAACCATGTATCTATTAACACACATGATGTATTTTTGTTTTCTAGCTAACTCTGCTTCCAGTCCTGGAGAGTGGCTCGTAAATGTTACAGTCAATATTCGTGCATCAACAGGAACTGGTGTTCTGTTTGCCTTGGTCAATGGCGACACTGTCCCTCTTGCATTAGCCATTGAAGACAGCTTGGATTCTGATATAATACAGGTAGTTTCCATTATGACTTGTGCGCTGACAAATGAGAAGGATGGTAAAGTAATGGTAAAGCTCTATATTTCACTCTCTGGGTTGGGCGGGATAACAAGATTTTGCAGCATGGACATATCCTGAAAGCTTCTTGTGGCATGAAGTCACAGCGGGCTGCAAGTGGTTTAGTTATATTTTACTGAGCATGCATTACTCAGAATACAGGGCTTACATTATAATAGCTGCATAAATCAGCACCTAGAACAGAGAAATCTGAAGTCTGATAAACTATAAACATTAATTTGTAAGTATTTGGATTATATTGATTATTTAGTTTGCCCCTCAATGTTTTATAGACATGTTATAGGTTCATATAAAGGACCACTGTAGATCAAGAAAAACTTTACATGTTTGTGAAGTATGCAACAATTTAACAGCAGCTATGTTGATAGTTTAATATTTTTACTTTTTACTAGCTTGTCCAAGCTTGCCATAGCTTTCCTCCTCAGAAACAAATGTATTTTAATTTCATGACTACAGTCAACATCTACAGATATCTTGGATCCAAGGAAAATAAAATCTGTCACTGCCTCCACTTCTTTCCCATCTATTTGCCAGGAAGTGAGATTGACGTTTGCCATGATCTTCGTCTTTTTAACGTTGAGCAGCAGGCCAACTTTTGCACTCTCTTCTTTTACCCTCATCAATAAGTCATTTAGTTCCTCCTCACTTTCAGTCATCAGAGTAGTCTCATCGGCGTATCTAAGGTTGTTGATATTCCTTCCAGTATTATTGATATCTTCTTTGGTTTCATTCAGTCCAGCCTTAAGTATGATGTATTCTGCATATAAGTTGAATAAGTAAGGTAAAAAAATATACAACCTTGTCGCATTCCTTTTCCGATCTTGAACCATTCTGTTGTCCCATGTTCGGTTCTTACTGTGGCTTCTTGGTCGACATACAGATTCTTTAAGAGGAGGATGAGATGATCTGGTACTCCCATCTCTTTAAGGACATGCCACATTTTGTTGTGATCCACACAGTCAAAGGCTTTAGAATAGTCTATGAAGCAAAAGTAAATGTTTTTTTTGGAACCTGCTTGCTTTCTCTATTATTCAGCGGATATTGGCAATTTGATCTCTTGCACCTCTTGCTCTGTGGAGCCCGGCTTGCACATCTGGTAGTTCCTGGTCTATATATTGTTGGAGTTGAGCTTGTAGAATCTTAAGCATTTCCTTGCTGGCATGTGAAATTAGTGCAATTGTTCGATAATTGGAGCACTCTTTGACACTGCCTTTATTTGGATTGGGATGTAGACTGACATTTTCCAGTCTATTGGCCATTGTTGAGTTTTCCAAATGCGTTGGCATAAGGCAAGTAACACTTTCAGAGCATCATCCTGTAGAATTTTGAATAGTTCAATTGGGATTCCATCACCTCCTGCAAACTTATTATAAGCAAGACATCCTAGGGCCCGTCTCACTTCACTCTCCAAGGTGTCTGGCTCAAACTCATTGGACAAATTATTGAGGTCATCACTGCTGTTAAGATCCTTCCTGTATAGAACTTCAGTGTATTCCTGCCACCTCTTCTTTATCAGATCTTTTTCTGTTAATTCCCTATCATTTTTGTCTTTTATCACTCCCACGTTTGCATGAAAGGTGCCTTTTAGGTTCCCAGTTTTCTTGAAGAGATCTCTTGATTGAAGATCTCTTTACATTGCTCATTGTAGAATGTCTCCTTGTCTCTTCTTGCTAACTTTTGGAATTCTGCATTCAGTTGGGCAAATATTTTCTTATCTCCACTACCTTTCACTTTCCTTCTTTCCTGGGCTACTTTCAAAGCCTCATCAGACAGCCAGTTTGACTTCTTACTTTTCTTTCTTTTAGGGACATTCTTTGCAGCAATAGTATCACACTTAAACGCACACAATCTTTATTGAACCACAAACCAGCCACAACACAAACAGACTCACAAGTGACTGAAAATAAATTAAAAGTATATTTTTTTCAAAATAAGTTGAATGCCTAAATGTTTTCTTCTCCAGTGTATGATTCATGAATGATGGCTGAATACTTCTCTTCATGGTTCTCACACAGTTCACCTTCAAGATACTGTTTGCTTACATTTTTAAGGTGAGCTTGATATTTCCCATACATTAGAGTTTATTTACGAGTAGTGTACGTCAGAGATACTACTTTAATGGCTGAAAGTGAGGAGGAACTAAAGGATCTATTGTTGAGGATAAAAGAAGAAAGTGTAAAAGCTGGCGCAAAAGACAAAGATCATGGCAAACAGCAATCTCAGCTCCTGGCAAATAGATAGGGAAGAGCCAGTGACAGATTTTATTTTCCTTGGATCCAAAATGTCTTTAGATGATGACTTTAGCTATGACATTAAAAGATGTTTGCTTGTGGGGAGGAAAGCTATAGTATGCTTGGACAGGCCAGTAAAAAGTAAAGATAATAAACTATGAACAAAGGTCCACAGAATTAGAACTATGGTATTCCCAGTAGTAACATATTGATGTGAGAGCTGGACCATAAAGAAATCTGAGCGCTGTAGAATTGATGCCTTTGAATTTGTTGGAGAAGACTGCTTAGAGTCCCTTGGACTGCAAGAAGATCCAATAAATCAATACTTCAGGAAATCAAGACAAACTGTTCACTAGAAGGTATGATCATGAGACTGAAGCTCAAATATTTTAGCCATATCATAAGACGTCAGGATTCCTTAGAGAAGACTCTGATGCTGGGAAATCTTGAAGTCACAAGAAGAAGGAAACGACAGAGGAGGAGATGGATAGATGAGGTTACTGAAGCAATGAACTTGATGGAGCTCAGAAGGGCAGTGACTGAGACATGTACCTGGCGTTCTGCTGTACATAGGGTCACGGAGAGTCAGACATGCCTAAACAACAACACATGTATACGGTCCCAGTCCTGGAAGCATTGCCGTTCAACAAAGCCTCTGATTAACTAACCAATGCAAAGTAGTTTGCAGAGATATTGGAAGCTCAGTTGTTTTAACCACTTCACTGCTTACAATTTATTGCAATGTTTACAACCTAGACACATTTGTGAGTTCTACATCACTTTAATAGAGAGTGTTGAAAAACATTAATAACGTAAGAACCACAATTTCCAAAATGCAACCAGAATTATTCTGGCATACTGCAATAACGTGAAAAACAACTGAACAGGAAAACAATAAGGCTGAGATGTATCTCATCCACTCCATCAGGGCTTTTGCCTTCAAAAAGTTGACCAAATGACTTTTCTATGGTTGATAATTTCCTGTTTTCCCCAGATGGATTGATAAAATGTTCACTATTAAATAGCCTTGTGCTTTAAACAATAATATTGTAACAATGAATAGTGAAGATGTTTAGTATTCATCTGGAGGAAGAGACACACAGAGTGACCAACATGGACAGTATCCTCCATAGAAAAATCACAGCTTTGGATATAGTGATCGTTGAAAAGCACCACATATTAAATGTCCATAAGCATCTAAGGTCTATTTGGAGGAAGGCAGGACATTTTTTCATGGTGTGCAATGAAGAAAATATGCATAAAAATGAAAAATACTGTTATGTATTCTGGATCAAATAGAACAGAAGCAACCAAAAGTGTATTCCTAATAAACAATATTTATACCATGTGTCATTACTCAGTGACAGAACATGATGACCTTATTTTCTTATGATACATGTTTTACAATGCAAAATTTAGATTTCCCCTACCAATAAAGTGAAACATATCATGCTGTGTAAAAATAGCTGTAAACTAATTTTAGTTAAAAATGTAATATTTTCATGATGTGACATTATTATATTGGAGTATGATGCTGTGGATGCTTAATCCAAATGCACATAAACAGATATTATTACATTACACTGGATGGGGAAAAAATATGCATAAGGGTATACGCTTCTACCATCACTAGGTCACATCATGTAATTAGACATTGTGCTCTTTGTGTGCAGTCATTTTCTGCATATTGCGGAATAACTAAAGTTATATATACATATTTATATATATATATATATATATATATATATATATGTATATATATATATATATATATATATATATAAATGTGCTTTTTGGATGTATTTTGTAGCAAGGAAATTAATCATATGAATGTGTTCCAGAAAGTGTATTCAAACATTTCATATCTAGCTGACTTTTCAGCTGATCATGACTACTCAAGGTCATTCTTCCTTCATGAGTTTTCTTTCTTGCATTAGTAATTGCAGCATTCCGTTATCTACCGCTCTTATCTTACATGTTTTCTTTAAAATCACATGAGACTTTTTTTCTTGTCATATGTTTAACAGAACATGTTTTTAGCCTTATAAAACATTTTCTTTTGAATTAAAAATGTTAGGAATATCATGTTTAAATGTATTTGATACTAATTAGAAATGCCCCATGTCCACCGAACATACAGCTGTACATCTCATTGGCGGTCGAGTATGGCTTGTACATCTATATTCCTACACATCACCCAACGGGAACAACCCCAAAAAACAATATATTGGTATCCTGCTGTTGAGGCTTAACTTTAAAGGAACACACACTGTAAAGCATTATCAACTACCCTCTTTCCATACTCCTTTAAATCAATTTATAATGCTGCGGGTGTAATCCTATTTTAGCTAATTTGTCTGAAGCGTGATCGGATATAAATGAATTGTGATAGATTTTGCAATTTGTATCTCCACACAGCTGAATCTTGATTGTTATATGCTTTTTTTACACCATTCATATTCATATACTCCCTATACCCTTTTAAAGTCTTAATAGTCCACAGGAAGCTTATTTGATTGGTTGGTGTATATAAAGTTTATGTAACAGTAAAGTAACAGATGCAAGTAGATGTTAAAAAAAACGCTTGTTAAAAAAGAGAATATTTGTACTCCATCTCCCCTTTTCCCAATGCTGTTCTTTGTCACCATTGCCCTTAGTAATATTGTAGACATCCTGATTAGCTGAGCTCAATTGTATACAAATTGTCAACTTGAGAGTATTCCTGGTATGGCTTGTATATAATAAAATATAAGCTTTTCGAACAAAGTTACTGCACAACTTGTGTTATGGAGTTATACTCCCTCTACTGGCTGTACATTATGCCCCAAAAAACCAAGAAAGTGATCCTTATATTGTTCTAAAATCTGTATTTACTGAGATTAGAATATATTTTATTAGCTCTTATCACACTCCTATTCCATGCAACGTTAATATTTTTACTTTTTATAACCTATTTTAAATTAATTACAGCAAATTTGTCGAGCCGGTGTCCATTTAAAGGAAGCGTCTCTTAAAATTATAATTGTTACACATTCAGCTCTAGAGACACTTTATCATTTTTACTTCTACTGTTTGTGTTCTATTTTACTATTTGCATTAAAAACTCTCTGGGGTACATTTTTATTTCAGACTTATACTCGCTACTCTTTATACCTTATTCCTTGTAGTGTTAATCTTGTAAAGCACATAAAATGATGACATATTTTACATACACACATCTTTGGTTAAGAAACCACTTTTATTAAGTACATTTATGCGTCATTAATGATTTGTCTTTTCTAGGATATTGTGGTTAGCATCCACAAAATGACTGTTGTCCGTATGAAAACAAAAGGAATATGCACTAGAAGAAACCTTGGAATAAGTCTGGAAATAACGAAAACTTCACTTAAACTCAGGGCCGATTCATTTACTGATGTCCATTACATAAATAAAGTTGAACTGGATAATCAATTATCTGTCCTGGATCAAGCTATGAAAGAAAGCATTGACACGTATTTGGGAGGAATTCCAGGTAATTTATTGTATTTTATTCCATATTGTGCATATTTGATATTGATACTTAAAGAACAGTCTTCATATAACATAACTGTGGAATAGCAATTTAGTAAAATTAAAATCAATAAAAGTTGTTAAAGGATCATTGAAGAGTTATATTTATAGAATGTTTGTTTAAAGGAGTTCAACTGATAATAGACAATATTTTCTAGAACGTAAAAAAAATACAGTATTTGATTTTAAACTATTACATTCCATTTTCCTTTACTTGATAGTGACATTTTGCTTTTTTTTTTGTAACATTAAATGTATTTTGGGTGCAGATCTCTATTCAGATGCCATAATGTAGTGGAACATAATAGGATTAAATGGAAGAAAAATGGATTCAGGGCAACAGGCAGTACGCTATAACAGTGGTTCTCAACAGCCGGTCCTCCGGGATGAGTTCCTAAAGCTTTGTACAAACCATCACCAATTATCTTCAGCTAAAATGTACTCTATTCAAACCAGTGCAAAGACACATGAAAATTTAGGCCACTACTCAATTGCCACAGTTACAGGGTCGGAGTTACAGAGCAATTCAATGGAACAAGCCCGCAACTACATGGCCGAAACCATAAACCATACACCCGTAAGTTGACTGTCATCATGATGTCAGTAAAACATGGAGGTTAAACGTCAATCAGTTAGCGTTTAGAAATCTGATATGCGATCGGCCTCGCAATCTGGCAATGTACAAAATAATAAAAATGAATGACGTTGCTGTTCTAGTCCATGTGGGTGGCCTGATATGTATTAATTCCCTGATTACCGAGATTGATATAACATGGAAATAAAAAAAATAAAAAAATGTATATTGCAGATTTCCGAGCTTGCGACTTTTGTGTAATTAATTCTAACGTCTTTCATCGCTTTCCCCATCTTTTAAAGTGCAGTATTTCGTTTTTATTTGCATTTACAGTGCTAGGATCAGGTGTTTAACCCCCTTGCGAGTCCTATCTGGTACTCTTACGATTTTCTTATTTTTTCTTCTACATTTGCCATTTACGGGTATAAAAACAATTGTGGCCTTGAGGAATTGTAGCAATCGAATAGCGATTTGCAATTTTATCGATCGTAACATTGAAAGTCGTAACTGGGTCGGAGTTACGATTTTGACAACCACAGGGATTTTCAGCCTGAAACCCAAAAATCGTTTGCGGGTAGCGAAAAGACACTAATTGAATAGCAAATCAGTTTGCAGGCTTTATTACCGGCTCCCGTAACTACAATTTGCTCAATTGAATAGGGGCCCAAGTACGTCAAATGAAGCGTCACCCTATTAATAAATGTTCTGGATCTCACAGCTGCTCCACATAGGTATTGGAAGATAAGGAACCAGCCCTCAGACTAAAAAGGTTGGAAATCACTCCTTCAGGTTTAGGCCCTCATTCAATTGCGATTTGGCCAATTGAATAGTGCTCTAAATAAGCACATAACATATTTTTTTTAAATGCATTTTTAGTTAGTGAAAACTCTGCTTTTGGATAGATGTTTACTAAGTAAAAACTTATTAAAAAAAATATGTTATGTGCTTATTTAGACCCCTATTCAATTGGCCAAATTGCAATTGAATGAGGGCCTCAGTATGGAAGTCTCTAGATACAAGCAGAGCCTCCTAAAATTAATTCTATAAAAAATTATTTTAGGCCCATTGCTTAAAATAACTTCTTATGCTTATTATCCCGTCACAGACAAGTTAAGTTTTTCCAAAACTACTATGGTCCTTAAAGTTCTAGTTTTCCAGAATCAACCCTAACCACTGGTGCGTAATTAATTAGATAGTCTGATACAAGCATGGCAGCATTGGTGGACTGTATTAGTACCTGGGGTATGACCTGAACATGTATTAAAGATAATACTTAGATTGTGAACTTATTTAACACAAGATTGCAGATCATACTGTTGTGGCCTTATGCTATGTTTTTCTTTTTAGATGTCCCAGTTACCTCTACTCCTATATCCTCCTTCTACACTGGCTGCATGGATGTGACCATTGATAATAAACTGATGGATTTGGATGATGCTGTTTTAAAGCAGAATGATATTCGATCACATTCATGTCCTTCTGTTTTGTAGTTTTTTTTTTTATGTGTTACAGTTAGCAACTTCTGCTCTCTCTCAACAACAAAATCTTTACTAGATGTGTCAGAATGGTTGTAATTTTGATGTGACTGATATAATGGATGCCTAGGATAATATCTATTTCAGGATTATTAAATATTATTATAAGCACAGTATTCTCACATTCCGTACACACATAACGACCGTGTACCAAATACCATGTATTGCCTTCAATGTTATATTTTTAATATCTGGTGATTTTATTACCATGATTTATTTGCAAAGTATCATGCAATATATACATTTGTTATCATGCATTTAAATTAATTTGTTAGCATTAAATAAAACTCAGCTGGTGTAATTTTGTTAAATACTGCACCTGACAAATCCAATGTGAGTTTCATAGTAGGAGGTCCTTATTTGTTCCAAAGCTGCTTTTATACAGTGATTACCAGTTGGAAAGAAATATTAAATACATGATACTAAATTTGGGAATATCACATTCCTTCAAACATTTCATTTGGTATTGCATAGTAAAAATATGAATTACTATTTGATGTTTTTAATGTTCATATATGAAATGTTTTTGTAAACATTTGATCAAGAGCATACTTTTTACTGTGACATTTTGTATAACAAAAAATAACATTTCCAGTATTGTATTACAACTAAAATACTTCTAGAAAAAAAACTATAATGTATAAAAAGAAAAACAAGTTTCATAAATAAATAAAACAATAAAAAAAAGAGCTGTGTGGCATTCTGAAGCGCATTATAAAATATAAAAAGGTAAAAAAATCAAGAAAATGTAATCTCTAAGGGCCTCATTCTATTATCGGACGTAAAACGGCCGCAAGGCTGCGATTCCTTGCGGGGGTTCTGTTACCTTGCAATTCTATTAAACGGCCCCGCAAGGATCTCCTCTTACGGCCGGCCGTATATCTTGCAACCGTCCGTAAGCTCAGAAATCTTTAAAGTCAAAAATAAATTCAAGACAGCACTGTAAAGCTCTGTAAATGCTAGGGATCATATTGGGGGACATGAGGATTAATAGCAACCCCCTCTCAAGCTTGCACATCAGCCCAAATCCGAGTTTACATTAACTGTTTATTTTCCGGCCGCAGCGTGGGCGGGTCTGAGGTGCTCCAAGCACTCTAGACTTTTTACATGGATATTTGACATATATAAAAAAAATTTTTTTTACGGATTTGAGTATAGGGGAATGTTGTGCTATTTTTGCTAACACATACAATCACTTTATAGTCTTCTCAGAATGCAGGATGGCTTTAATTTGGCTTTATAATGTGCTTAATTGGTGCTAGCAGGACCTTTTTCCTGCAAGTAAGCTGCGGCTCGCTTTTAGCCTTGCAGAGAGGGTTCCCGGAGCAATAGAATAGCAACCGGGCTTTTCTTGCGGCCGAAACTCTTGCGGCCGTTTTAGATCAAAGGCTTTCCTCCGGCGCAAGCGGCCGCAAGGGATAGCAAGGCGCCGGCCTTAAGCCTGCCGGAATCCCCGGCCGGAGGGGAATAGAATAGGCGAAAAGCTTGCGGCCGGTCCTTGCGGCACCGCATCTCCTACGGCCGATAATAGAATGAGGCCCTAATTGTGTGTATTTTTTATTTCACCTTCTACTTGGAACTATGGAACTCACTCTCTCTCTCTCTCTCTCTCTCTCTCTCTCTCTCTCTCTATATATATATATATATATATATATATATATATATATACACACACAACCCATAAACTGTATAAAATCTATATCTATTTATATATCTATATTTCTATATCTACAATGTATGTGTGTTAAATTATGAAATTATTTAATTTTATTTTTTAATTCTAAATGTAATTTAATTAAACGTATTGGCCGGCAATTCTCTCTCTCTCTCTCTCTCTCTCTCTCTCTCTCTCTCTCTCTCTCTCTCTCTCTCTCTCTATATATATATATATATATATATATATATATATATATATATATATATATATATATAACCTCTATCTCTATTTATATATCTATATCTACAGTGTATATGTGTGCTAAATTAAAAAATGAATTAACTTTCATTTCTCAATGTACTGACTGGAAACCTATAGAGATAAGTGTCATCACAAAGTTGCTGTACATTTAAAAAGGTGTGCACTAAATGTTTCAAATGTGCTGGTACCCACATCCCTCACTTGTATCTCACTGTGTGGTCATATTATAGTACCATCAATGTTGACTCTTCTATTATAAGCATAGAACAAGCCTGAAACTGTTTGTATAGGGACACGTTACCTGCATTAAACAACGTGTATTACTATTATTACTCTTTATAAAAAGGCAGCATTTTCCATTGCATTGTTTAAAAAAATGAATACAAGTAATTCAACAAAATAGAAAAAGACCATCCGGAAGACCAGTTATGTCTGGAATAAATTCTATTGTTACATCAGAATATTTGGATTGGTTTCTCAAGGTTTATGTGGCAAAAGTATTTAACAGCTTTATCTCATACTGTTAATAAATTGCAAAAAATGAATTGAAAGGCTTATTTTGGTTGGAATTGATTGGAAGGCTTGTTATTGCTTTACATAGGAAACATAGCCATAATAAACAGGTTGAAGCCATTAAATATGCTTTAAATAAAGAATTAATTTTAAAAGGGAATTTTAATCTTAGGCTATAATTATACAAACTAATATTTTTTATTTCGAGTAAACTTTTATTTTTATTATTGCAGATGGGAGAAACCTAAATAAGAACAAAATATAGTAAAACCCCCCAATATATTCCACCTTTTGTCGCTCAATATAGCAATAGGGAAGTAAATCCGTTTCCAAAAACTTTGGCCAATATTAAAACATGATAAAGAATTACCGTAATAAATTTGTATGTAATATATCATTAATATTAAATAATCATCAAAGACATTTTGTCAGGAACCGGGTACTTTGAACAGAAATTCAGACCCTTCAGGGGTGAGATTGCGTTAAGAATTTAATGAACAAAAATGATATACAGGATAGGCAAAGCTTGTTGTGTATAGCTTTAAATGAAAAAGTCCAATTATTGGATTCGTCCATGTGCTGAAACAAACAGCAGAAGCACATACAAGTGCTGTAGCAGTCCGCTAAGAGACAGGCAGGCTTGGAGACAGACTGGCAATGCACCAGATGACTATTGCAGAAACAGCAGAGCTCCTATGCAACAGACTGGCAATGCAACAGATGACTATGTAGCAGCAGAAACACAACAGAGGTTCTCAGGAGCAGACTGGGAACTGAAGGCAGGAATCAGCACATGGGTGGAGGTGAATACTTGAAATTGAGCAAAGTAGTTGTTGCAATGAAACAAGCAGATCAAAGTCTTGCCGCTGGTGCTTTGGTGTGATCTCAGCTGACTCTTAAAGGTCTCACTTGATACAAAGTGTTTGAGCCCCATCACCTGTTAGTGACTAGGAGCTAGTCATGACACACAAGAGCCTACTCAGTGTAAATCACTAAAGGCTGCCGATTTTACAGAAACAACCAGTGAGGCCTTCCGTGGCGTACCTGAACAGGTACTGCTGACATATTTATGTAAAAGAAGACTGTAACATACAATGTATTAGAAGGACCTCTAAAATCTTAAAAGATCACTGTGGTCATAGTTTTAAAATGTATTCTTTAAAAGAACTTGAGTGGGGATTTTGCAGGACAAAAAGGAGCTGATTAGTTTTTAAGGACAGACTTTCGTGAAAAAGTAATAAACAGCAACAGGCAGGAAAACAAAATGGAAGCTTGAATATTAATGGTACACACATATTACAAAATATAAATAATTTTATATTTTGCATTCTTAAAACAGTTTTACATTATTTTGTATAGTTATTTAAAATACCATTTTGTGTAACATAGTCAGAGATACAATGACTCATACAAATCTACTGGACTCGGTGCACATTCCTCAACCCCCCCTCCTCATCCTCAACCCCCCTCCTCATCCTCAACCTCCCTCCTCAACTCCCCTCCTCATCCTCAACCTCCCTCCTCAACTCCCCTCCTCATCCTCAACCTCCCTCCTCAACCTTCCTCCTCATCCTCAACCTCCCTCCTCAACACCCCTCCTCAACCTCCCTCCTCAACCCCCCTCTTCAACCTCTCTCCTCAACCTCCCTTCTCAACCCCCCTCCTCATCCTCAACCCCCCTCCTCAACCTCTCTTCTCAACCCCCTCCTCATCCTCAACATCCCTACTCAATCCCCCTCCTCAACCCTCCTCCTCAACCTCTCTCCTCAACCCCCCATCTCATCCTCAACCCCCCCATCCTCAACCCCCCATCCTTATTCTCAACCCCCCATCCTCAACCGCCCTCCTCAACCCCGCTCCTCATCCTTAACCTCCCTCCTCAACCCCCCTCCTCATCCTCAACCTCCCTCCTCAACCCCCCTCCTCAACCTCCCTCCTCAACCTCCCTCCTCAACCCCCCTCCTCAATCCCCCTTCTCAACCTCAACCCCCCTCCTCAATCCCCCTTCTCAACCTCAACCCCCATCCTCATCTCCCCCATCCTCAACCCCCCTCCTCATCCTCAACCCCCCATCCTCAACTCCCCATCCTCATCCTAAACCCCTCTCCTCACTTTACCCCTCTAATTACCTCCCCCTCTCCCTTTACCCTCACCTACCTTCCATCTGCAGCAGCTGCTCCTCCGCTCCTCGACGCTCCTTCCGGCTGCGTCTTGACCCGGCCAATGCTAATGATGTGACGTCACATGGGCGTCACCTCATTGGCCGAGTCAAGACGCAGCCGGAAGGAGTGCGGAGGAGCAGCTGCTGCAGATGGAAGGAAAGTGAGGGGAAAGGGAGAGGGGGAGGTAATTAGAGGGGTAAAGTGAGAAGGGGGGTTTAGGATGAGAAGGGGGGTTTGGATGAGGAGGGGGGTTTAGGATGAGGATGAGAGGATGAGGATGGGGGGTTGAGGATGATTAGGGAGGGGGAGGGAAAGAGCCACGGGGGGGGGAAGAGAGACACGGGGGAGAAAGAGAGACACAGGGGGAAAGAGACTCGAGTATAAGCCGAGGGGGCCCTTTTCAGCCTTAAAAAAAGGGCTGAAAAACTCGGCTTATACTCGAGTATATACAGTAAGTGTTAAATTGTTTATTGTCTTATTTTATCACCTTGTACTTGATAATTATATCATGGAATACTTGTACACACCTGTTTTTTACTACAACTCACTAACTTACACTTTTTGAATGGTAGGTATTCATGATATTTAAAATATTATTAGTATTAATTTAGTTTTTCAAATAGTTTATTTTTCACTATATAGATTATCACATGCTCTCCTTGTAAGGAGTTGATATATTTCACAACTTCCTTAACAAATAGATAACTTAGACTATCATGGTTAAATTTGGTCTATTTTTACTATATAATTAAAATATTATTAGTATTAAACTTGGATGTCCAAAAGTTTACTTTGCACTACATAAATTATGATATGCTCTCCTCGTAAGGAGTTGACATATTTCACAACTACTTTTATAATTAGACTATTTAGAACATCACGGTTAAAGTTGGACTCCCTTCACTACTCAAGTATTTTCTAATTAGTTAGAGTATTGATCAGATTTTGGTAGTAAACTAAAAAGTTCTTATTAACATTTTTGGAATGGGTTTTTCAGGACAATATACTTTGATGGAATGCATATTTCCAGACAACACAAACACCTATACCCTCACCTCCTTCGGTCTATATCGGCCTCCCACTTCTCTATATTGGCGTAGAGCCTAGCAACAGATCTTAAATGTTGTTTTTTTACGGCTTTCACAAGTATGTATGTTTGTATGAATGGTTATGTAGTTAAACACATCAAATATTTGCGTAAAGGTACTTTAGCAAGGTCTAAGGTCTGGCTTTTTCAGAAAGACACATACATTACATTTTATTAAAATTAGGTTTATAAATGTATTACCTTCAATGTAAAATGACTTAATTCCCCCAGCAAGAGGAGCTCTTTACTGAGATTGATGAAACAACAGAGTTGTGACATTTTATTCCTCAAAAAAACGCATTGGGACGGGAAGAAAATTCTAAATTTTGGTTCGACTGGTTTTGACTTAAAATATAACTCCAACTTTAAAATAAATTCTAGAGGAGTCTCGGTACTATTTAGTAGAAAACTTATAATTAAGGAGGAATTAGTTGAAATAGATACCTATGGTAGATACATCTTCTGGATGGGTGAGATAAACAATCAGAGGTTTACTCTGGTAAATCTATACTCTCCAAACGCAAAACAAGTGCGTTTCATAAAAAAAGGGATTTATAAAATTAACAAATACAATTATGGACGCGTAGTTATGGCTGGCGATTTAAATCTCACAATTAATCATGACCTTGACAGGAAAACGTATAAACCTATTAACAACCACACCAAGATTCATAATGATTCACATTTATTACGTAAGTTAATTACTGATAACAACTTATATGATGCCTGGAGGATTTTGTTTCCTAATCAGACTGATTTCTCTTTTTTTCTCGCCAGTTCATAAAATCTACTCCAGGTTAGATTTTTTCCTGTTACTATGGGCCTCATTCTATTAGCGGCCGCAGCCGTTGCAGGGCCGCAAGGACCGGCCGCAAGCTATTCGGCTATTCTATTCCCTTACGGCCGGGGGCTCCGGCAGGCTTGCGGCCGTTGCCTTGCTATCTCTTGCGGCTGCTCGCGCCAGAGGAAAGCCTTTGATCTAAAACGGCCGCAAGAGTTTCGGCCGTAAGAAATTCCTATTTGCAATTCAATTGCTCCGGGAAACCTCTCTGCAAGGCTAAAAGCGAGCCGCAACTTACTTGCAGGAAAGAGGTCCCGCTAGCACCAATTAAGCACATAAAATAGCTCAAATAAAGCCATCCTGCACTTTGAGAAGACTATAAAGGGATTTAAGGTGTTAGAAAAAATAGCACATAATTACCCTATACTCAAATCCGTAAAATATTTTATTTTTAATATCCGTAAAATATCCATGTAAAAAGTCCAGAGTGCTTGGAGCACCTCAGACCCACCCACGCCGCAGCCGGAAAATAAACAGTTAATTTGAACTCGGGTTTGGGCTGATGTGCAAGCTTGAGAGTGGGTTCCTTTTAATCCTCATGTCCCCCAATATGATCCCTAGCATTTACAGAGCTGTACAGTGCAGGCTTGAATTTATTTTTGAGTTTTTATATTTCACAGCTTACGGCCGGTTTCAAGATATGCGGCCGGCCGTAAAAGGAGATCCTTGCGGGGCCGTTTAATAGAATCGCGAGTTAACTGAACCCCCGCAAGGAATCGCAGCCTTACGGCCGATTTACGGCCGCTAATAGAATGAGGCCCTATGAATTTAATAACTCAGGCCGAAATAGGTCCTATCACTATTTCAGATCACGATTATGTATCATTGAAGATCAAACTAGAGTCAGATAAAAAGCTAAAGCTGTCTGTGGAAATTAGATGATTCATTAATTATTAATGACAACAAAAAAAGTATCTAATTTCTCAAATTAAATAATTTTTTGAGCTTAATAAAAACTCATCTAAAGTCTCATCTAAAAGCTTGTTGTGGACCACACAGGAGGCATTTACCAGAGGTATCTTGATTAAAATGAAAGGTCATTTAATAAAACAAAGAGGTACTTCCTTGCGTAATTTATTGATCCAACTGTACAATCTGGAGCAAGTTAACAAACTAAATCCATCTGAAAAAAATTCTAGTGAAATTAAAAATTTCCAAAAACAAATGAAAGGAAAATGGGTTACGAAACCCGTTGATTTTGCTAAAGCTTTTGCCTCGTACTATTCAAGACTATACAACCTTTTCGCAACACTCAGACTTTAAATCTCCTTCAACGGATGATATTTAAAAAAATTTAAGGAATTTTAGAAGAATAACTTATACAATGCGGAAGTACACAGCTACGCTAACGTATTTGCCTTGCATACGTACACTATTACACTGCACACATTCATCACGCTTACACAGCAGCTCCACAGCACTGATGCTGCAGCAACATGAAAACAGATTGCCAGCTCTTCAACACAATGCTTCCTGCATATATTACTTCACAATAGGTAAAGTATATAAATTTTTTATTTTATTAATTATTGATTGCCATACCAAAAAAAAACACCAACGCTGCTCATAGCACACAAACAACCAAGAGCCTCCAATAAGCGCCGAAGGATCTTAAAACACCAACAAAATTATTTTCGCACGCAAACAACATTCCTTGCCTTACAATCATTTTTTGACGGTCAAGTCGCTAGTCACATATATAGTTGTGAGAATTGCACGCCAATTTCAAGTTTTTAAAGAGTTTCTGCACTCGAAAATCGCCTAAGAGGGAAATAAAAATGGCGGCCGAAAAAACTAAAACGAGACTACACAACCCATAACCACGCAAAACACAGACAGGCACATAAGAACGTACCCAGGAACGTACGAGGTATAAAATACACTATTAGGAAGGACGAAAAATGCTTGAGAGCCGCGTAACACATATACGCTCGCCACCATTACAACACTTACTTGCAACTAATAACATTACCATTCTAAAATGCCACTTTACACAACTACACACTTGGCACATTGCTGACACTTACACCTCAGGTCAGCAACAGTCCAAATGTACATTGTATGCTGCAGGAAAATCAAAAGAGATTGTTAGCTCTTCATGATATTGATTGCTGGATTTATTAATTAGAAATAGGTAAAGTATATAAATGTATTATTTAATTAATTAATTAATTAATTATTATAAAAACAAATATATATATATATATATAAAAAATAAAAAGAGCAGAGGAGAGGCTCGCCATGGGCGCCGAAGGCACTCGTTGCGAGCCACACAATGAGCGCCGGAGCTCAGCGCAGGGCTCACAAGGGTGCTCAGAGTAGCAAGAGTACATGAGGGGAGAGGCTCGCAATGAGCGCCGAAGGTGCTCCGACGATAAAAGTACACCAAGGGAGAGGATCGCAATGAGTGCCGAAGGCAAACAGCATTACCGGCCTTACAATTTTATGACCGTCATTTTTTGACGGGCAATTCGCTAGTAAATAATATTTGTCACTTTAGATGTTTAACCTTGAACTTTTAACTTTGAAATTGTATTTAAAATGTTATCTCATTAAGTAATTGTTCTCAGCAGCTGCAATAAATAAAATATTTGCAATAGATTAGATTTTTCAGTAAAGCAATTGTGCATTTCTTCAGACACTAGAGATCAGCTCTATGGCCCTCATTCAGTTGCGATTTGGCCAATTGAATAGGCCTCTAAATAAGCACATAGCACATTTTTTTTAAAGAAGTTTTTAGTTAGTGAAAACCTTGCTTTTGAAAAGATGTTTACTAACTAAAAACTTATTTTAAAAAAATATGTTATGTGCTTATTTAGAGCCTTATTCAATTGGCCAAATTTCAATTGAATGAGGGCCTTTCTATCTATCTATCTATCTATCTATCTATCTATCTATCTATCTATCTATCTATCTATCACCAGTGCACATGATTTTAATGTGATTATTATTTGCACTAACTATCTATAATTCTTAGTTGTAGAAAAAAATCTAAGATACATTTTCTACATCAGATTAAATTTTTTCAGATATTATATATACAGTAAATAGAATTAAATAAAAAGTAGAGGTGCTAACATGAGAACGCACAATAATATAGTTTTGTTCTATAGGTCTTCAGTTTTACGGGCACTGTTTCCATTTCTCTATGAAGATATTTTTATAAATGGCTTCTGCCAGACAGGTGTAATTTCTTTATTAGTCACAAGATGGGGCTAGTACATTTCTAAAGCTGAAAATTCTTTCAGTATTTAACTTTCCTACATTTTGTAGAATGAGAAATTTCGTTCAACTAGAAATGTCTTTGTGTTTCACAGGATATATTACTTTTTCGGCAATAAAGTTCTATTATTTCACCTGCAAAAATGTAATAAAAATATATATATTTTGGCGAAAAAGTGGTCAAATTCTAATTAGTACTGGAGACACAAATGCATGGATGGATTTAAAATGTGTTTCCTCTACCTGTAAGGACGTTCAATGCAAACAGAATTGAATTAGGTACTTTATTACTGGAGCATCCCTTACGTTTTTTAGTTAATGATTAAAGGACATTTAGGGCCTCATTCAAATGCGATTTCAATTGAATAGGTCTCTATATAAGCACATAACATATTTTTTTTTTACAGAAGTGTTTAGTTAGTGAAGACCTTGCTTTTCGATAGAAGTTCACTAGCTAAAAACTTAAAATATGCTCTGTGCTTATATAGAGCCCTATTCAATTGGACAAATCGCATTTGAATGAGGCCCTTAGTGAGTAGTTTAGTATTATTAAATATGTGTAAAATAAAAATAAAATTTATGCCTGAAACATATTTTCATAAAATTCACTTGTAATTTATAAACTTTGTTTAACTATTTTTAATTGAACACATGCTGCTATGTGTCTTCTATTCAGCTGCGGCAATGTACCAGTGATATCAGGATGCTTTTTCATCTCTCATGCAGTAAACAGACAATTTCCGGTTTGGTTGTATTTGAAGTGTAATAGGAAGTAGATCTTGTCAACTGATTTACAGCCTTATTAAATTGTGATTCAGTCAATTGAATAGGGCTCTATATAAGTACAGACCATATTTATGTATCTTCTATTCAGACCCTGCGTTTGGATAGAAGTTCACTAACTAAAAACTTCTGTAAAAAGATATGCTCTGTACTTATATAGAGCCCTATTCAATTGGTCGAATCGCAATTTAATAAATCTGTTAATCCCTTCACTTTCATAGCTCTATGAAATGCACTATTAACATGCTTTGCTCGTTATTCCAACAAGCAGTGGAGTAAAAGCAAAGGGCCTCATTCAATTGCGATTTGGCCAATTGAATAGGGCTCTATATAAGCACAGAGCATATTTTTTACAGAGGTTTTTAGTTAGTGAAGACCTTGCTATTGGATAGAAGTTCACTAGCTAAAAACTTTTGTAATAAAAATATGCTCTGTGCTTATATAGAGCCTTATTCAATTGTCCAAATTGCATTTGAATGAGACCCTTTGGGCCTCATTCAATTGCGATTTGGCCAATTGAATAGGGGTCAAAATAAGCACATAACATTTTTTTTCTAAAGACATTTTTTGTTAGTAAACATCTATCCAAAAGCAAGGTTTTCAGTAACTAAAAACGTCTTTAAAAAAAAAAATGCTATGTGCTTATTTAGAGCCCTATTCAATTGGCCAAATCGCAATTGAATGAGGCCCCTTGTCTTTAAAGTTGTTTTTAGCCATTCCTTACCAAAATCAAAAATAAATTGTTTAGACCAATAACAGCAAGGTCTTTATATAAACACAAATATAAATTGAATTGAACCATGAGCACTGTTATATACCTTGTCAAATACACAATAAAACACAGATAACATTACAATAAGAAATCTTCATAGGACAACAGACAGATCAAAGCTGTGCAAACTTCAAAACTCATTGTTAATTAAATTGCCGGATCCTTTCTGTTTTCTGACCCCCATACCGTGCCCGTCACTCCAGGCTTTGAGAGCAGCACCGTCCTTTGCACTCCAGCACAAGCCGGTGGCGCAAACACTGCTACTATTGTACATAAAAAAATAAAAAAATACAAATAAACCTAGCTCTAAAACCTAACCCTAACCCCTGGTCCTAACCCTAACTTTAACCCTAAGACCTGACCCTAAAACCTAATTCTAAAATCTGACCCCTAACCCTAAAACCTAAACCTCACCCCTAATCCTACCCTTAAAATCTAACCATAAAACCCCTAAGTCCTAACCCCAAACACCCACTACTTTTTGTCCCCATTCATTAATATTGTTCCACCAATCCCTGTTTATCAAGAAGTGTTGTGTTCTTCAGAGCTGTGCGCACCATTTCCTTAACGCATTTCAGTCAGTAGGTGGTGCTGCAGTGCTAGCCTGCTGGAGCACACTCACAATAGCAGTGTTAGAAAACAGGAAAGGTCCAAAATGCTTTAATAAAAGTATGGATACCATAAAAAGTATATACATGCCTTTCAGTAATCATCTTATCTAGTCATATTGAAATGGCTGACCTTTGACTCCAGCTGCACATCCCTATCTAGATGCTGAACTGCAGGAGCTTTTTTGGCTGCCACACCTAGGGCCTCATTCAATTTAGGGCTGTTACTTGCAAGTAACTTTCTGATTTGATACTTTAGGGCTACTTGCTCCAGTAGCTCTACTTTAACTTACTTATTCAATTGGCAGGGCTCGCAAGTTAGTGCCCCTTCCCGAGAATAGTAAACCATGCTATCGGCAGTAAGCATTTGCATGCTTGAACATGATCGCGGCCGCAAGGTCGTAACTCGTGCTTCAAGCCTGCAAACTCGGAGCACTGTAAATGCAAATATAAATTCAATCCAGCACTGTAAATGATGGGGAACACAATGGGAGACATTAGAATTAAAGGTATATGTAAGTGAGCTGGATTATTAATGCATCTGTTAGAGAATTAGTAGTGTATGAAAACATATTTTTGCATGAAAAAAATCCTCAAAGAAACATTAATTAGCTGACCTTGAAGTTAGTAAAATTTCCTATGTTTTTTGGCCATTTGCATTTTATCGTGTACACCCCTAGAAAACTCCACCTCAATTAGCATAACATTCAAATTCACAATCAGGCTAATACATTGTATCATTCTTCACCTCAGTGGCTTCTGGCATGTGCTCAGTACAAGAACTGCAACAGTTACTTCCTGTGCTCTGTACCAGAAAGGTCAACATTTGTATCTTGCTGTACTTCCTGTGGGTGCCCGGCTTATGTAAGCGCCCTGTGGGTGTGAACCACTGGATTTGACTTTAGTAAGTAAACTGAACTTTTCTCTATAACACATGTTTTCATACACTACTAATTCTCCTCTACAGATGCATTCATAATCCAGCTCACTTGCATATACCTTTAAAAGCACAAAATTCTTAAGCTCACACATCGAAAAAAACAAATACTTTATTTCATGTTTAATTTCTGTCCAAAGTCTTAAGGGCTCGAATGACCTCCAAGCACGTAACTTGTTATTCAAGCCAGTAGGACTTTAATGAAATATGGAGGTTGGATTCAAAAGTTATACGGGCTTGGAGGTTGAAGTGCGTAGGACTTTATGACAAAAATGGAACATGAAATAAAGCATTTATTTTTGCCGATTTGCGAGCTTGAGAATGTTGTGCTTTTACTTCTAAGACCAAACATCACTTTCACTTCTAATAAAAGTACAGGATTGTTTTTTTATTTCATTAATTAGTGCTACGATTTTTAAGTAAGACCTCCTTGGTACCAGTAACCTGTTGTTTGTGTTTAGCCATTTACGGGCTTGACGGGAGGGTAGAGCGGAGCAATTGAATAGCAATTTGTGTTTTTTGCGGCTGCTTCTCTTGTGGCAGTTAAAGATCAAAGGCTTTGATGGAAGTAACTTGCGATTATGAGTAAGTAAGGGATAGTAGCGCGCAGGAAGTAATACGAACTGGGCACACAAGTTAGCGGCAATTGTATAGCAAAGTAACTTGCTATCTCTACTTGCGGCCCCGATCTCAAGTAAGTAGCAATTGAATGAGGCCCCTAGTCTACAAACACTGCCAGAAATAAATATGGCCACCACAAATACACTGCACCCAAAAACCCAGGCCCACCTGCTTCAGCGTGACATAACTAACATGAAACTGCTGTAGTCATGACTAGAATGAGAATTATTCTTGTTAAAAATATACAGTATATATGATCACATATTCAGAAGGAAAATCATATTCACCAAGCCCTTGATTTATGCAAAGGTTACCTTCTCTCATAACTTTGCATAACTAGTAATCACAAATATATTGAGTGTAGTAACATATAGAAAATGTAAAATGCAAAATACATTTTAACCATACTTATATCAGTTAAATACTCACAATATTTACCAAGATAAACAGTCAGTATAACTCCCGAGGATGAGATTGTGGTTTTAATGATAGATGTTTGCATGTTAGATGAGGTAGTACAGCATCATCTGGGTCAGAGGCATCCAAATCAGGCAGGGTTACATCAATGGGACAAACTTCTTCTATGGGGTTGTTAGCAGCCAACAGCAACAGTGGCTAAGGTGAAGTGGTTGAAGATGATTCAGGTTCAGGAAAAGGGGTTGACATCCTGGCATCCTGGTTGAGAAGTAATTGGAATGAGAGAGGCACATCTAGTCTCAGATATTGTATCATATTGGTCTACCTTGCTAGTTTTTTTGATCTGAGCATAGATTTGTAAAGATGTTGTCAAGACCATGCCTAAACCTCTCAAAAACTGGGTCTTCATCTAAAAACTGTTGTGCAATATTGTGCAGCTGTGAAAAGAATGATAACAATCTGCTCATACTTACATCTTTCACATATTCTGCTTTACTTTTATTGCCTCACTCTTGTTCTTCCATATCAGAGAAGTCATCTCCACCAACCTTCTTTGCAATCTTCACAATCTCCACCTTTGAAATCATCAATGATGACTTTGCACAAAGTCTGCCATGATGTATTCAATGGTAATGTCTTAATTTTTCCTACAATGCTTGAACATTGACGCACCATTGATATTATAGAAGGTCAATATGACTCCCTGGTCTAGTGGCTGGATCAGAAAAGTTGTCTGTCGGGGTAGGTACAGCACAGGAATGTGATGGTTGATGTTATTAAAGTGTTTAGGGTGGACAGCAGCATTATTGAGTATGAGTAACCCTTAACAAGTAGGCTTAGATTTCTGATAATACTCACTTCAAACTGCAAAATAATTTGTGAATCAGTCCTAAAATACCTGGAGCCTCATTCAATTCCGAGTTGCCCAATTGAATAGGGCTCTATATAAGCACATACAAAAAATGTTCACATAACTTTTTAATACTGAACCTCTTTCCAAAACCAAGGTTTTCAACAACTAAATATGATGTCAAAAAAATATGTTATGTGCTTATATAGAGCCCTATTCAATTGCCAAAATTCAAATTGAATGAGGACCCTGGCCAGTAACACAAAACTGCTTATTTACTTTCTCTCATGTTTGCAAATTATGAGAGTGATAGACCAGTAGAGCCTTTATTGTTTATTTTTTATTGTAATGCGCCGACAGGGTAGATACAGGTCAAAAACAAACTTAACAAATTACAAAAGAATGGAGGGCCCTGTTATTGAGTTTAAAATCAAGCAAACAAAATGATTTCTCTAAAGCACCCAATAAGGTTGAAAACTCGCAAACCTATAGTCTAAAGAGTATGAGTGAGGTATAAAAAGGTGGGGTCAAATGTATTGAGTAAATTACGGCTGAAGGTGCTAAGCTTTTTTTTTTTTTTAAATAGGTGGGTTTTTAATGAGGTTTTGTAGGATTTAAGGCAGAGGGATAGTGTAGTGGAACAAAAGTAAGGCGTTCCATAGAATATGGGCAGCACGTGAAAAGTCCTGAAGGCAGGAATAAGAGGAGGTGATAAGGGAGGAGGAAAGAAGAAGGTCATTAGCAGAGCGGAAAGGTCGGTGGGAGAGTATTTAGAGACAAGAGCATAGATATAAGGGGTGCATTATTATTGAGGGCTTTATATGTTAGAGTCTGGCTTTAGTTTACAGTCACCTGCTATGTTGGTACATGGCTGATGTGTCAGCTCGTGTATGTTTTGGACAATATCCCCAACCAAAATAAGCCAGTTTCATCAACACTGAACACTTACTTAAGGTGGTATCCATGTTCTTTTATGACTGCTTTGAATTCTTCAGGAAGCTTGCCAGCAGCTTTATGATCACCAGATGAAATTTCTCAGGTAGTTTTCAGGTTGTGCAGGTTTTAGTGTCCAATAAACCTATCCAATCATACTTTACTTGTTAGAAATGGCTCAGGTTCAGCAGCACTTTGTGCTTGAGAAATATGCTCATAAATCCAGAGAGTTTTGGACCTCAGTGCAAGGATATTAAGACTTACCATATATCCCATTAGTGAACTTCTAATCTTCAACGTTATCTTGTCACTCAGTGGGGTAAAATTAATGAAGCAGTACAGGTTTTGCCTATATTCTTCTTTTTGTTCTATGTTGTTAATTGACCCAAGCTAAAGGCACACCCAAGTGCTGATGACCCTTCACCGGCATTGGAACGTCTTAACATTTCTAACTTTGTTTCTCATGTAAGATAAACTTTCTTCTGTTTATTTACTGCTCAATCAGCAATATAACCACTTGCAGGATGTTTACAATCCATAACAACCAACAAGATTAAAATTGGGTGCAGTAAACAGGATGGTAAGTGAACTATCTGTAGAGCACATCGCAGGTCTGTGCAGTACAATGTCTACTGTAAGACTAAATGATCGCTCTTCTTGTATACTATGACACCTCCATGCTCCACTGCACAAAATGGCATAACAGCAACATTTTCTCATATATATGCTTTTGCTAAACTTGCATAAATTGAGGGACACATGTATATTTAAAATCAAAATATTAGAAATATTAATTCAAGGATCAAACAATATTAGCTGCTGTGTAAGCCATGGAAATAAAAAAAATGAGATGTAAATTTCAATTTTTGATGACTCTGTTTGTATTTGTGAGTTTGTTACATCACATCTTGTGTGTTTTTTGTAGTTTTCAGTGGAATGGGGGGGAGGGAAGAGGAAGAGGTTCAGAGTCTTTATTTGATAACTGGATAAAATTGTAATTTATACCACGCTCATCTCCCTCACTGGCCCAGAACCAGGATATTGTACCAACGGATGCAATCATAGCTCTCCAGAATTGTAAACGCCCCTCTCACACACACAACTTCCACCTACTCTCTTTATGATTTTTTTCCTGCTTAATTATAATTTTAGTCAGACTCAATGTTTTGAAAGATATACCGTATATACTCGAGTATAAGCCGACCGGAAACTGGGAAAAATGAGTGACTCGAGTATAAGCCAAGGGTGGGAAATGTGCTGCCCCCTGTGTCCCTCTTGTGTCCTCTGTGTCCCCCTCTTGTGTGCCCTTTTCTTATGTCCCCCCTATCTCTCCCCTGTGTCTCTTCTCCCCTCTCCCTCCCCTGTGTCTCTTCCCCCCTCCCTTATCAACCTCCTCAACCCCCTCCTCATTCTCAACCTCCCTTCACAACCCTCCTCCTCATCCTCAACCCTCTCCTCAACCCCCTTCCTCATCCTCAACCCCCTCCTCAACCTCCCTCCACAACCTCAACCCCCTCCTCATCCTCAAACCCCCATCCTCACCCTAAACCACCCTCCTCATCCTAAACCACCCTCTTCAGCCCCCTCCTCAACCACCCTCCTCATCCTCAACTTCCCTGATCATCCTCCTTCCTCATCCTCAACCTCCCTCCTCATCCTCCTTCCTCATCCTCAACCCCCCATCCTCATCCTAAACCACCCTCCTCATCCTAAACCACCCTCTTCAGCCCCCTCCTCAACCACCCTCCTCATCCTCAACTTCCCTCCTCATCCTCTTTCCTCATCCTCAACCCCCCATCCTCATCCTAAACCACCCTCCTCATCCTAAACCACCCTCTTCAGCCCCCTCCTCAACCACCCTCCTCATCCTCAACTTCCCTCCTCATCCTCCTTCCTCATCCTCAACCCCCCATCCTCATCCTAAACCACCCTCCTCATCCTAAACCACCCTCTTCAGCCCCCTCCTCAACCACCCTCCTCATCCTCAACTTCCCTCCTCATCCTCCTTCCTCATCCTCAACCTCCCTCCTCATCCTCAACCTCCCTCCTCAACCCCCCTCCTCAACCTCCCTCCTCAACCCCCCTCCTCAACCTCAACCCCCCATCATCATCCTCAACCCCCATCCTCAACCCCCCTCCTCATCCTAAACCCCCTCCTCAACCTCTCTCCTCAGCCCCCTCCAAAACCTCTCTCCTCAGCCCATCCTCAACCTCAACCCCCCTCAACCTCAACCCCCCCATCCTCATACTCAACCCCCCATCCTCAACCCCCCATCCTCATCCTCATCCTAAAACCCCCTCCTCACTTTACCTCTCCTCATCCTAAACCCCCTCCGCACTTTACCCCTCCAAATACCTCCCCCTTTCCCTTTCCACTCACCTCCATCTGTAGCTGCCCCTCCACGCTCCTTCCTGCGTCTTGACCCGGCCAATGCTAATATACCATACCTATAAGTAAAATATATATATTAGCCAACAACTGGACATATCTCCACCTCATACTTAGCTGAACGGACGCCTTAGTGAAAATGAGTCTTTTTCCTAATTTAGCTTATGTCATTAAAGTTTTACCCTTCATGCTATGGACACTTGAATCTTACATGGATGCAAAGGTTGCATGTTTCAAAAAGTAGACAAACAATGCACTACAGCTATAAGAAAAACTAATGTAATATTTGGTTCTATTTAAGGAGGAATTAGTAAAAGAAAAATAGGTACTAATGCCACTCTTATTGTAGTTTGGTTGTTCAGTCATGTCCTACTCGCCATGGTCATATCAACCACAGCACTCCAGGCATATCTGTCAGCCACTGCCTCTCTGAGCTTCATCAAGCTTTTTGATTTTCATTACTTCAATGACCTCATCTATCCATCGCTATCTCTGTCGTCCCCTTCTTCTCGTGCCTTCAATCTCTGCCAGCATAAGAGTTTTCTCGAGCGATTCCTGTCTTCTCATTATCTGAAAAGATATTTGAGCCTCAGCCTCATGATCCAGTTATTCCAGTGAACAGTTTGTCTTGATTTTCTGAAGTACTGATTCATTGGATCTTCTTGCAGTTCATGGGGCTCTAAGTAGTTTTCTCCTCACACCACAATTCAAAGGCATCAATTCTTTGGTGCTCAAACTTCTTTATGGTCCAGCTCTCACATCTGTATGTTACTAATGGGAATACCATAGTTCTAACTATGCAGACCTTTGTTGGTGGTGCAATATTTCTTCTAGCAATATTGATCCTGGATTTGGATTAATCCAGCCTGGCCTTATGCCAGATTCACTCCGCATACAAGTTGAATAAATAAGGTGACAATATACAACCCTGTCAACCTCCTTTTCTGATTTTGAACCATCCTGTTGTTCCATGTTTGGTTCTGATCGTGGCTTCTTGATCCATTTACAGATTTTCTCAGGAGACGGATGAGATCATCTGGTTCTCCCATCTCTTTATGAACTTTCCACATTTTCTTGTGATCCACACAGTCACAGGCTTTAGAAAAGTCTATGAAGCAGAAGTAAATGTTTTTCTGGATCTCTCTTGCCACTCTACAGATCCCTAACTGAAGAGTCTCTTTAGGCATTTGTATGATAAGCATAAATCTATCCTGAGGCTTACTTAAGCCATATTTTTAGGTTGATATAATAGGTAGATTGTATGGATCTCATAGATTTCATCTGCTGTCTCATTTTCTACAGAACATAACATATATCCTGTTACCCAAAATGATAAAGCTTTAAATGTTAAAATGTAGAGCTTGTTTAGTGTACTTTGTACATGTTATAGTGAAAGTTTATTTTCTTTATATCAAACGATTTTTGATTGGATAATATCCATAGCACAATGAGTGCTATATTTAATCATAATAATAATTATTATTAAATAGTGTAAATATACATTTTAGTTATCAGGAAAACAAAACAAAAAAAGAATTACCTAAATTAGACATTTCTAACAGACTGAAGAAGCACAAGACTATAATGACCGCAATATATATAACCTTAAATAGCCCTTAGTACTGATTAAACACTGAAAAATCAGCAAATATGCATAATTACATGACATAAAACATCAGTGTTTTGACCTGAAGTGCATGTAAGCAACCCAGTAAATATCTTACACAATCATAAATCTTACACAGCACAATCAATTCAAGATAAATAGAAACATCTTACATTTTGCACAGGGAGATGTCATCAATCTTGGTAGCAAGGTAATAAGAAAAACACATCTGGAAGAAAATATAATCATTGAGCTCTAGTTAAAGTGGAGAAAGGCATTGATCTGGCCGGTGTGTAATGGAAGAAGTTACAGATACTGAATTGTACACACAGAAGATGAAGTTGTGAATGGAACAGATGAACTGCCCCTCATTCAGATTCCACTTCCTTCTAAGTTTCTCCTCATTTATTATTAAAGTACCAAGGTACTGCCCTAATAGCATGATCTTGATGATCTTTTTAGGTATTAATACCAGACAGCTGCTACATTTTCAGACTGAAAATGAACCAACACAATTATCTCCTTCAGCTCGTTGTATTGAAGAGTTTTCTCTTGGAAGCAAGCTTTTTTTCTTTTGTTGAATTTTTTTCCCCTCTTTTATCTGTTTTTAAAATCTTAGACCTGTCTCTCAGGTTTATCTCTGATCCTCCTCTTAATGGCCTTATAAGGGTGGAGATAAACACTCAGCTAATCTTTGAAAATGTATTTAATACAGAATATTGTTATTATAATTACTATCTATGATTTTTATTATATATCAATGCATAATTAAATAACTTGCAAGACATTACAGTGGTCCTTTAACCTTCCTTCTAATTGCATGTCATTTTAGCACCATAACAAGTTGCCCTCTGTTATAGCATTTTACTTTCTACCAAATTTCCAACCTTGATTCAACTTTCTTCTTCACTAATGAATTCCCTATTACTCCACACTACCCTCCTACAAGTTGCTAAAAAGTGTTTTCTATTTTAATTGCAAAAAAAATCATTTATTACGATTTATCTGTAATTCTTATGGTAAATTTAGTAGTAAGTGCAATTATAGTCCGTATGGCGTGTTATATTGATAATTCAACCCTCTGCACCATTTCAACTTGATATAATTTTGATATAAAAGGTCACACAAAAATAAATGTTATATTTCCCAAGGGGCAGATCGCAAGAGAAACAAATAAATACTTTAAAATGTATCATGATGAATTGCAAAGACTCCTTAAATATAAAGTGACATGTGATCTTTTAAAATCAATGACACAAAGTACCGTATATACTCGAGTATAAGCCGACCCGAGTATAAGCCGAGGCACCCATTTTACCACAAAATACTGGGTTAAATGAGTGACTCGAGTATAAGCCGAGGATGGGAAATGTGCGACCCCCTGTGTCCCTCTTGTGCCCTCTGTGTCCCCCTCTCTCTCCGTGTCTCTTCTCCCCTCTCCCTTCCCTGTGTCTCTTCTCCCCTCTCCCTTCCCTGTGTCTCTTCCAACCTCTCCCTTCCCTGTGTCTCTTCCCCCCTCCCTTATCACCCTCCTCAACCCCACTCCTCAACCTCCCTCCTCATCCTTAACCTCCCTCCTCATCCTTAACCTCCCTCCTCATCCTCAACCTCCCTCCTCATCCTCCCTCCTCATCCTCAACCTCCCTCCTCAACCTCCCTCCTCATCCTTAACCTCCCTCCTCATCCTCAACATCCCTCCTCATCCTCAACCTCCCTCCTCATCCTCAACTCCCTCCTCAAACTCCCTCCTCAACCCCCACATCCTCATCCTCTCTCCTCAACCCCCCATCCTCAACCCCTCCTCCTCATCCTCAACCTCCCTCCTCATCCTTAACCTCCCTCCTCATCCTCCCTCCTCATCCTCAACCTCCCTCCTCAACCCCCCTCCTCAACCCCCTCCTCAACCTCCCTCCTCAA
This sequence comes from Discoglossus pictus, assembly GCA_027410445.1. Classification (NCBI taxonomy): domain Eukaryota; kingdom Metazoa; phylum Chordata; class Amphibia; order Anura; family Alytidae; genus Discoglossus; species Discoglossus pictus. The sequence continues at coordinate 62,761,888 of CM050164.1, read as the reverse complement.
CCCCCCATCCTCAACCCCATCCTCAACCTTCCTCCTCAACCCCCCATCCTCAACCCCCCATCCTCATCCTCAACACCCCATCTTCAACCTCCCTCCTCAACCTCAACCCCCCTCAACCCCCCTCCTCAACCTCAACCCCCCTCAACCCCAACCCACCTCCTCAACCTCAACCCCCCTCAACCTCCCCCCTCAATCCTCCTCAACCCCCCTCCTCAACCTAAACCCCCCTCAACCCCCCTCCTCCACCTAAACCCCCCTAAATACCTCCCCCCTCTCCCCACACTTACCTGCTTGTGCTCCGGCCTCCGCTCCTTGACCCGGCGCCGGCGCGCATGCACCCGGTATATGCTAATGACGCGGTCCGCATGTGACGTCACATGCGCGCCGGCGCTGGGTCAAGGAGCAGAGGCCGGAGCACAAGCAGGTAAGTGAGGGGAGAGGGCGAGGTATTTAGGGGGGTTTAGGTGGAGGAGGGGGGTTGAGGGGTGTTTAGGTTGAGGAGGGGGGAGGGAAAGAGACACACGGGGGGTTAGAGAGCCCCTGGGGGGGTTAGAGACACACGGGGGGGTTAGAGAGACACGGGGGGTTAGAGAGACACGGGGGGAGAGTGACTTGTGTATAAGCCGAGGGGGCCCTTTTTTGCCTTAAAAAAAGGGCTGAAAAACTCGGCATATACTCGAGTAAATACAGTAACAAATGATTTCTAAAAATAGATATTAATATTGCACAATATTCCAAAAAGTACACATACAAAAATAATTAAAAAAATATAATAATCCAAGTGAGCGAAAAAGCTCTCAAAATAAATTCCAATAGTGAAAAAAGACCTGTTTTCACAAAATTACCATATGTGTATTTTTCAAACAAAACATTCTTACAATAAAGTGTCCCTATTTAACTGATTTTTCTGATAATACGTCTCATACAATTCATTATAAGATATTATCCAAGGAGAATCAACTAAAAAAACTTCCACAAGCACACTCACATTACACGGTGCAAAGTTTGGTTCTTGGGGTTAATGAGATTTATAACAATCTCCAAACTTGATATATGCACCTTTAGCAGTCTCTAAAATCCTCCGTTTACAATCTAATCTCAGAACAGTCAAGCCAGTCAAACAATACTTTGATTAGCCCATAATAAAAAGCCTATTATTTAAAATCACATGAGAAAATGCTTCCTCATTAATAACCCCCCAATTGTTAACCACAGTTACCCTCAGATATTAGTTATTTCATTCTGTGCTCCATATTGTCTGGTGGGTGCAACACATCCATATTTCGGTCTATAAGCTGCTGTGATGATGTCAGCAAGTAACATCATCTGAGTTTAGATTGACAACTATGACGTTTGGACACTCCTAATGATGCATATAGGGTTCCCTGGTGGTCCAGTGTTAGGATCCGTTGCTTTCACTGCTGCAAACTGGTTTTGATTCCAGTCAGGGAACCAAGAGGTCACACCACCCTGAAGCTATGCAGGGTTGGGGCTGATCAGCTCCTAGGAATACCAAGAGCTATATGCTGTGACCTACTGTAGAAGGAACTGGCAGCCCACTCCAGTATCTCTGCCATGAAAACCAAGTGGATCAGCATGCTGTGTTGTAGTCCATGAGGTGACAGAGAGTCGGACACAACTGAACGATGCAAACACAAACAAAGATGCATATATCAAGTTTGGAGATTGTTATATATGCCATGTACCAGGTGCAGTGTCAATTTTAAGTAGAAGCATAAGATTGATAGATCTTTATTCTGACTCTTTATTCTTGTCAGCACTGTATAAAAGCATCTGATTCTAGTTATCTCTTCTGATTTTCGGTACACTTCATTTACCAGCAGAAATCATGTTCTTAAAGTGGAAGTTCCACCCGTCCCAGGTTGCTCTTATGTAAATGAGTAGACTTCAAGACGTTCAAATATGTGTTAAAAGTTTAGACAATACCTTTTATTGCTACAAGACCTCTGTATGTAAGGTGATGTGAGCTGTTGAAGGACACAGTTGTAGTTTGATTGGCTCTTGAATTGGCTCTTGGCCTTTTGAGCCAATCTGACATCACATTTCACAACAAAAATGAATACAGTTTTTGCTTCTAGCGACATCTCCCTTTAACGTAAATTAATGAATATTATACATACGATAATAATTATTTAATACATCAGAAAGTTCACAATTTATTATAGTAATATGTTAATGCACTGATGCCTAAAAAATAACAGTACAATGTATTTAAACTTGAAAATGAATATGTACAACATAGGGATTTTCATTGTTTTCTGAAACAAAATATTCTAACAGAAATAAGAATTTATAAAGAGAATAAGATGTTCATGCAACTGATTCAAAGTTAAATTTATGCAGTTGTGCAATTCCAACAGATAAAATATGGACGTTTACAAATATTGGTGGCCTTAGATTGAAGACAATTATTCTAAATATCTGAATCACCGAAAGGGAGAAATGTTAGTAGTAAATATTTTACTCTATAGATGAAACTACTGTTACATTGAAATCAAGTTTAATCTTAAAGAGGATACAAACTGGCACTACATTGTATTAGCCATTTGGGCCATTCCTGTGCAGTTCACTATTATTTGTGCTGTATTTTATGGAAATAAGTGGCTCCCTAATTAGTTGCTTTGATGTGCTTATTATATTATATATATTATTATATTATAATAACAGTCTGCTTGTATGGCAGGTATGGACATTCTATGAATGGACTAGGATTCAAGTGGTGACATTTGACCATTTAAAGGACCACTATAGTCCAAAAATGTTTACTTTGCAGTTAAAAGATCATATTAAAAATAAATGGTCTATATTGTAGATAAATTACATTACATTAAGATAGAATGGGATTGTTTTCTCCTCCTCCGTCCTGACATGTTACAGGAAACAAAGGAGATTGGGACTGCAACTCATTATGCCTGTATTTCCATTCAACTAAATGTGATCAAATAAGTAAACACAATCATGAGACAGTTTAAACTTCCTTTCAATTCCCTTGTAAGATAAGGGGCAGCTCAAACTCATTTTTTATTTGTTTTCGTGATGCTTGAAAATATAGTGGCCTTAATTTATACAATTACGACAGCTAAATAGATAAATACAGGAATGAGATTTAAGACTATTGACTATACTGCAGTACCAATGCTTCAGATATCTTCATCCTTAGTAGTTAAGTTTCATGAAAAATCATAATGAACATTCCATAGACATATCACAAGACAAAGACTGTATTAATGAAGTATCCCCAGGGACAGATCTAGCAGCAAACACCTTAGCAGATTAATAATTCCTATAACCAGGTGCAAGCAGTGGATTCATCCTCATTGTGGTATTTAGACACAGGCAGAATCAACAGTCAATTTGTCTGTCTCTATTCATAGTGTCGGCCACATGCAAACAAATTCTTGGATCCAAATACCGGATTTGTGGATAATTTAATTTGTAGTAAATTATAACGGACTAAACAACCTGGAAGAAAAAGCGTACAGATGTCAAAATAAATTAGGAGTTTTTTTTAACAACATAAACAGCAATTCATATCACATCACAGTGGGTGACAAAATAATATCATTTCCTCCTATTCATCAGCTAATTTAATATGTAAGAAATGTTTGAGTGAGTACCTAACAAATGTTTAAAATGACACAAATCAACACATGGGAATAGGGGCTAGATTTAGATTTTTTTGATGTATGTAACGGAAAGTTGTGGGCGCAGAGGCTTGGCCTGGAGCATCACTTTTGCGATGACAGGTTCAGGTCCCTTGCCTCTGAGCTCCTTACCTACCGCATTTATTACTTATTTTCCCGAGCCACAAAATAATTATGCGTATGATATTTTTGTGCATCTTTTCGCGTGTCCTTTGGCTCCTCTCTATATTTTTTAAAATACTAATTAATTAATTAATTGAATAATAAATTAATATAGTTTACCTTTTTCTAATTAATATGTGTAACAATCAATAGCCTGAAGAGGTAACAATCTATTTTTATTGTCCTGCAGCATATAATGTCCAGTTGGACTGTTGCTGGGCTGAGGAGATAGTGTTATGAATGTCCCAACTATGCATTAGAAATAGGCTGCGTGCGCAAGGGCAAACCGTTGGTTTATTTGTATAAAGCGCTACTTTAGATGGGTAATGTTGTTAGTGGCAAGTTAGGATTATAAAATAGCGTTGTTGTGTATATGCGCCGTGGTTTGCGAGCATTTGCCGTCCTTTGTAATAGTGTATTTTGTACCTCGTACGTTCCTGGGTGAAAGTGGTATGCAGTTGGTGGTGTTTTGCGTGGTCCAGGGTCATGTAGCCTCGTTTTAATTTTTTTGGGCCGACATTTTTTTTCTCGCTTGAGTTCCATCTCACTCCCAGACGTCCTGGCTGTTCCCCCATACTGTGTGTGATCTTTTTTTTGTATTTTTTTTTGTGTGTTCAATTCGTGTTTTTTGCCTTGCACGGTTCGGCCATTAACTTTTTATTTTTCCTATCTCGTATTTTTATTTCTAAGTCCCGCATCTCGTAATTTGTCAACTGCTTGCAGCCAAAGGCTATCCCGCATTTCCTAAGTGTTTGGAGGTTAAGTCCCGCGTTTTTCATTGCCTCCACTGCTCGCGTCGCTTGGCTCGCAGGCAATGAGTGCCTTCAGCACTCATCGCCCAAGTGCTGCGAGTTTTAGTGCCTTAATAGTTCGCCTCGTATGCGAGGCTCGCAGGCGTTGAGCGCCTTTGGCGCTCATCGACTAAGTGCTGCGAGTTAATGGCTCGCCTCGCTTTGCGAGGCTTGCAAAGCGAGAAGCACCTTTGGCGCTTATCATCTCAGTCGTACGCACCACGCAACGCCTGATGACGTCACGCAGTTCGACAATCATAATATGTGATGCTCGCCAATATCTACAGTCTTCATGATTGGTGAATTTTTGTTGTTTATTTATTGAGCTTAAATGAAAATACTGATACTGTTTTCCTAAATGATTCCAAAAGTGGAAGAAAATAAACCAAACAAGTGCTACCTGTTAAATAACATTACTGCATATACATCAGTATTAAAGGTATATGGAACTTTCCCTATGTTGTAACTTTTTATAATCAAACACCTGCTGCTTATATCAGAAAAATACATTACATCATCAATTCATTCTATGCACATACAGATTTATTCTATAAAAAATAAATTTGCTATCCACACCATTAGAGCTGCCAACATAGGCAACTGATACCTACTAAGAGAAACTCTGCATTTGGGTATGTATATTAACCCAATACAAATTGTCCCATCAGTAGCAGCACAGTGCAGAAACCTAGAGCAGTTGCATCATTCAAGGGAGGACAGAGCGGGAAAAACAGACTACACATCCCATGATGCCTTGTTGCAGGGACTGAATTCCCATACTGCTACAATATTATAGTTGCCTCTGATTGGCTACAACAAATTATGGATTTTATGCTAATTTATCTTGGATTTTCAAGGGGCATTCCTTCTCAAAACCAACTGCCAGAAAACTAAATAAAGGGTAAGTGTATTTATGTTTATTTGGGGATTTTTTTCATGCAAAAAAGTGTTTGCATAAACTACTGATTCTTCTCTATCAGTCGCACTCATAATCCAGGAATTTTTTATGCATTTAACTGAAACTGTATCAATTAAACAAATCTTCAAGAAAGGAAACATTTCCATGAAGTAATTTAACAGAAAACAACAGAAGAAATCATGTAGTAGTGTTAGGGATTTGTATGTATTTTAAATCAAACTTTTCACTCTCTAAAAACAATTAATGATCACTGCTTTTATTAAAAAAAATCGTAATGCAAGCACGTCTAGTATATTGGTGAATCTGCAATGGTACATTTAGTTGGATGTCAAAATAAAATGTTGTTGTTGTTTAGCCATTTAGTCATGTCCACCTCTCCATGACCCTATGGACTGCAGCACACCAGGCACATCTGTCAGCTACTGGGCTTCTGATATCAATTAACCTCATGTTCATTGCTTCAATGATCACATCTATCTATCTCTGCCTCTGCCACCCCCTTCTTTGTGTGCCTTCAATCTTTCCTAGCATCAGAGTCTTCTCTAAGGAATCCTGTCTCTTCTCTTGTATCATTTCAAGGTCTGTCCAGAAGTAATGTTGTTCCAGTCAGGTCCCAATGCTAAGTGGTACTTGGAACAAGACTACTCTCAGATTCCACAAGGATTGTCATCAGTAAAAAAATTAAAACACTTATTGAGAACATTAAAAAGCTCTTAATACAAAAGGAGTAAAACTATTATAGCAAGTAATGCTCTGTTCTACTACTCACATATCATCCTTTAAATAGTATTCTCAATTAACATCCATATTAAACATGATAATTAAACACATAAACCCATATGTTCCAGATACAAGATGTTTGGAAATTAATGCATATAGTATATCACACTAAAAACTTTTTATTGTACATAGAAGTAGCCTTTTTACTGCAAAGTTATAGCCAGGTAGGAAATAAATGGCAATCTTTTTAGTATATGAAAGAACAACTAACCTTTGGGGGAAACTTTCCAAGCTAACAGCTGTGTAAGGATGAGCAAAAAATAAAATGCATTTTTAGAACATCTTCCTTAAAAGGTTATTGCAATTTTGGAACAAAATAACATCAGTAGGTATGCAAAACAGGAACATAAACACATGTTTAAAGAAAATATTATATTTAGGTGACTAAGATGGAATAAATATGATCCAACCAGAGTCTGCTGTATCTTGCAGAGAGTATAATCCTATCTGCCCAGTGGTGGAGCTAGTAAATGGAGGGCCCTATGTAGAAACAAAAGGGTAGCTGGATTTGTGGCCAAAGCTACAAAATCTAGCCTGAGTAGTGGGCCAGATTGTCGTGGTAAGGAGAAAGCGAGTCCTCACTTACACACAGATACGTTCAGCTGGAGAGTTCAGTGCTGAACCCGGGGAAACACTGCCAACACTGCACTGGCGCAATCAATCATGCCTGTCTGCTTTTAGGTAAAATTGAATTGCAGAGACATACAGTGGATGAAATCTTGGTGTCTGTAAGCATGACAACCTGGCATTTGTTGAGCTCTGTAAAATATAATTTTTATTTCAAAGTACAGTAGCCAAAATTTTTTTCTTGTTGCTTGAGAGTTCTGGTTGCTTGATTTCCAGTTAACTGAGAGTCTACTATATATATATATATATATATATATATATATATATATATATATATATATAGTGCCTTGCAAAAGTAATCACCCCCCGCCCCCTAGACTTTTTACCTATTTTGTTACATTACAGCCTTAAGTTCAATGTTTTGTTAATCTGAATTTTGTGTGATGGATCAGAACACAATAGTCTAAGTTGGTGAAGTGAAATGAGAAGAATATATACATAAAACTATTTTTTAGAAATAGAAAACAGAAAATTGGCATGTGCGTATGTATTCACCCCTGTTGTTATGAAGCCTATAAAAAAGCTCTGGTGCAACCAATTACCTTCAGAAGTCACCTTCATAGGGAAATTATGTCCACCTGTGTGCAATCTAAGTGTCACATGATCTGTCATTACATATACACACCTTTTTTTTAAAGGCCGCAGAGGCTGCAACACCTAAGCAAGAAGCACCACTAACCAAACACTGCCATGAAGACCAAGGAACTCTCCAAACAAGTAAGGGACAATGCTGTTGAGAAGTACAAGTCAGGGTTAGGTTATAAAAAAATATCCAAATCTTTGATGATCCCCAGGAGCACCATTAGATCTATCATAACCAAATGGAAAGAACATGGTACAACAGCAAACCTGCCAAGAGACGGCCGCCCAGGAAAACTCACGGACCGGGCAAGGAGGGCATTTATCAGAGAGGCAGCACATCACACATCACATCACCCAAACACGTCACATCACCCAAAAAACACCATTCCCACAGCGAAACATGGTGGTGGCAGCATCATGCTGTGGGGATGTTTTTCAGCAGCCGGGACTGGGAAACTGGTGAGAGTTGAGGGAAAGATGGATGGTGCTAAATACAGGGATATTCTTGAGCAAAACCTGTACCACTCTGTGCATGATTTGAGGCTAGGATGGAGGTTCACCTTCCAGCAGGACAATGACCCCAAATACACTGCTAAAGCATCACTTGAGTGGTTTAAGGGGAAACATGTAAATGGATTGAAATGGCCTAGTCAAAGCTCAGACCTCAATCCAATCGAAAATCTGTGGTCAGTCTTAAAGAATGCTGTTCACAAGCGCAAACCATCCAGCTTGAAGGAGCTGGAGCAGTTTTGCAAGGAGGAATGGGCAAAAATACCAGTGGTAAGATGTGGCAAGCTCATAGAGACTTATACAAAGCGACTTGGAGCTGTGATTGCTGCAAAATGTACTTTTTCTGTTTTGTCGTATTTGTTGTTTGCTTCACAATAAAAAAAAAAACATCTTCAAAGTTGTGGGCATGTTCTGTAAATTAAATGATGCAAATCCTCAAACAATCCATGTCAATTCCAGGTTGTGAGGCAACAAAACCCGAAAAATGCCAAAGGGGGGTGAATACTTTTGCAAGGCACTGTATTTGGTGGGCAAAAGAGCGATAGAAGCCCTCCACCTTACAGTTGTACAGTATATAAATAGTACATTTGTGTTCACATATGAATGTCTAAAACAAGTGAAAAAGCTTGTTTCATTCCCAGAATTCTGAGAAATACAGTTATTACATTGCATTCTGGGAAGCTTGTCAGAGACATGCAAATGTCCCCACAAAAGCTTCGCTCTTACAATCCATAACCATATTAAACATGGCTTCCTTTATGCATATGCCCACTGTATCAAACAGCTTTGAGAAAAGCTAGGGTTGGATTATACAAAAGCTAGGAATCCCACCCACATACAGTTGTTTCAAGGTTACTACCTATTATCAGTGTAGGGCCAGCTTGTGTAGTGGATATTTTGTGTAGGTAGTTCACCATAACAATCATTTAATATATGGTGGGCAACAGAGTGATAGAATAGATACAGTTATTACACTGCATTCTGGGAACCTTGGCAGGGACATGCAAATGTGCCCACAAAATGATTGTTGTGGTGAACTACCTACTCAAAACAGAGTACACAGGATTGAGGAGCCTGGAAGTTACAGCTAGCAGAGAGAGCTGTTAGATTTTTGAATTCCTGCCTTTCTAATAACTATAGAGCAAACTATGTGAAAGTTTGTTCACACTAATGCGCAAGGTGTGCTGTTTTTGGAAAAGCTGTTTTGTTGCATGATAAATTGCTGTTTACTGGAGCTGCAAGTGTATGGACCTGCTGGGTACACAAACCTGAGCGAGAGGGTGAGCCTTAGTCTGAGAGAGAAACTACAACCTGGAACCGACACAGAGATCTACAGCCTGTTGTGAGACAAGGTACCAGAAACCTTTGATTTCTATGTTACACCCCCAGGTAAGGGACTGTATAGTAAAATATAGTTTTCTTACTGAATTGCGTCCCTGGGTGAGGGCACTCAGGGAGAAGGGCGGGCCGGTGCCCTACTCACCATATTTGGGAGGTGACAGTGGAACTGTGTTCTGCAGAAAAACAGAGACTTTAAGAGTGCATGCAGGAGAATACATTGCTTTATTGACTTTCCCTGTATGTGGTTAAATTCATTCCGGTGCTGTGCTTAAAGCTGTGAAATACAGCGGGCATAAGCCTTAAAGAAGCCATGTATAAAAATGTTATCGGATTAATAAGAGTGAGCATGCATTTTGGTCTCATTTGCATGTCCCGGCCCAGTTTTCACAGAGTGCAGTGCATCAACTGTATTTCAGGAAATAAATGTATTAACTTGTATATATATATATATATATATATATATATATATATATATATATATACAGTATACATACACACACACATTATATATTATATATGGTAGCACGACTTTAGAGCGCACATCAAATGGGCGCCGATACGTGCAGGCACCGATAAAAGCACGCCCGTCTATAGGGCACCCTGACATCTGCGCACAGGTTCCCTCACAGAGCCAGAAGGGTGAGTGGGCCAGCTAGAGTCGTGCCATCCTTACCTGCTCCACCCTGGTTACCCAAGTGTCTCAGTGTCCTCCCCTTGCTCTGTGAATCCATGTACCCTATATCCTTGTGCCTCTGGATCACTGCACGCAGCATCCCTACCACTGTAATCCCCAAGTCCACCTATATCGATACTCCCATACACAATGTATCTTATTCTCCCTTTATAGTGATCCTTTGCACTATATATATCTGTGCTTCCAATGGTTGCCTACATTGCTAGTGTATCTACCTTCTATGCACCTGTATCCAAGTGCCCCATTCCTTAGTACATTGCATCCCAGCCTCTCATGTGGTCCTCAAGTACCTGTAGATGTTACACCCTTTTTTCAGTGCCTCACTGGACCTGTGTCTGAATGCACTGTGTTCCTATGCAGGCTATATGTAAGTGCATCTTTTATCTCAAAGCCCACATATACTTCCCTACCCCTTTATCCAAGTGTCCCACTGTGGTTCCCTGCACCCTACATGACAGATGTCAGACGCGCTGAAGTTGGGGTGCCATTATATATATATATACATTATGGGTGTGCGTCTCTGTTTGTACTTTCCCCACCTTAGTTTTTATTTTCCTCCTAGGGGAGGCCAGGCCCCCCTGACTCCCTTGGGCCCCCCTGATCCCTTGGTCCCTTTGCCCACCGTACCCCCCACTTGCACCCCTCTGCCACCCTTACCCCTCACTTGCACCTCACTGCCCCTTCTGTCTCCCTTATCCCCCACTTGCACCTCACTGCACCCTTTCAGCCCTCTGCCCCACTTAATCCCCACTTGCACCCTTCTACGCCCTTATCCCCCTACTTGCCACATTATCCCCCCACTTGAACCTCTGTTTTCCCCTTGCCCACCCCACTTGCACCCCTCTGTCCCCCTTACCCCTCACTTGCCCCCTCTGTTCCTCCTTGCCTTCCTCTGTCCTCCTTGACCTCACTTGCCCCCCTCTGTCCCCTTACCCCCCACTTGCACCCCTCTGGACCTATTTACCCCCCTTAAGCCCTCTGGACCTCTTGCCCTCCCTCTCTGCACCCCAGACGCTCCATTCTCCGTCTTTTGTACCTGCTATTCATTGGTGGTTCAGTCCAGAAATGGAGTCTCACTCCTGCCGGCGCGTCCTCTCTGCAGGCTAGGGAATCCTGAATGACGCGCCAGCAGGGGAGGGACTCTGCACTGAAGCATATGTGAGGCGGGGGGGGGGGGGGGGGGGGATGCAGAGAGAGAGACTGGGACCCCCAGGGTAAAATAATAAAAAAATAATAATTTAAATTGAAATAAATACATAAATAAATAATACTGTAGATTGCACTGGGTCGCCTATTGAGCTGGGCCTTGGTGCATTGCACCGTTTGTACCACCCTTGTATCTGCCATTGGTCAAGTGGTCAAGTGTGCTATTTTTAGGGGGTATTTTAAAACAGAAGTTGCAGTACATAAGGGCTGACACGGCCATAGACCTTCGTGCTTAATGAACGGAAGAAGATCATGTCGGAATACAAGACTCTTCCTAGGTTTCTTATTCATATGGAACAAAGATAATATATCTACCACTATTAAAATTAATAAAAACAATTAGGCTGTAATTATGTATTTTAATCTGTGTAAAAACCCTTTTCTGCATCATGAAGTCATGTTCCTCAAAATAGTATACTATAAATCATGATTTGACAAATCCCAGGAGCCATGGAGCCACGGTTCTCCAACTTTTACTCCTGACTACTAACTTTTTAAATTATCATTATATATATGTAATCCATGACCTGGCTCCTAATTTTCAGAAACATTTCTGACTGTGTCTATGGTCCGCCATATTGGAGCTGCAGAGCTCACCTTGCTGGGTTAGAGACCAAGGGGTTGTGCACACAGGGTCAGAAACCGGCATTCATGCTTACTTTCCCTGCTCTATGAGCCCCCCTACACTAAGCATGGTGTCAGCCCCCATGCACTTGCTGATTTGACTAAAATTACGTTTTTCTCTAAATTGATTTTATGTTTTTATCTAACATGGATGCAGTGGTTAAATTCACAAATTGCAATAATGATACCTTTCCTAATATTACCAATTATGAAGTCATGGTAATCTTCCTTTAGATTGTAAATTTGCAAGTTTCAATCTTGTAAGGTGCTTTTGAAACAAGTACTATATATGTTAGATTTTAAGCTCAAAGACAAGGCCCTGCATTCTTTTGCATTTTGTTAATTTTGTTTTTGCCTTGTACTTAACCCCTGTATAGCGATACGGAATATGTTGTCGCATTACAAATAAAGGATAATAATAATAATAATAATAATAATAATAATAATGATATAGCCCAAATATTTGAGCTTTAAACTCATGATCATACCTTCCAGTGAACAGTTTAGTTTTATTTACTGTAGTATGGATTAATTTGATCTTCTTGCAGTCCAAGGAACTCTCAGCAGTTTTCTCCAACACCACAATCCAAAGGTGTCAATTCTACAGCACTCAGACTTCTTTTTGGTCTTGCTCTCACTTTCATATTTTAGTACTGGGAATACCATATTTTTAACCTGGCGGATCTTTGTTGATAGTAATATATCTTTTTACTTTTTAATAGCTTTTCCAGACTTACCAAAGCTTTCCTCCCCAAAAGCAAAAATGTTTTAATTTCATGGCTGTAGTCACCATCTGAAAATATATTGTAAAATCTGCCAATTCTTCTGCATCTGTTTGCCATGATCTTCTTAATCTTTTTATCATTGAGCAGCAGCCCAGCTTTTGCAATCTCTTCTTTCTAGGCCCTTTAGTTACTCCTCACTTTAGCAGTGTCCTCACAGAGTAGTATCATCCATGTATCTGAGATTGTTGATATCTCTTCCAGCAATATTTATTCAAACTGCATTCTTCCAGCCTAGCTTTACGCATGGTGTACCCTGCATATAAGTTGAATAAATAAGGTGACAATATACAACCATGTTGCATGTCTTTCCCCATTTACTTCATCCACATACATAATCCTCAGGAGGCGGATGAGATGATCTGATACCCCCATCTCTTTAAGAACTTGCTACATTTTATTGTGATCAACACAGTCAAAGGCTTTAGACTATGAAGCAGAAGTAAATGTTTTTTTCTGGAACTCTCTTGCTTTCTCTATTATCCAGCAAACATTGGCAATTTGATCTCTTGTGCTTCTGCAAAACTTTTGTGTGTGTGTGTGTTCAGTCCTTCAGTCGTGTCCGACTCTCTGTGACCATATGGATGCAGCACACCGGTCACATCTGCCTGGGTTGTGCTTATCCACAAAGATACTGAGTGGATTGCGAAACTTACACTGCTGTAAATGTTTTTTTAATATCATATATAAATGCATAACAACATATAACAAAGTACCATAAGTTATTTTGAAAGTGGGCTACATATCTTCAAAGCACCAAATGTTCCTTCTTCTAGTATCTAAAATTACCTACTACAAACAATATCAGCATTATTAAATTGTGATTCAGCCAATTGAATAGGGCTCTATACAAGCACAGAGCATATTTTTTTACAGAAGTTTTTAGTTAGTGAACTTCTATCCAAAAGCAAGGTCTTCACTAACTAAAAACTTCTGTAAAAAAATATGCTCTGTGCCTATATAGAGCCCTATTCAATTGGCCGAATCACAATTTAATAAGGCTGCAAGTGTTTTTCAAGGAGAATTACAATAAATCTAAAATGTTTATACTACATCATTTGTTTTATGAAACTTTGAAATCTAATTTTTGTTAAGTACCCTTTTTAGTTTTGCCGTGATTCTAATATTTTTATATATTATTATATATATATATATATATTATATTACATGCAATAGCAGTTATTAACTCATTTATTGTTTCTATAATATACTTGCCCCACATATTTTGTTAAAACGATGAATTTTGTTGATTGAAAACAATACAATTAACCAACATTTCTGCCACTATTTAATACTTTTGCTGGTCATCCAGACATTTAACATTCATGTCAAAACAAACTTGACAAGATAAATTATTAAATGCTGACCACAAAACCTACAATGAGTTCAGGGTGTCTGTGCGTCACTTTGGCCACAGCCTCATCAATCCTAGTTGTCAATACAATTCTGTGTGAATCACTTAGCCAATTATCTCTTCACATAAGAATCACAATAATTACATTATAAGACAAAGACATTCATCAAATGAGTTTCCTGCACGTTCACCTTTATGTTGCTTCCACAAATAGGGGGAACAAATGTAATTTGGATGGAACAGTATTAGAATGACTTCATGCCAACATCATATATGATTAATAGCTTTTCAATTTTAGATGCTCTATACTAAGACCAGAATGCAGAGACATACAGTAATACTAAATATAAACCTTCTACTTACACTTTTATTCAATTTGTTAGTGCAAGATGTGACACTAATAACAAAATGGATAAATGATTATCCCATGGGTTTAAATAATAAGCAATCATAGGTCTAAAATGTATGCATTTTCAAGAAAATTCGGTTCCAAAGGAGATATTCATAATATATATGTATGTATACCATGATCATATAAACAAACAAACATCATCAAGTTTGAATTTTTAACAAGACAAAGGATATGTCACAGGGATACCAAGAACCCACATTAGTCTATGAATTAAAAAAAAAAAAAAAAAAAAAAAAATATATATATATATATATATATATATATATATATTAGAAAGTTAACTTTTTTTTTACTTTTCCGTTAGAATTCCAGTAGCAAATTCAAGGGTTGCTCAACTCAAGTCCCCAAATTTGTTTAATTATCACATTATCACTATAAGCACGAGTCACTTTTCTATAAAGTGTAAATATATATCAGTGCAAACACATAGGTCTTAGATCTAGACCTATGCTTCTGCAACTCATTTGTATTTCACTAAACTGAATGCACTTTGTTCACTTGATGCACTTTGTTATCTACGACTATATTATCACTCTATACAAAGAGGATATAGGGCTTATTTCAACCAATTTAGTCTCATAATTCAAGCCAATATACAAGGAAGTCCATAATAATTTCCAATTCCCCTACCAACTTTATCTCGTCAGAATTTCAATATTTTAATAACGATTTATAATAATCTTAATAAACGTTAAGTTTTATATTTTTCTTGCTCTTTATTGTTACTTGGGCAGAGGGTGTGCACTTATAGTCCAAAGGATACTTGTTCTGTCCTCTACTCTTTTGTTACTTAATTGTAAACACTGCATGACATATTTCTATTAAATGCATATTTGGCAATTTTATATATTAATGGCTTGAAATAAACAAGAAAGTTAACATACATTGCTATTTTGCTAAATCATTTTTATTTTTTTATTTTTTTTCATTTCAAAAGGATCTAAAGATTGACTAAGCTTTGTTGGGACTGTACAAGTCTTCATCGAGGCTGATATTGCAAATGTCCTCATATAAAATAACAGATTCAGCCTTCAATAAAACACTTTAGAGCCCCTACAAAGCTTATTGAATATATGTGTGTAGTTTACTATTTTTCTACAACAATGTGAAATTACCAACTTTGACCTTGACACGTGAACAGAAAACTAAAATGTGACATGTCAGTTTGGTGCGCACCTGATCATTTTGTTTGAATGTAACTGGGGACTTCATCCTCAGGCAAAATAATACTGCATGGAAACTACACAAGTGAAAAATAAAGTTATTGAGTAAAATAATTTGAATAATAAACCAGTTAAGCAACAGTGCATTTGAGCATTTCAAAAGGATCTTGAACACAATGAAGTGTAAAGAAAAATAATATGTTAAATATGTGTAATATTTAGCATTATTTTTTGATTACAAGTAGACATATATATTTTTCATTAATGCAAAAATAAAAAAATATTTTCATTTTTTAAATTGAATCTGCAACCAATTAATCTTTAAGTGACCCATTCACGGGCACTAAGCAATTCATGTTAAAGAGGAATATACACCTAGAATTATATGAATATGAGAACGTCTTTAAATTCCAAACCTCCC
Source organism: Discoglossus pictus (assembly GCA_027410445.1). Taxonomy (NCBI): domain Eukaryota; kingdom Metazoa; phylum Chordata; class Amphibia; order Anura; family Alytidae; genus Discoglossus; species Discoglossus pictus. The sequence continues at coordinate 62,745,855 of CM050164.1, read as the reverse complement.
CTACAATATAAATATAGTGTTGCTTATGCTGTCTTTTAAAAGGTAGCAGAGACAGGAGTGGGGCTACCAGTGGAGCACCAGGACCTTCTCCGGGGGGTGCAGTGCTGTGTAATTTGGTTTTTGCATTTATTTTTTTTCTGTAAGTAGGGGCCCCCTACGTTGACCCAATCTACATCATGCTCCCCCCCCCCCCCCCCCGCAGGCTCCATTGTGTCTCCTTGATCTGTTTAAAAAAGAGCATTTATACTGAAGCTCCAAGAGGTGGCAGTGTGGAGCAATTCAGCACGTTGGGGATGTGTATCAGGAAAGAAGGTAAGGGTTGCAAAGTGAGAGCAAAGTACAGGAGTATGGGTTCTGTGAGGGGGAGCAGGAGAGTGGGACCTAAACTTTAAATTATGATTTTCAAGTCTCCATCTGATGGTGCACAGCAGTTGTGAAGACTTCTACATCCATTAATACATAGTTGCAACGACAGTACATTTCATTGACACAGTAGAATTGTATAGTTGCTGTAAGTTCTGAATAAAATATTCTCAGTATGTTTAATACTATATTATATTTGCCGTTTGTTGTTTGATTTCTGTTGTATTCAACAATTAGACAAGCAAAATCAACTCATATTTCATTAATTATACTGGCCATATAATGTGGTGCATGATTAACTTTGGAAAGGTAGGCTTATGGGGTTGCATCCGTAACCCCTTCTCCAACAAAGCATTTTCCATGCTAGCTGTCCTGCATAAATGATGAAATCTGTGTTGATTGCCTTATACTATTGTGTAGATGACACAGAGGAAGGCAGGGAAGCAGTGCAGCAGTGGCCATGATGGTTATTAGCTATGACTTTAAATTATTTTTTCTTGCTAAAGCCTTTCTTTTCTGCAGTTAATTACTGTTAATTAATGACAACCTATGCTTTCATGGAACCAAGAGGTCACACCCCCCTGAATCCATGCATGATTGGGCCTGGTCAGTACTTTGATGGGAGACCACCTAGGAATACCTGGAGCTGTATGTTGTGGCCCACTGGAGAACTTGCAACCCACTCCAGTATCTCTGCAATGAATACTAAGTGGACCAGCATGACCGAGAGTCAGACATGGCTAAATGACACAAACAAAAACAAAAATAGATTTAACTTGGAATGTGCATGCACTGGCCCTTTAAGGATTGAACAATGTAGCTAGTGTCAAACAATACATTTGTTTCAAGTATATTCTATGAACTTGATTCATAGTGAGCTTCTAGTTTAATACAGAGAAGACATGACATCATCATTTTTTATACACTTTCAAATTATACTTGTAAAAATTATCTTCTTGACATTTTTATAAAAAAATTGGCAGTTTACATAGACAACTTATAATTACTGCTTTGACAAATTTTCAGATATCACATTTTCCATCCCACGGAAACTGTAATTAAGTCACACAAAAAATCATAACTTATATCATTTGGATTTCTCTGTGGGAATTGAATATGTATAACACACCTGTATGAAATTTGAACGTCTGGTAGTTTGCATATTGAAGGAGCATTTTAACTAGCAAGAGTCATTTTAAATAACTGATTACATTAGGTAAGTGTCTGTACTTCAATTAAATCTGGGGGCTAGATTCACCAAGATTCATAGTGGTGATGAAGGAGACGTCTGTTTCCTATGTGCAAGGGAGATCAGGATCTATCCTGTTATGGTGTCAGGACAGGTCTGCCGCTACAGTGCAGGCCTCCAACCGCTAGATGGCGCTGCCAATTTTTTATGTGACAGAAGTTCTAAGCTTATAATGTTAACCTAACCCTTGAACTAACCCTAACCCTCACCCTAATCCTCACCCTAAACCCAACCCTAACCCTAACAGTTTACCTAAGCTTTGACTCTGTGATATGGCACCAGTATATCAGCAGCGCCATCTAGCAGATGCTCACCGCCACTGCTGCTACCTTGTCCTGCGCTACCATAAGAGATCACCCCTGGTCTATGTGAATCAGTGTTCTAATCTTTCATCATTTTGTTCATCATTTTTCACTAGCGTATTACTTTTTTTCCAATGAAAGCATGCTGTTGGTATATTGTTGGTGTGCTTGTATGTAAAATCATTCTACATACCTAAAAGTGTAGCTTAAAGAAATATATTTTTTTTTTACCCTGTTGCATCAGAAAGATGGTATATGATAATGTGCAATATTGTGCTTTCTTTTTTCAAGTAAAGATCTCAGAGCACAAAAACATATTTAGAACTTTAACTGCTCGTGGGGGCTTGCACTCTGTAAGCCAATGAGATCTTTAGATTACAGTGTGCTCTCTGCATTTCCTGTTAGTTTCAGGTTTTACTCACTACCTCTTCTTGCAAAAACCATGGCAATGTATAAGATATGCTTAAAAAAACATTTCCATGTGCTTTCCACTATTGTAGATGTTTAAAGGTATATTTAAGTTCCATGGATCATTATGAATGTATCTTATAGAGGAGAATCAGTAGTGTATAAAAAAACAATTTTGCATGAAAAAATACCAAAATAAACATTATTAACTTATCCTAAAGTTTGCAAAATCTCTTGAGTTTGTAAGCAATTGATTTTCAGAGTTAAAAGCCCTAGAAATTCCTGCTACTATTATCATAGAATTCTTAATTTGTTTTGGCCAGTCACAGGCTAATACATTGTATCAATCTGTGATAGCAGTTTGTTTAGCAAGGAATCATGGGATGTGTAGTCCACTGCACAAGGAAGCAGGAGGAAGAAGAAGTGTAGATCACTGCATTGTGCTGATGTTGGCTTGAAGGTTAGTATAGCGTTAAAAACCATACACAAATGCAGTGTTTCTATTGGTAGGTACACTGTGCCTATATAAGCAGCTCTGGGGTGTGGAAATAATTTTTTAAATGTATATAATGTATAGAATGACTCAATGTAATGTGTGTGTCTGATATAAGCAGCATGTGTGAGATTAGAAAAAGGGAAAAAATATACCTTTAAGGTCCACTTTAGTACTGATAAGCATTAAAGTCATTATTTGAAAGAAAAAAAACAACAACTTTCAAAGCTTATATTTGAACACTAGTGTTTTAGAATCTAGCACATCTGTTTCTCTCCACCCCTGCTAGGTCCAAGGGTGGGAGACTTTGCTATGGAGTTTGTCCTATTTTTTTACTAGGTCACACCAGACTATGATTACTTGCTGCTGGAAGGGAGGCAGGTAGAAATTCAGGACAATTACCAGTCTATAGACACCCGAGTGGAATCTGAAACAATAAAGTTCAAATGTAAGATGTAAATGTAACATTTAAATATTGATTTTATTGCTAATTATTTATTGAAAAACAAAACAGAATGAAACCCTATTAAATTACCTCTATAATGACCCTTTAGTTTTAGTCTTAGTGAATATGTGGAAGGTTTCTGCGGCTTGGAACTGGGAACTTTTGCATCCCTTCTCCATGAAGTAAAGTGAAAGTAGCTGTATGTGCAAGATAAGTTATATGATTCAAGCACATATATTTCTATTCATCCGCTTCTTTAGAAACAGCTCTTTTGACCACTGTGGTCATTTTTTTATATATTGTTTTTAAATAACTAAATATGGTAATGGAAAATGTTTTTATGAAGTAAAAAAAAACTACACCATTTATATTGGCAACTTTTACATGTTATTTTTTTACCACTAGCGACTTGCCCGTCAAAAAATGATGGCAATAAGATTGTAAGGCAGTTAATTGTGTTTGGTTGAGACATTAATTTTGTTGGTGTTCCAAGATCCGTCGGCGCTCATTGCGAGGCTGTTGGTTGTTTGTGTGCTATGAGCAGCGTTGGCAGTCGTTTTTTGTATGCTAATTAAATAATTAATAAATGAATATACTTTATCTATTTTGAAGCAATATATGCAGGAAGCATTGTGTTGAAGAGCTGACAATCTGCTTTGATGTTGCTGCAGCATACAATGTCGGTTTCCAGTGTTGTGGAGCTGCTGTGTAAGTGTCAGCAATGTGTGCAGTGTGTAGTGTAAATAGGCTGCGTGCAAGAGGAAAATCCGTTAGGGTAGCTGTGTACTTCCGCATTGTGTAAGTTAGTGTTGTAAAATGGCGGCTAATGTGTATGTGGCTGTGGATGATTTAGCGTCCTTGTTAATAGTGTATCTTGGACCTCGTATGGCTTTTTCGGGAAGATCTGTATGTGTTTTGTGATGTTTTGCGTTTTTAGGGTCCTGTAGTCTCGTTTCCGTTTTTTTCGGCAGCCATGTTTTCTGGCGCTTAGGGGATTTTCGTGTGTCTAAACTCTTGAATTTGGACTTAAATTGAGGTGTAGCTTAACTTGCAGAGGTCCTGGGTGCCCCCTTGCTGTGGGTAAGCTTTTTATGTGTTTATTGTGTGTATTTATTGTAATTTGAATATTTTCATGCGCGCAGGGTTTGCGCGCTAAGGTCTTAAAGTCCTGCGGCTCGTATTTGTGGATGCTAAGTCCTTAAATTTTGCAGTCGAGGTGGGAGCCTCCACCTCCGCAAATGCAGCCCCTCGGGCCTAAAGTCCGCAGTTGCTGGCAAGGAGCGCCCGCATGCTCACAACTATATATGTGATTTATTGTGTAGGACATTTTGCTTTATTCCTGCTGTTACCTGATACTTTATTAGCTGTATGTGTCCTTGTAAACTAATGAACTTTATTTTTTTTTATTTAGCCCTGCTGACAGCACTAGCAAATGCAACTGCCACTTTCCCATTCTGCAGACAGTCACTCCCTGTGTACTTGAAGCAAAAAAGCTATTCCTCAGTGGCATAATTGCATATAAAAGATAATAAATTAGTGACTGTATTATTTTTTATTTTTTTATTTTACGGAGTTTGTCTCGTTGTTTAAATATATAATAGTGCATTATAAACTTTAAATGAAAATAAAAAAATCATATTTTTAATTGTGATATTTTTTTAGCTCATCTATGTCATATAACGTTTACATCAACATCAATATTTTACTGTTTGTTTCTATATTTCTATGTTTTTTTTACTTTTTAACTTTGTTAAATAATATAAATATAGCATATTATTAACATCACAAATCATCATTTGTAGGACAGACATATACAAAGAATACATTGAAAACTCAATGCACATCACTGTTATATGAATCTTGAAATCCCAGTATAGAATATTCTTATACCCTTATATTATTTATATTTTACCTTTTCTAATTTATTATTATCCAGTTAATATAATAATTAGCAATCTGTCTGTAAAACTGACATCATCGAGGAGCCAGGCCATGATATCAAGGGGTGACACCTTAGAGCCGGGATAACAGTGACCATTATACACCTCAGAGAGAGAGAGCACAGAGAGAGAGAGAGAGAGAGCGAGCACAGAGAAAGAGCACACAGACAACACGCAGATAGTCAGCACGCAGACAGAGAGCTCTCCCAGAGAGAGCGCAAGCAGAGAGATAGAGCTCAATCTATTGCTGCACATCTAAGATCAGGACTTCACCTAATTATTAAAGAAGTCCTTTTTTTAATTTTCATATTAAATCTATTTCTTACTTCACCATTAATTAACATTAAAAATGTATGTGCACACAGCAGCAAATCAAAGCCGTAGCCAGAAAATATTTAAAAACACAATTTACCTCATAAACGACCACTGCGGCACCCCTCCCCACCTCTCTCACTGTACTAAGCACTACTGAAGAGAAGCAAGTGACAAGTAAAGATTTTTATTTATTATTGTAAATCTTATTTAGTAATAAGTGATTTACTGGCAACAAAAATCCCTGTATCACATCTGCAGATCATATCACCTACATAAATAAAATGTAACCAGTCCAATTCAAGCTTACTACCTCATCAATCTGTTATTACCTAATCATAAAGCAATTATGTGACAATGAGGAAAAATATTATTCCTTTGCTTAGCTGAAAATGTAACAAAGGAAACTATCGTGTAGCCTCGTTTTCATTTTTTTCGGCCTCCGTTTTTTTCTCTCGCTTAGCCGATTTTCAAGTTCTGAAACTCCTTAAATTCGACTTTAATTAGCGTGCAACCTCAGTGGCAGATGTCGCGGCTGTACCCCCATGCTGTGTGTGATTTTTGTAAAATGTTTTGTTTCTATTTTGTAGTGTTTTTGTTGTTTTTGGATGTACGCGTTTGGCCACTACCTTCGTATTTTTGGTTTCTCGTATGTAGCACCCCCTTTCACATACAGTACATTGTATCATGTACACTACATTGGATGATGTCCAAAGAGGACACAGCCATGCACCACAAAAAGACCTACAACATCAGAGACTCATATTCATGTACATCATCCAATGTAGTGTACATGATACAATGTACTGTATGTGAAACGGGGTGCTACATTGGAGAAACCAGCCAGAAACTACACATGCGAATGAACCTCCACTGAATCCCAATCGAAAAGCACCATGAAGACAGTTATTGTACTCAAGTTGGACACCATTTCACCCAGGTGAATCACTCCATCCAGAACCTCAAAATAAAGGGAATTTCAGAACTATCCAACAGCGGAAAACTTTTGAATTAAAAATGATTCATTTATTATTATCCAGTTAATATAATAATTAGCAATCTGTCTGTAAAACTGACATCATCGAGGAGCCAGGCCATGATATCAAGGGGTGACACCTTAGAGCCGGGATAACAGTGACCATTATACACCTCAGAGAGAGAGAGCACAGAGAGAGAGAGAGAGAGAGCGAGCACAGAGAAAGAGCACACAGACAACACGCAGATAGTCAGCACGCAGACAGAGAGCTCTCCCAGAGAGAGCGCAAGCAGAGAGATAGAGCTCAATCTATTGCTGCACATCTAAGATCAGGACTTCACCTAATTATTAAAGAAGTCCTTTTTTTAATTTTCATATTAAATCTATTTCTTACTTCACCATTAATTAACATTAAAAATGTATGTGCACACAGCAGCAAATCAAAGCCGTAGCCAGAAAATATTTAAAAACACAATTTACCTCATAAATGACCACTGCGGCACCCCTCCCCACCTCTCTCACTGTACTAAGCACTACTGAAGAGAAGCAAGTGACAAGTAAAGATTTTTATTTATTATTGTAAATCTTATTTAGTAATAAGTGATTTACTGGCAACAAAAATCCCTGTATCACATCTGCAGATCATATCACCTACATAAATAAAATGTAACCAGTCCAATTCAAGCTTACTACCTCATCAATCTGTTATTACCTAATCATAAAGCAATTATGTGACAATGAGGAAAAATATTATTCCTTTGCTTAGCTGAAAATGTAACAAAGGAAACTATCGTGTAGCCTCGTTTTCATTTTTTTCGGCCTCCGTTTTTTCTCTCGCTTAGCCGATTTTCAAGTTCTGAAACTCCTTAAATTCGACTTTAATTAGCGTGCAACCTCAGTGGCAGATGTCGCGGCTGTACCCCCATGCTGTGTGTGATTTTTGTAAAATGTTTTGTTTCTATTTTGTAGTGTTTTTGTTGTTTTTGGATGTACGCGTTTGGCCGTTACCTTCGTATTTTTGGTTTCTCGTATGTAGCACCCCCTTTCACATACAGTACATTGTATCATGTACACTACATTGGATGATGTCCAAATAGGACACAGCCATGCACCACAAAAAGACCTACAACATCAGAGACTCATATTCATGTACATCATCCAATGTAGTGTACATGATACAATGTACTGTATGTGAAACGGGGTGCTACATTGGAGAAACCAGCCAGAAACTACACATGCGAATGAACCTCCACTGAATCCCAATCGAAAAGCACCATGAAGACAGTTATTGTACTCAAGTTGGACACCATTTCACCCAGGTGAATCACTCCATCCAGAACCTCAAAATAAAGGGAATTTCAGAACTATCCAACAGCGGAAAACTTTTGAATTAAAAATGATTCATTTTTTTAATACCAAGGATATGTGCATTAATATTGACTTTCTGGCCCACTATCTTAATCTCTTATAGCTCACACACATTCTATTGCAGCTTTTGTAAGCTACATGCTATGTTGAAATGTATTGCTCTTTAGTTTTACTCTGCTGTGTTCTTATCTACAACCTGATCTATAGGCTTACATACTGACCTATCAGGACATTATTCACAATGCTGGTCTGTTTCTCACTTAACTCTTCCCAATGAATTTTGTTCTTCTTGTTTTTCCAATTTTTTCCCCCTTTCCTCTCTTTCTGTTTACTGTTTTTAGTTCATATTTGTATCAGTTTTGCTTTTTGACTTGATAAAGAGAGGATCTTCTCTTGAAAGCGCATCGCAATATTATGAATAAGTATGTCCAATAAAAAAAGATAGCACTATTTACTGTAATACTCTGATTATTCAACTATATATATATATATATATATATATATGTACCCTATTAGCACTCACCCTTGTCAGCATCCACACTTGCTCAGACCCAGTCTCTCATCATCCATCCCCACACAGCACCCAATCTCTCTCAGCACCCACCACATATAGTGCCCATCCCCATCTCCTTTGCTCCCATTTACAGAACCCATCCCCCTGTACTTTGCTATCACCCATCTCTTCCCTGTTAGCTCTGCTATACAAATCCTGGACTGTGCTGATCTGCTCCACACCGCCACCTCTTGGAGCTTCAGTAGAAATGCTCTTTTTAAACAGCTGGGAGTCCCAGGGGGAGGGCATGGCGTGCTGGACACTACAGAAAAAATAAAAAAGAAGAAAAAACAATTAAACAGGAATGGGCCTCCAGAGGAGGGCCCCAGTTCATTGCACTGTCTGCACCATCTGTAGTTCTGGTCCTTCAAGACCCACCATGTTTTTGTACTGAAAATATGTTAAAATCTAGTCAAAGTGCTCTTCTTCACAAAGCATTCTGGGAAGCATATTATCGTCTTCATATCAAATGTATGGACTGCAGGCAAATTAACCCAACTCAGAGGTAATAGAGGTATCAGAGGTAGGAAAAGCATTGCCAGGGCTGAAAAAGAAAAGCTGAGTCACAGACTATTCTGTAAATTAGGAAATATTCTACATCCTGTAAATAATATCAGCCTTATTAAATTGCAATTCAGGAATTTCTAAATGGCTCTATATAAGCACATAGCATTTTTTACAGAAGTTTTTAGTTCGTGAACTTCTATCTGAAAGCAAGGTCTTCACAAACTAAAAACTTCTGTAAAAAATATGCTCTGTGCTTATATAGAGCCCTTTAGAATTTGCCAAATTGCTATTTATTAAGGCTGTAAATATTTATAGTGTTTCTATTATTAGAATTTGAATCTGATCAATTTAAGTGTTCATTTACTGTTATTGTTTACATAAACACACTTTTATGCAGTGACAACCACTTATTTTGGGACGATAACATATATAAATGAGTAATTGAAAATATTAATTAATGTGTTAGACTGTCTGAGTTGATAACAAGCTAATATCACACAAAATTTTACTTTTTTTAAGAGCAGCCACTTTTAAAGAGGAACCATGTTTGGTGCTATTTTGTTCTCACACATTTTGCTTCTTTGTCTCCATAATTTACAGAATAAATGGAAATAGCAGTATGTAACCATTTAGCTTTCAGAATATATGGTACAATAAAGGTATTTTTGTAACAAAAAACAAGTCTCACATTTAAGGGTAAAACCTCTGTTTTTTAACCCTGACCATGTCCCTTTTTCTCAGGTTCCTCCGTTTGTTTCCTCTCAAAATTTAAAATAAAGATGGAAGCTTGTAGTACCAGTTCAACAAAATATGCGTGTATAGAACATTGTGCAGATATTAATTGTTTATATCTCTGGAATTTCGTTTGCATATCATACAAAATAATGTTAACATTAGATAGTAGGTTATAGTTTTTCAAGAATGTAAGCGTCCCTCTTCAGTCGTTTGAAATGTTGTAATGGATCTCTCTGCGGCCTTTCACACAGCTGACCATCCTCTTGAAATCCAAATCCTCTGCTCTCTTGGCAGATCTCTTGGTTCACATCTTATCTAGAAAATAAAAAATGCAGTGTTTTCTTCTCTGGCTCCTCTTTTTCGCCTCACTTTCTCACAGTTGGCGTTCCCCACGGATCCGTCCAGCCTTGTTACCCTAATATAATGGTTTTCAGTATCATCTATATGCAAATGACAATTAAATTTACCTATCTGCAGTACCACCTCTCTTCTAGCTCAAGTTGCCAACTGACTCTCTAGCATATCCTCCTGGATGTCGGCCAATCAACTCAAACTCAACAGCTCAACTCAAGCTTCTTATCTTCCCATCCTATTCCACAGCTTCCACTCCTCACATATCTATCACTGTTGACAATACCATCCTCACTCCCACCTCCCAGGGCCTTAGGGTATAAGGGTTCTACTGAATCCTGCCCTTTCTTTTACTCCTTACATACACTCAAACACAAAATCTTTCATTTTCACCTAAAAAACATATCCAAAATCTTGCTTCAACTACTGCACCTCTCTCCTTGTTTGCCTTCCTGCATCCACTAGACTCATCTACCATACTCAACGCTCAGTGTATAGCCTGCAAAATCGAATTTAATATGCTGGACCTAACATATAAAGCCCTCAAATAAAGCTAAAATAGAAAATGAGAAGTCAGTTGCAATGGAAAGTAAGACTAACCCTAAAATATTTTATAAATATATTAATGGGAAGAAGGCCAGGAAGGAATCGATAGGACCATTACAATGTGACACAGGCCATCTGATAATTAGTGACCAGGAAAAGGCAGATGAGCTAAATAGGTTCTTTTCTTCGGTTTACACAAGGGAGGTACCAGTGGTTGGGACACTGCAACATAATGGGGCTACACTACCTTCACTAAATAATTGGTTAACGCAGGAAGAAATACAAAAGAGGTTGGAGAAAATAAATGTTAATAAAGCCCCAGGTCCTGATGGAATACATCCAAGGGTACTGAGGGAGCTGGGTTCTGTAATAGCCAAACCATTATATCTAATCTTTAAAGACTCGCTCACTACAGGGTCTCTACCAGATGACTGGAGAAAAGCAGAGGTGATACCTATATTTAAGAAGGGATCTAGAGCAAATCCGGGGAATTATAGACCAGTGAGCCTCACTTCTGTAGTTGGGAAGCTTTTAGAAGGGTTAATAAGGGACAGAATACAAGAATATGTCTATTTGAACAGGATCATAGGTAGCAGTCAACATGGATTTATGAAGGAAAGGTCGTGTCAGACCAATCTAATTAGTTTTTATGAGGAGGTTAGTAGGAACTTGGATCAGGGCAACTCAGTGGATGTAGTCTTTTTAGATTTTTCAAAGGCATTTGATACAGTGCCACATGGAAGACTAGTGAGCAAACTAAGGGATACAGGAATTGCAGTAAATATCTGCTCATGGATCGAGAGCTGGCTAAAAGACAGGAAGCAAAGGGTTGTTGTAAATGGAACATACTCCGATTGGTCTAATGTGATAAGTGGGGTTCCTCAGGGCTCAGTATTGGGTCCTCTCCTTTTTAACATATTTATTAATGACATTGAAGTAGGACTCGAATGTAGTGTCTCCATTTTTGCTGATGACACTAAGTTGTGCAAGGTAATAAAATCAGATAATGATGTACTTTCCCTACAAAAGGATTTGCATAAATTAGAGAAATGGGCGGCTAAATGGCAGATGAGATTTAATACAAATAAATGTAAGGTTATGCATTTGGGAAGGAAAAATAGCCAAGCAATCTATAATCTTAATGGAGCAAATCTAGGGGTATCAGATATTGAAAGGGATTTGGGAGTACTAGTGGACAACCACCTAGGTAACAGCGCTCAAAGCCAAGCAGCGGCTGCAAAGGCAAATAAAATATTAGCATGTATTAGGAAGGGTATAGAAGCCAGGGAAGAAGATATAATTCTGCCACTATACAAATCTCTAGTACGCCCTCATTTGGAATATGGAGTACAATTTTGGGCACCACCTCACAAAAAAGACATCTTAGAGCTGGAAAAAGTACAGAGAAGGGCTACAAAACTAATAAGGGGAATGGAGGGGCTAAGTTATGAAGAAAGACTAGCAAAATTAAACTTATTTTCGCTAGAAAAAAGGCGTCTAAGAGGAGATATGATTACGTTATTTAAATACATCCAGGGTCCATATAAGGCTTTGTCAAGTGAGCTTTTTGTAGCAAGAGATTTTCAACTGACAAGAGGACATCCGTTGAGGTTAGAGGAAAAAAGATTTCACCTTAAACAAAGAAAAGGGTTCTTCACAGTTAGGGTGGTTAAACTGTGGAATTCTCTACCAAAGGAGGTGGTGAAAGCAAATTCGATAGACAACTTCAAAAAGGGGTTAGATATATTTCTGAATAAAGAGGGCATTCAAGGCTATCCTAGATAACTAGCGAAGGAATATTGATCCAGGGAGAAATTTGATCGCCAGTTTCTGGGGTCAGGAAGGAATTTTGCTTTTTTTCCCCCTTATGAGACAATTGGCAAAGTTTCAATGGGTTTTTTTTTATGTTTGCCTTCCTCTGGATCAATTAACAATAATTAACAATTAACAATAATAATAAATAGTCCAAATTAAAAAGATCAATAGAGATCTAAAAAGGTTGAACTTGATGGACTAACTCTTTATTCATTCTCCAATACTATACTATTAATAATTATTTAATCAATAATTTAATTAATAACTAATCCGCATATTGCAGATCAGAGGAGATCTTAACAGGTTGAACTTGATGGACTGAAAGTCTTTTTTCAACCTTAATTACTATGTAACTATGTAACTATGTAACAATAACACATCCTCTTATATTTATCCTCTCATCTCAAAATACCCTCTCCCAATTGTCCTCTTCACTCTGCTAATGACCTTCTTCTATCCACCTCTCTTTACACCTCCTTCCACTAACGCCTTCAAGACTTTTCACCTGCTGCCCCATTTCTTCAGAACTTTTTTCCTCTCTCCACTAGACTATCTTCCTGTCTCAAATCCATCAAAATCTCACCTTCAGCTGAAGCTGCTGGAGAGGAAAGACATGTCCTGCAAGAGCTCCAGCTAAGGCCTGGGTTAATCTGGGACAATCGACCCCTATAGATGCCCTGAGTGACCAACAAACAATATCACTAAACTCAGAAGACCTAGGGGAACAAATTGATCCCAAAATTACCTTAAAAAAAAAACAATAAAATCGGAAGAGTCCCCTGCATGGAATCCCTACCCAGCTGAACTTTTCCCCTTGGAAGCCTGGAGGGAGAGAGTGTGGAGCTGCACTGCTGAGGACATATATAAGCAGGTACAGGGGAGAGGCTATAGAGCTGTGGGGGGAAAGGATAGCCCTGATCCAAGGAAGGGGTACCCAGGGGGGCATCAGAAGCAAATTAGCCCCAGGAAAATTAAGCAATCCAGGGCCCCTTACCCACATATCCCCATCAAAGCTCTCCCCATACCCTGGGTCCAAGCAACCCAGCCCAACCTGTCTACTTAGACTCAGAACATTAAAAGTACACTGCACAGGGCTCACTTACCAACCAAACAGGATTACAAAACCATTTGTTTTTCAAGGCTAGTTTCCAGGCTGAATCCCTGCTTGTGTAACAGACTGTACTAGTGGAACTCTACTACCACCTAGTGGACAAAGTTCAAAAGCACCAAGCAAGTAAAAAGAGACAACCAAAGTTCAATTTTCAACTATAAGCATTTAAGCTATGACCACTTCGGTTCAAGAACTTTTAATAAATCCAAAAAGATGTAACTAGCAAAAAGCCCAGCAATATAGGGACGCTAACAATTGCTCTGGGACAAACCAAGTGAAACCAGGTCTCTGGCAACAACTTGATCTACAATACTCTCACTGAGATGGCAGGTGTTGCCACGAGAAAGAACAATAAAGGGATCCAATCTTACTGCCTACCCAAATCTTCAGCAAGTTCTCCCACCAATAAAACACCCACAGCCGCAGTCCACGCAGCAACAAGCTCTGAAATGTCAGCGCCTAGCACTAAAAGTGACATCCAGGACCTTAAAGACCTAATATCCAACTTCAGAGAGGAGGTCAAATCAGACATCCGGAAGGTGACAACAGAACTAACCACAGAAATTAAAAAGGTGGACGATAAAACAACAAAACTGGAAACTAAAATTTCGGAAATAATGCAACATAACAACAAGCTAACAGAGGAGATCTTGGCTTTGAAGGAGGAACAATCTAGACAACAGTTGCAACAGGAAGATCTAGAAAACAGATCTAGACGACAGAACATAAGGCTGAGGAATGTGCCGGAGTCTGTCAAGGACCTACACGCATACCTAAACGATCTATGTGAATTTCTCCTCCCAAACATACATCCAGAAAACTTGAGAATGGATCGGTTTCACAGAGCCCTAGGATTCCGTTCATCTCCACAGGAGCGCCCAAGAGACATCATTGCCAGATTCCACTACTACTCCACCAAAGAACTGTTCATGAAGGCCGCAAGAAAAGGCATCCCTCCCATCGAGGGGCACACACCGCTGCTTTTTTCTGATCTAGCCCCGACTACCCTTGCCAAAAGGAGACAACTGAAACCGGTTCTGGACTGTATCCTGGCTCAAGGATGGAGGTATACATGGGGTTTCCCTTTTCGCCTCAATATATCCAAAGAGGGAAAATTCTTCACCATCAGAACACTGGAGGAAGGCATTAACTTGCTGGCGGAATGGAACATCAAGGTCACTGTCGGAGAGCAGTTACAACCAACAGAAAACCCGAGAGGAAGGAGTCCTCCCATGAACGGAGAAAAAGACTTACTACAATGAGTTGTCACTTATTTTGTTTCTCTGTTTTTTTTGTCTTTTTTTGCTTCATCTTCCTCTCTCTTCTTCTCTCTCTCTCCTTGTTTTCATGCTACTCTGACAACCAAAGCTAGTTGAATCTGAAAACGAGTAGATCCAATAAGGTAGCACCCACACCAGTGAAAGTTCTAATACACACTATAGACAGTTAACCCAGGCCGTAAAGGCAAAAGCAACACACACCTAGTTGGCATCCCTACGGGCGCTAACACGTAGACTTCCAAAAAAACCCTACAGTAGGGAAAGGTTAGGCGGACCAATTCAGTGTCAGTTTAGAGACACTAACTGGCCCACCAGTAAAATACGAAGAGGACAGCAAACGCTCTCCTCATAGTAGTTTAAATTACCACACTTTATTTAAGTAAGGAACACAATTAAGTTCAAACATACTAAGAGCCTTCCTGACCAACAGTAAGACACACAAACAGACTCAAGTACTTAGACTTCTTACCCAGGATTACCTTAGGGTTCCCCACTAGAGGAAAAGTAGGAACTTGCTTAATTACTGAGCCAGGTTTTTATAATTCCGAAAGTTTAAGTATAAGCAATTTGGCTCATACTCTGTTGTCTTTTTTCCTTTGAGTACAGATACTCTCCCACACAGCCAGCTGCTGTGCAGTCTTCGGGCGGAAACCAGCAGGAGACACAGGATAACGAAGTAACAGGCTTCCAGAAAGGTGAGATAGCCATTTAGACACACCAAAGGGTCATACACCTCAATAAGAAATATGGACATTGTCATTGCGTCACACAACGCTCATGGTCTGAACGAACCAATCAAGAGGGGGGTAGCCTTGAGAAATTACCAAAAACTAAATCTTGATATCGTAATGATTCAGGAAACTCACTTTAGAAAACAAGCACTACCAAAATACTGGGGGGGAGTCTTTACTCAGGCATTCCATTCGACCGCAGATACCAAACAAAAGGGAGTCACGATTTTGTTCCACAGAAGACTCAACTTTCAGTTAAGTAAAATTCAAACAGATAAAGATGGCAGGTTTTTAGCAGTACATGGGACCATACACGAACGTAGGGTTTCATTCTTGAACATTTACGCCCCGAACACAGATCAAACGCCATTCTTTCAAAAAATACAGAAACTCACAGATAGCTGGGAAGACGGACTTAAGATAATAGGAGGAGACATGAACGCGGTCTTAGACCCGCTCAAAGACAAGTCAAACGATTTAGGTTCACAAAAAATCCCCACAGCGACCAAAGCTCTCAAAAAACTCCTAAAATCAAACTGCATGATTGATACCTGGAGAAACATGAACCCCACAGAAAGGGAATACACATTTTTTTCCGCCAGACATGGTTCGCTCTCCAGAATAGACTATATCCTGATCCCACAGAACGTTACAGGGAACCTAACTGAGGCCTCTATCTGCCCCATAGCATGGTCGGACCACGATCTAGTCAAAATCTCCATGAATAATCTCCTACCGAAAGGAAATAACCCAAGGTGGTCATTAAATCCCAGTATACTGAACGACCCTATCACACGAGATAAGGTCAGAACTGCAATCGTAGATTATCTTGACCTCAATACAGTAGGGGAGATAGACATAGATGGAATTTGGGCAGCTCACAAGGCAGTGATCAGGGGAGTCTGTATACAAATTAGTTCAATCAAAAAGAAAAAAGACCAAGCACAAATCTTACTTCTAAACCAGAAAATTGCTGAAGCACAGAAACTATTTGTTAAAGATAAATCACGACATACCCATGAGAAGATACTAAGTTACAAACAAGAACTAAACACTATTTTAAGAGGGAAAATGGTCAATATCCTACAGCGAACTGAAGCTAAATTCTTCAGATACGCAAACAAGCCCGATAGAATGCTGGCCACCAGACTAAAAGAAAAAAGAGCAAACTCATTCATAGCCAAAATAATCACCAAAAATAGGCAGACAGTTTTTAAACCAGATCAAATAGTAAACGAATTCAGACAATTTTATGCGGACCTTTACAGCAAAACACCCGAATCAGGCACCCCAACCCACAAACTAGAAATTGAAAATACACTAAATAACTTAAATATACCCCAATTAGACTCTATCAAAGCTAAATCACTCTTAGAGCCCATCTCGGTCGAAGAAATACAGGATGCGATCAAATCCACAAAGGCACACGGGGCCCCAGGGCCAGATGGCTATTCCAACCTCTACTACAAACATATGAGCGATCTACTTAGCCCCACCTTACATAAGCTATTTAACAGCTTCTTAGCTGGTGAAAAAATTAAACCGGAATTCTTAGAAGCTAAAATAATACTGATTCCTAAACCGGGGAAAGACCCATCCCAATGTGCTAGCTATAGACCAATATCTCTGATCAACACAGATTTAAAAATATACACCAAAATCTTAGCGTCAAGACTAGCGAATCTGTTACCTGAAGTGGTACATCCAGACCAAGTAGGGTTCATTAAGGGGAGAGAAGCGCCAGACAATACCAGAAAAATTGTTGACCTTATTGACATAACCAAAAGTAATGAAGGCCGCGCTATGTTGTTGGCGCTTGATGCCGAGAAGGCATTTGATAGGTTAGATTGGACATTTATGAACGCCACACTGAACAAATTCGGAATTCCGGAAGGTTTTCTGCGAAGCATCGCGACATTATACTCGGAACCAACCGCACAAGTTACATACCAAGGACACAATTCACTAAAATTCAACATCACAAGGGGGACAAGACAGGGGTGCCCTCTATCACCATTGCTGTTCGCCCTCAGTATAGAGCCCCTAGCAATTGCCATTCGTCAGCACACTGACATATCGGGTATACGGGTCGGCCCGACAGATCATAAAATTAGCCTTTTTGCCGATGATATCCTACTAACAATATCAAACCCCCTGGTTAGTCTACCTAATCTATTCAAACTTTTGTCTCAATTTGGCCCACTGTCAGGATTCAAAATTAACGCAAGTAAAAGCATAGCCCTTAATATATCACTTCCTCCCACCACGGAAAAACTACTAGCCAATAACTTCCCAATAAAATGGGCCCCGAATTCTATCAACTACCTAGGCGTACAAATTACAAAATCAACTAAGACCCTATATGAAGCAAACTACCCAACCCTCTTTAAACAACTAACTAGGGACCTGCACAGGTGGTCAGAACTAAAGATTTCGTGGTTAGGAAAGCTACATGCTGTCAAAATGAACGTACTCCCCAAACTGCTCTACCTTTTTCGGACCTTACCTATCTCGATTTTAGCGATAGACTTGAAAAAAATACAGAAATTACTAATGAGTTTTCTGTGGAACAATAAAAAACCTAGAATAAACAGAGAAACAACTACTGCGACTAAGAAGGATGGTGGGCTCGGATTTCCAGACATTTCCAGGTACTTTAAAGCTGCTAGATTAGCACAACTAGTTAAGTGGTATGTCAGGGACTCCCCCCCGGTATGGGTTCAATTAGAAAAACACATACTAGGGTCCAATGATTTAGTCATGCGTCAGTTACTATGGCTCTCAACCCAGCAGGGCTTCAAGTTACCCCAATCAATTCCATCAAGTGTGAGGCATTCAATTTCCCTATGGAAAGATATAAATAAGAGGAACAGACTGCTGGGCCAGGAGTCAGGGCTCAGCCCTCTATGGCCACTTTCAACTAACCCCAAAATAAACTCTAATGCTCAATACAGATGGTGGATTGATAATAATTGCTCAATTGCGGCAGATTTACCGGTTGTTAATCAAAAATGGTCCACCACCGCATTCCTAGAAGACAAACCCCTTCCTCCGGGGGAATGGCTTAACCTAATCGCTATAAACCAAAGATTAAATCACATCACTAAGAATAAAGGAGGGCAAAATATATCCTTATTCGAAAAATGTTGCATTAAATTCCCGGGAGGGAAAGGAAACATCTCCACAATATATAACCATTTAAGCGATTTAGTCACTCCCCCTAAATTACACTATGAATCAGCATGGGAAGCTGACCTCAACATAAATTTAGACAGAGACCAATGGAATAGTATTCGGAAACAAGCCAAACACACATCACTTAACGTAATTATGAAAGAAAACTCCTATAAAGTTATTATGAGGTGGTACCTAACCCCAGTAAGAATGCACATAGGGAACCAGACAATTAGTGACATATGCGAAAGGGGCTGCAACCAAAAAGGGACTCTAATCCATAAATTATGGGAATGCCCTATGATTAGACACACATGGGTGGACACCTACAAAACCCTGGAGAAACTATGGGGTCAATGCTATCCCATGAGACCAGAAGAGGCCATCCTAGGATTACCGGTAGAAGGGATGTCCAACTCAGAACAATTCCTAACTAACCAAATTTTCCTAGCAGTTAGGATAGTAGTAGCCGCCCATTGGAAATCACCCACCCCAACATTTGAAGTAGTCTTAAACAAAATTGAGTTCGTTCGATCCATGAGCGTTTTGTCCGCAGAGGTTGACCATAACTACAAGCGCTGGGCCTCCTGCTGGGCCGCCTGGGAGACAAGACGCGGCAGATGAATAGGGTGAGTGACACTTCTCCCAACAAAGGAGCTATTAGGGGATCCATAGTAGTAGTGGTCTTAATTTACCCAACATCATTAGCCCACACAGTAACCTAAACACAGAATAATCTTTCTATTAGATGCTACCAACCAAGCCCAAAACAACAGTTGGTCAGGAATCCAAGTTCATCATATTTTTCCCATAGTTATGGGACTTCATTAAATATAGTTTTCTCGTTAGCCTTAAGTTATTTAAAAGCTAATATCAGCTATTATAATACCAGAAAAACGGAAAAGGGAGAGGAGTTTTGGACAGGCAGAGGACACACTGGAAACCAAATATGTGAAATATGTTTATTGTTAATTCCTATTTATCACTTCTAATGTTTTTGGTGTACTATGTTATATGTCTGACCTGTCTAATAAAAATCAATTAAAAAAAAAATCTCACCTTCAGTCTTAAGTTTGCAAGTTTTTAATCTTGTTAGGTGCTTTAGGGAATGCAAAATGTACGTTTGATTTTAAACTCAGTAACAGGCCCCTCCATTCTTTTGCAATGTGTCAAATAATTTTTGATTTGTTCTTAACCCCTGTATAGCCCTACAGAATATGTTGGCTCCTTATAACTAAAGGATAATAATAATACTCAAATAAGTACAGCTGAACATATAGGTGTATGTTTAGGATAGATAGATAGATAGATAGATAGATAGATAGATAGATAGATAGAGTATATATTTATAGTCAATATATGTACAGTAGATATATGTATACATCGTTATATCTATGATATTTCAGAATGTTAACAAATAAATTGTTACCATTGCACTATGGGATTTCTGGGTGCTGATATACAAATGGATATATAATTATATACACACATGCACACATTTTATTATAAATACATAGTTTGGCCACAGCTCTCATTTATCCATCTATCTACCTAATATGACTTTTGAAATGTGACTGATAAAATATCATTGCACTTTACATGCCTCCCACATATGCAGCCAAAAATAAAGATGGCTTCATGTATAAAATATAAACAGTAAATTAAAGTTTAATGACTAATTTATTGCTACACTTATCATATAAGTTCTCCACATGCTCATAAATGGCAAAATGATTGGCTTAATGATTCAATTTTGCCATCTGCTTTTCAGCATAGATTTATATTCTTGCTGTGTTGCTGATTATAATTTCATTTTAGTTTCCATCTCTAAACAAGTCAATTTCTCTGTAGATATATTTTCCTAGCCTCATATTTGTTAAGATAAAGCTTTCTAAATATGGTCATACAGTGCAAATGTATTTTTAAAGTGCCCCTCACTCCCATTCAGTTTTGTTTTCTATTACTTTATTACTATGGAGATATTGAGAGTTTCAGCACAATACCAATTTTCAATGAATGGTAGAAAATTTACATTTTCTATGCATGTTGCACTCTCTAAACACTATAATATGTCTGAGCCCTGCATTGAATATCCAACAGCAAGTCCATTTACCAGTGGTTGATTGAGCACCATCAGATAAATAGCTATTTCTGCGTTTTTTTAATATAATCTGCATTTCATAATATCTTTCCTGCCAACTTAATTTTTAACTCGCTATTCTCAAGAGATACATTTTTATGAATTTGTACTTTTATACAATTTGGAGAGTTTCCACTTTTTTGCTAAACAAAGATAGAGTCTCAACAGTCTATTGGGTTAAATTAGTAATGAACACCAAATCTATGGAATATGTTCAAATCTCAAGCTACATTTTGTTCTCAGATGCCAGAGCACTTCACGGAAAATATGTTAATATTAACATTTAAAAGAACAATACTTTTTATACTGATTTCTGGGAATACAGATAATATATACTTTTAGTAATACAACTTAAAATGTAAAATAAAGTCTAGAGCAGAAAATCCACAGAAATTGAGAAAAATATATATTTTTAATAAAATATATTTCCTGCATAATATATTTTATTTGTATTTGGAGATATATGTGTACAAATCCAAACAATACTGCTGATTGGGTAGGTGAAAAAAGCTAAGTTTCTGTTGGTTCCTCGGATTTTGAGTTTAATTGTTACGCTAAAAACATGAACAGTACAATGCATTAAATAGCCACAGTAATGTTCCAACTTTTGTAATTGTCAATTGTAAAAAATCGGTATATACAACTTTTCAACTTATTGTTATAAAATTTGCGCTCAAGATATCTGCTTTTCCTATCTTTTACACATTTGGTGATAAAATTTAGCTGCAATGTACAATGTTAAGAAGTTGCCTGAAAGTGGTAAAACACTCCAAATCACTGATTTATTAAGATAGGTGGTGTGCATACTGGGTTTGGGACTATTATTATTATTATTATTATTATAGTTTATTTATAATGCGCCGACATATTCCGTATAGCTGTACATAATTTAGGTTCAGACAGTGATAAATACAGATTAACATTTAGCAAAGGAAGGAGGGTCCTGTCTTTGAGCTAGGAATCCAATGTCCATGGTGAATTCACAAAGTACTTAGGATAGAAACTCGCAGACTTACAATCTAAGGGATAGTGAGTGGTAAAAGAGGGAGAGAGAGGTGATAAGTGTGTTAGGGTGGTAGGTGATACACTTCTTTAAAGAGATGCGTTTTAAGTGAGGTTTTAAATGTTTTGAGGCAAGAGGATAATCTGGTGGAGCGAGGCAAGGAGTTCCAGAGACTAGGGGCAGCACAAGAAAAGTCCTGGAGGCGGCAGTGAGAGGAGGTGACAAGAGTTGTAGAAAGAAGAAGGTCAATAGCAGAACGATGAGGGCGGGTGGGGGAGTATTTGGAGATGAGAGCAGAGATGTAAGGGGGAGCATTGTTGTTGAGGGCTTTGTAAGTTAGGGTCATGATTTTAAATTTTATTCTTTTTTATTCTTGAGGTTAAGGGAAGCCAGTTGAGTGATTGACAGAGAGTTGATGCTGACACTGAACGTTGTGTACGGAAGATGAGTCTAGCAGAAGCATTCATAATGGATTGAAGTGAAGACAGTCGGGTGGTAGTAGTCTAGTCGAGAGATGATGAGAGAGTGTATAACGATTTTAGTTGTGTCTCGTGTAAGATAGTGACAAATTCTGGAGATGTTTTTTAGATGGAGAAGACAAGATTTAGTTAGTGATTGTATGTGAGGGATAAAAGACAGAGCGGGGTCCAGTAGAACTCCAAGACAACGGGCTTGGGAGGAGGAGGTGATGATGTTGTTGTTGACAGTGAGAGAGATGTGAGGATTTGACGCTGTGGGAGAGGGAGGGAAGATTAGGAGTTCAGTTTTAGACATGTTGAGTTTGAGATGGTGGGTGGACATCCAAGAGGATATACTAGAGAGGCAGTTGGAGAGGTGTTTTAGAAGAGAGGGGGATAGATCTGGTGCGGAGAGGTAGATTTGGGTGTCATCTGCAGAGAGATGATAATGAAGCCCAAAAGAGATTATGAGGGTACAAAGAGAGGAAGTGTAGACGGAGAAGAGGAGGGGGCCAAGGACAGATCCTTGGGGTACATCAACAGACAGGGGGTGAGAAGAAGAATAGGTGTCAGAGAAGGAGATACTGAATGATCGATTTTGTAGGTATGATGAGAACCACGAGAGAGCAGTGTCTTGAATACCGAGGGAGAAGAGAATATGGAGTAGAAGTGGATGGTCGACAGTGTCAAAGGCAGCAGAGAGATCTAGAAGAAGAAGAATTTAGAAGTGACCTTTTGACTTGGAGGTAAGCAGGTCATTGGTGACTTTAGTGAGAGCTGTCTCAGTGGAGTGTTGGGGCCGAAAGCCAGATTGGAAAGTGTCAAGAAGGGAGTTAGAGGAAATAAAGCCAGTAAGGCGGTTATAGACTAGCCGCTCCAGCAGTTTGGAAGCCAGGGGAAGCAGAGAGATAGGGCGGTAGTTAGATGCAACGTCAGTGTCAGATGAGGGTTTTTTGAGGGTAGGTATAACTATGGTATGTTTTAGAGGAGACGGAAACATGCCAGTAGTAAGGGAGAGATTGAAAATATGTGTGAGAGCTGGAATTAGTGTAATAGAGAGGGGAGATATGAGCTGAGATAGAATAGGATCCTAAGGACAGGTAGTGAGGTGAGTGGATAATAGCAGTTTGGAGACTTCATCCTCTGTAGCCGGATGAAAGCAGTTCAAAGTGGCAGTGGGATTGGGGAAGGGAGAAGACTGGGTGTTGTTGGTTAGTTGAGAGGGTGGAGTGTGTAAACCACTATGAGATAAGAGTTCATTGCGGATGTTTTGAATTTTATGAATAAAACTAGGACTATTTAACAACTGTTTTTTTTATATCATCTCATATATCACAGCCAAATATTTCTTCATTTATGGACATTTCTACCATATCCTGATAAATACCATCTTTATATTATATAAGTTTATATGAATTATCTTTCATTCTGTTGCCAATTGGCAATTTATTTTTGTAAATATTTAATCTTTTTTCTCATTGTATCATGTAGTTGTACATCAGCTTCTGTATTTTTGATATACCATTTTAAGCAATACAATTATATTCTGCTCATTGTATGGCCTCTAAATGATGTATATAATTATCTAATTGCAAATAGGAGAAGAGATCACTTATTTTTAGCTTAAATTCAGATATTAAATCATCAAACTTTAGTATTTCTACATTTTCTAACAGCTGCCAAAGCTGGCCCTAACATTTTCAACAATTTTAGAATATATTTAGGCCCTTGTATAAGTCATTATATAAAATATCAAATTTTGCAGCTTTAAATTCCCTCAATATTACCCAGGAGTATAAAAGGTGCAAATTCTAGGGGCAGAGATTACAAAATGTCATTATATGCACATGCCCATATGTTTACATTAGCAGATGCTTTCATTTCCACTTCAAATGTAATAAAAAAATTACACATTTGAACAATTGTCAGGTTTTTAAATGTTAAATAAATACAGAAATGTTCTGAATTACATGGTCGAATATTATTAAAAACAACTCAAAAAATATGTTTAAATGAGCAACACAAAAAACAAAACAGAAAACAAACACAACCTCTTCAAAAATGTTTCTTTTGATAAATACAAACCTTTAAAAAAAAAAATCATGTAAAGAAAAAAACAGTCACAGGTTCTAACATTGTCCAGAGATACCCTAAAGTCCTCAGCAGAAAAATAAATCTTTGCCACTCTGTAAAAATATAGTACCCAAAAAAAATCATAATAGAAGGAGCTACAACCAACAAAGAACCATGAAAAAGCTCAAACATAGGGAATTTACACATTTCCATTGGCTGAAATAGCTGTTAACCACTTTTCAGCCAATGAGAGTTTGGGAATTAAATTTTAAGCAATTTGATTGGTTAATATTAACCAATCAGAGAGAGTGTCCTCATGCTATTCTGATTGTTCAACAAATAGCCAGTCAGATTACAGTACACTGATTAATACACAAATATGTGATTGGCTAATGTTGTAGGCTTGTAGGGGCTAGAGGGGATAGGCAGACTTAGCTTAGGGAGGCTGGTGGCTCCTGGTCTGCAAGGGGCCAAGGAGGGCCTGAATAGCAGCATCTCAGGTAGTATAGATCCTCCTGGTTTGTTAAAAATGAGAGGATCTATAATTATAAGGGAAAAGCCAACTATTTTCAAGAGATTTTCTCACAAGTGGTTACCCATAAATATTTGGTTACATATCTTAGTAATTTTACCATTTTATCTGTTCAACCAAAAGGTTAACGTATAGTGTGACCATTACATATGCTGGGGAGACACATATTGGACTTTTTGCAAGTAAAACAGATTACGTTTCTCCGACAAAGGATGTAATGGTTGTTCAGACTGTACAAATGTAAAGGTTTCAAGGTACTGACAAATACAGACCCTGAAGGAATACACAACAGAATTAGAGAAAGTATTATCTGATAAAACAATATAAAAACTTTTAAAATCATGCTTTCAAAATACAAAAATTGTGAGTAAGGAGTCCATGTCTGGAATATTACACACACATCTGAAATATGAAATTTGACAGTTCCCAGTTTAATATAGTTGAACATGTTGATTGGAAATATTTTGTGGTAGGGTTATTCATAACATTACTCTTTAGTTCAGCTTTCAGAAACACTTTTTTCTGTTTATATTATCTGCTGCATTTTGGATAGTTAAAACATATAACTATTATTTATTTATGATTCCATAAATTATCACCTCAAAATGAAGCACAGTCACGAAAACTGAATATCAAGCATTGGATGACAATCTAAACTCAGCCACGGAAAAAAATTAGATAAGAAAAATATGCAACCAGTGTGTTTTTTTTTGCAGCTGAATATAATTGAAATAGTAGCAATTACTAAATTGTATATATGAGAAATATAAGAAATCTGTGGTAGTTAAAATATAATAAATGTATCTAAAAACTGGAAGCTTGTACACTACCTAAAGTCATCTTAACTGTGGTAAGTTCTTGTTTGGTGGCCATGTTGAGTTAGTAACTTACTTTTCGACTGAAGTCATCAAAAAGAAGAAATAAGTATTTTTTTCTGATCACTCTGATATTTATATTTAATAACTTCACATAATAGGCACTATACATTATTTGTACTTAGACTCTGAAATTGGTTAATCTGATCAATGGTGTTCACAAGACCCAGGTCTCCATTCAATTCCAAGCCCGTACTTACTGTCATACAGGCCGCATGTCTGCGGGTTAGAAAGTTGTTACAATTCAGGCTGCGTTAAATTAACTCAAGCCCACAATTACAGGGCTAAAGTCTAACAGCCTTATTAAATTGCAATTTGGCCAATTGAATAGGGCTCTATATAAGCACAGGGTATATTTTCTTTT
The DNA here is from genome assembly GCA_027410445.1 of Discoglossus pictus. Lineage (NCBI taxonomy): Eukaryota > Metazoa > Chordata > Amphibia > Anura > Alytidae > Discoglossus > Discoglossus pictus. Next base: position 62,719,751 of record CM050164.1, on the reverse strand, counting down.
ATAGAAGTTTTTAGTTAGTGAAGACCTTGCTTTTGGATAGAAATTCACTAACTAAAAACTTCTGTAAAAAAAATATGGTCTGTGCTTATATAGATCCCTACTCAATTGGCCGAATCGCAATTGAATAAGACTGTTAAACAGTAAAACATGAACCTGTACGTAGCAATTCAAGGCATGATCATGATTAATTAAGCAAGCCCGTAAGTTACAATTTAGACAGAGCCAATAGTAAATGAGACCGTCATCATGATGTCAGTAAAACATGGAGTTTAAACTACAATCAATTAGTGTTTAGAAGTCCAATATGCGATCATACACGCAATCCAGCAATGTAGAAATCAATAAAAATGGATGAAGAAACTGTGCTAGTTCATGTGGGTGTCATGATATGTATTAACTCCTTGATTCCACGGATTGATATAAAACGGAAATAAAACATAAACATTTATTTTTTATTGCAGATTTGGGAGCTTGAGAGTTTTGTGCAATTAATTCTAATGCCTTTCATTGCTTTCCCAGTATTTAAAGTACAGCAGTGTGTTTATATTTGCTTTTACAGTGGTACGAACAGTTGTTTAACCCACTTGCAAGCCCTATCTTGTACTTGCAGAACTTTTTGAAACATTTGCCATTTTCGTGTTTGAAGGAAATTGCGGAATTGTTGTAATTGAATATGGATTTTGCGTCTTTAGCACTGGTAACATTTGAAACATAGAGTAGATAGAATGGAGTTACGTTTTTTACAACCGCAGGGATGTTGAGACTGTAATTTGCAAATGGATTGCAAGTAGCAAAATGTTGCCAATTGAATATCAGTAACTTTTACGGGCTACATTATGGGCTCCAGTAATTACAATCTGGCCATTTGAATGGGGGCCTCAGTGTCTCAACATTTTAGTCAACTCTGAAGTAGACAAAATAGTCAAACATGAATATTGATTTATCATTGTGTTTTTGCCTAATTTAATTTTTAATTATTTACTTACAGCTAGCTTGGATTTGCAAAAAAGAATGTTACAAATGTTTTGACTAGCCATGTTAAACAGGGGAAATAGAAGGCATTGTGTTTAGAAATGTTTTCTTCCAAAATCTTCTACATAACATGAGATAGAAAAGACATTTATACTGTGTAGATAAAATCGATAGTTGAAAAAACTCAGAGCCCAAATCTCACCCCAAATATATAATACTAGCGTCTTGCCCGTCAAAAATATGGCAATAAAATGTAAAGCCTGGCATTGGTGTTTGCCACAAATTGCGAGGCTCACCCCCTCTAACCTGAGTGCCTCTACTTTTCTGGCCTTACGATGAGTGCCTTTGGTGCTCATCGCGGGCCTCGCAATGAGCGCCTTTGGCTCTCCTTGCGCTCCTCTCCCCCCTCTACTTTACTGGCCTCGCGATAATCGCCTTCGGCGCCCTACTCTGTGTCTCCCCCCCCCCCCGTGTCTCTCCCTCTTCTCTCTGGTTATGTGGGTGTGGCCTCCTGCGTGCACGCCTATGCGCTCGCTTGTCTAACGCCGTGCAATGCGCATGCACCCGCTTGCTTGCTCGAGCGGCTAACACCGCGCATTGCGGCTGATGCCGCGCAATGTCCATGAGCCACTTGCAATTTTTGTGAGCTTCATAATGAGAGTTTGTCGGGCACACAATATTTTACATTGCGTGATGGACAAACTTGCAGTACGACAACTATTATATGTGATAAAATGTTAATTTTTATACCTTGCTAGCTCTGTCCAGTGCTTTTTATGTTGATTGACATACATTTACATCCCCATTGTTAAAGAGAGTTTAAGAAGATAAAGATGGCAACTTTGCCGTTCAGGTATAGCTAATCCCTTTGTACTATACATGTCAGAGATATTCGCACTGCCATTAGGGATTAAAGGTTTTATTGTCTCCAGTTTGATATAATCTATTGTCATTTTTCTTGCTCCCTCGCAATCGCTTTCTCATCATCAGCATTTGCAGTATAAATGCATTAATTCTTTTTTTATTTAGTACAGTATGTATTCAATAAATATTCATCCAGTCAGTTATTTTTCATTTATTTATTTCTATATATTTATATTTAAAAAAAATAGCCTTAATATGATAAATTTGCTTTTATGTATTTGCTTATAAATAAAAATAGAGATGCTGAATTCTTAAGATGACTTTTTGAAGACCTCACCCTGTTTTAAAGCATACAGTACATTTATGAAGGAGACAAGTGACACAATGAACCACCTCAATAATCACAGCAGTTATTTATATTCTTTCAAATATTTTCTTTTAATTCTAATATAGTCAGACCTCACTAGATCGATCCATAACAGCTGGCAAATTAATTTTTTGGATTACTAACTATTCACATAAAGTAGTCAGCTTCATGTGGATTTTTCCAACTAGTTAAATTTCATGTAGAACCATCTGGATAAATGAAATTTGGATTAACTCTGACTGAATATGGTTTGAATAGACTTAACAAATGCAGCTCTAATTTGTTTCTAATATTCTACATGCTATTTTCTTTACTGTAAACATACTACAGATGTCTTTCTTTTTCTTATATTAAATTTTAAGCTTAACTTCACAGACTGAAATCAGACAATTGACCACAAGTAAGAGAACTCAACAAAAATAGCAGTAGAGAAATGTATTCATGAATAAGACAGATTTTTTTGACATTTATAAATGGCAATTTTCCAATTTTACTAAAAATAGAAGTATTACTATTGCTAATTTAGCAATACTTAAAACTGTCATATATAAAATTCAAACAGTTTTACGAATTTGGAAAAATTACACTCTTAGGTCTAGTAGTCTAAAAGCCAATAGCAAAGTATCAAGTAAATACAAACATGTAAGTATTGGAAATAAGGCAGTAAATGTGTTATCTTAATTATTAAAATGTACACTGCTCATTTGGGGATCAAGTTGTGGGGCATATGGCTGCATTTATAGCAGCTAATATTGACTGCAACATTGATTAACCTTATCCATGGGCTGCAGTACATCTAGAGATGCAGGAATAAACTTACTGCCTATGCTTTCCAATATATACTATTTTATTATTATTGTTATGACTCTGGAAGATTTAGTTCATCAACACCTTTAAACATTGCATGCCAGCAACAGAGTATTTTGTGTGCTATTCTGGCTATTGGGATGAGTGTCAAGAAACTGGAGCAATCACCTTACAGTGATCCCTCGAGGGCTGTTTATAAGATCTATTAGCAGAGAAGTCTTCAGTCACTATTAATAAAATTTGCTAACAAAAACGTCACAATTTATGCAAGTTATAGTTTTATTGGCAAAGAATTGTGATTGGCAACTCATTTCAATTGAAGCTGTTGTGTATTCAGAAAGCCGTACACAATGTTTAGAATAAATTAAAATGGTGTTTCAAGGAGCAAGAGAGAGAGGTTACTATGGGAGAAATTGTTATGTGTACTGTGGATAAGGTACATTATCTAATATTATAGAGAATCAGATAGAGGCAGATAACTCTGAGGGCCACATGTGGCCACCTGACTGATCAACAATGATCAGAATTTCCATTTGAAGCTAATGTCTAGCTCTCTCTATCACTGCTGTTTTGCTTGGAAGTATCACTGGTGTTTTGATATTTTGTGTTTTGATATATAAGTATGAAGCAAAATATAATTCGTTTGAGAAAAGCTGTTTATACATGAGGGCAGATTTGGTTTGGCGCATGATGAGAGCAAATGGGAAGTCCACAGAATTGCACAGTATTATCAGCAGAAGAGAGCAGGCACAACTTCCTGATTAGATCACTACTCTCCTAGAGACTGATATCCTCTGCAAAAAAACGATCATGCCTTCCTTAAACAGCAAGTCGTTAGTCAAACTGTTTTGCTGCAGTTTACATTGAAAATATTCTTCCTGGTTGCTTACAATTCAGCATATTATTCCAAGCTAGTAAAAAGTTAAGATATTACACTAGCAACAAAGGTCAGAAAAGTTAGAACTATGGTATTCCCAGAAGTATCATACAGATGTGAGAGCTTGACCATAAAGAAATCTGAGTGCTGTAGAATTGATGCCTTTGAATTGGGGTGTTGGAGAAAACTGCTTAGAGCCCCTTGGAGTTAAAGGAGATCCAATAAATCTGTCCTTTAGGAAATCAAGACAAACTGGTTTGATCAGGAAGCTAAAACTCAAATATTTTGGCCATATCATGAGAAGACAGTATTTCCTAGATAAGACTTTGATGATGGGAAAACAGAAGGCACAAGAAGGGAACAACACAAAGATGGATAGATGAGGTAATTGAAGCGAGAAACATAAGCTTGATGGACCTCACAGGGCATTGGCTGACAGACAAGCCTGGTGCGATGTGGTTCATATGGTCACGAGGAGTTGGACACAACTTATGACTAAACAAAAACCACAACAATGGGACCCCACCCTAAAGTACAATGGGGTGGTGGATTGGGGAGACGATGCACTCCCAGGTGATTCCCAGGGTACACCCAGGCTCATAGGGCATAGGTAGAAGGGTAAAAACATAATCATTTTTATTATTTGTAACCATGTCCCTTCCATGTTAAGAAGGATAGATAGATAGAGTGCCTTGCAAAAGTATTCACCCCCCTTTGCTTTTTACCTATTTTGCTACACTACAGCCTTAAGTTCAATGTTTTGATCATCTGAATTTTATGTGATGAATCAGAACACAATAGTCTAAGTTGGTGAAACGAAATGAGAAAAATATATACATAAAACTATTTTTTTAGAAATAGAAAACAGAAAATTGGCATCTGCGTATGTATTCACCCCCTTTGTTATGAAGCCCATAAAAAAGCTCTGGTGCAACCAATTACCTTTCAGAAGTCACATAATTAGTGAAATGATGTCCACATGTGTGCAATCTAAGTGTCACATGATCTGTCATTACATATACACACCTTTTTTGAAAGGCCCCAGAGGCTGTAACACCTAAGCAAGAAGCACCACTAACCATACACTGCCATGAAGACCAAGGAACTCTCCAAACAAGTAAGGGACAATGTTGTTGAGATGTACAAGTCAGGGTTAGGTTATAAAAACATATCCAAATCTTTGATGATCCCCTGGAGCACCATCAAATCTATCATAACCAAATGGAAAGAACATGACACAACAGCAAACCTGCCAAGTGACGGCCGCCCGCCAAAACTCACGGACCGAGCAATGAGGGCATTAATCACAGAGGCAGCACAGAGACCTAAGGAAACACTGGAGGAGCTGCAGAGTTCCACAGCAGAGACTGGAATATCTGTACATAGGATGACAATAAGCCGTATGCTCCATAGAGTTGGAATTCATAGCAGAGTGGCCAGAAGAAAGCCATTACTTTCAGCAAAAAACAAAATGGCATGTTTTGAGTTTACGAAAAGGCATTTGGGAGACTTCCCAAACTCACTGCTAAAGCAACACTTGAGTGGTTTAAGGGGAACCATGTAAATGTGTTGGAATGGCCTAGCCAAAGCCCAGACCTCAATCCAATAGAAAATCTGTAATCAGACTTAAAGATTGCTGTTCACAAGTGCAAACCATCCAACTTGAAGGAGCTGGAGCAGTTTTGCAAGGAGGAATAGGCAAAAATCCCAGTGGTAAGATGTGGCAAGCTCATAGAGACTTATCCAAAGCGACTTGGAGCTGTGATTGCCGCAATAGGTGCCTCTACAAAGTATTGACTTTAGGGGGGTGAATAGTTATGCACATTTTCTTTTTCTGTTATTTTGTCCTATTTGTTGTTTCCTTCATAATAATAAAAAACAAACATCTCCAAAGTTGTGGGCATGTTCTGTAAATTGAATGATGCAAATCCTCAAACAATCCATGTTAATTCCAGGTTGTGAGGCAACAAAACACAAAAAATGCCAAGGGGGGGGGGGGGGGGTAAATACTTTTGCAAGGCACTGTAGATAGATAGATAGATAGATAGATACATAGATAGATAGATAGATAGATAGATAGATAGATAGATAGATAGACCAAAGAGCAAAGTCTGAGGCTTACTGTATGAAACTAGATCATAAATAAAGAGTATACATAAAGCATAAAATAACTGCGTATTCTTCGATATGATTAATTTGGAAAAAAAACAAAAACAATTCAGAGCAATTTCATTATTAAAATTCATTATGCATTTATACCAATTTACTTAATTGTTGTGTCTGTGTATTGGCGGTAATAAGTCATTACGAAAGTGATAGCTCATCAACTACAAAGCCCTCTAGACATGTTTTTCATCTGATTTATGTACCGTATACTGTAAAAATGAACACATTGAACCAACTCATTGCTCCTTCCGTTCTCTTGTAAAACTAATACCTAAATTACAGTATAGACACCTAGGGACTCTTATTTTATGTTTATTGCCATAACAAGACTGGTACTTTTACCAATTCAATACATCTAATTAAAGGTAATGGAGACAGATCTCTTCATAAGGTTGCCTGCTGAGTTCTTTATTTCGAGCTGAAGTAGCCAGTGTAGGAAATTGCTTACCACTAGCCATAATTCCTAACTGATACCTATTTTACTGACAAATTATATTTTCTATTTGAAAGAACACCATTATATATATATATATATATATAAATATATATATATATATATATATATATATATATATATATATATATATATTATGTATCTAAAACATAAAAAACAACATGTATGAGTGTATGCTCGTACTCAGTAGGTAATGTAATTGCAAAGCCACACTTAATCAACAATAATCTAACCGATATCAGGTATAACAAAGAAATATATGGGAAAATGTAATTGGTTACAAACAAAAAAGATCATCTAACTTTGAGAGTTAGCATTGAAAGAACTATGCAAATCTTATATTAATAAATGGAAACACTATTTAAAAAGTGAACTGTTGTAATCTGATAACAAATAATTACAACATGACAGTGACTTAATATAGTTCAATCATGTCAAACTAATTATTTTTGAATAGTTTGCTACTGACATGTCTTTGTAGCACAATTGTGTGCCTATTGGGGACAATGATCAATCTACTGTCGTAATCACCAGCATCTTGCACCTGTCACCCGCATGTCTTACACACCACCTATATCTTCTAGATTGTAAGCTCTTGAGTAGGGACCTCAATTCTGTTCCACCATGCTATCTGCTGACCCATTTGTATTGTAACTGTACTCCTAAATTGCTATTTGTACCCACCATCATTTAATCTACTTGGTAAATAGCACTAAAGAAAATGCTGGTGCTTTATAAATAAAAAGTAATAATAATAATAGGCTATGAAAATGTCTGTTGTTTATCAGCTTGATCATGCACTTAAACAAAGTAAACTTTCAGTGAGGTAAAATTATTCAAAGAAAAAAAATCTTTGGTTGGTTGGATGATTAAGGTGTTTGGCCCTTGTGTCACCTCATATTTTACCCCAGGGAAACAGAAAGTCATGACTGACCATGTAAGAGTTCATTCCTAAGGACTCAGATATGCTTAAAATGGTAAAGTATGAATGGGAAAATATGTTAATTAAATTCATAAGAGTTTTCAGAAATTGTGCCATCTGTGTTTCTTAGGACAATGTATATTTTTTATAACAATTTTCTTAAATAATTTTACCTCACTGACAATAACGTGCTACATTTAATACTTAAAGAGCTATTTACCTAACTATAAGTGCTCTTTATGGTGTGAAGAAGCACACAATCATATCTTAAAATTATCTATTTTTTGATTACACTAATAAAAGCTAAAAAATCGAAGGTCTTAGGTCTGTTTACAAACACACTGCAGGTTCCATGATTAATAGCATATGTCGACACTGTGCACTAAAGGCACTGTAAACACAAAGATTTATGCATTTTCCTCTGAATTCAGGAATTCAGCAGCATTCCGTTAACCCACAAGTAAAATATGTTAGGTGTTAGGCATTTCTTTGTCTGCAAAGATGAATTTGTGAAGGGTTAACTCTTTTTTTTCTTATGCTTACTGCACAGAGCTGCAGCTGTGGGTCTGTCGGGGGCATGCCAGTGACACATGTAAACAGAGATTTCATTAATAATTTTTCAGTGAAAAATTTGAAAATTCTAAAAGTATTTAAACATGCTTTTAGGATATTTTTACAGTGGTGTGCTCCAATTTGTGCTGAATGAAGTGCCCCTTTAATGCATTTATAAAAAAGGAGGACTTTAATGTTCTATTCACAACCTTGGCTAGATTATCCATTAGGCAAACTAGGCAGCCACCTAGGGGTGCTTCCCTGTAAGGGGCGTCTGTTTTCTTTTGTTTAAAACAACTTACAAAATACAAATTTTGACTTATTATCGACTTCAGCTCACAGTGGCTACTAGGCACCCTCCTGGAGCTAGACAGTAGAATTCTCACTGTTCGCTCATCCCATGGATTTCCTGCTGAGTGTAGAGGAAGTTCAAACTGCACAAGTTGAACAGAGACAGCATTAGTACGTTTATACAGTATGATGTTTTTTCACTAAAATGTTTTTTTTTGTAAGGAAATATTAATAGTATTTATTCTTGGAGGTAGGTTATGTACTTGATTATAGGAATTATGTTTGAATGGCTATTAATACTGTATTTATTATAGGTATCCCTGGGTTAATATTTATGTATTTATATGTACATGTATATATTGTTATGCCAATTATAGGTGGTCATTGTTAAATATGTGTACATTTGTTTAATTATAGTTGATCCTGGGTAAATATTTTTGTATTATAATTATTGGTGACCCTAGCTGAATATGCATACATTTGTATGCCTATAGGCGAAGCTGATAATATATATGTATTGTGTGTTTATATTATAATTATGGTTGAGCCTGGGTGAATATATGTAAATGTATATGATTTTAGGTAGCCCTGGCTTAATATATATTTAGAAAATAATAATAATAGACCCTGAAGGAATTCTGATTATAGATAAACCTGATTAAATATGTATATGTTTATAAATATAGGTGAACATGGCTAAATATGTATACATCCATATGAATATAGGTGAAGCTACCTGGATATGTTTGAATTAATATAATAATTGACAATTGAGGTTGAATATTTATATGATAATGGTCCCTGGCTTATGTCCTGTATATGTCTATAGAAGGCCTTGGCTGAATATGTGTTTATTTGTTTGTATGAGACAGTGACTAAATATTTATATACTGTATTACTATGATGATTCTAGGCAACCCTCTCCGAATATTAATAGGATGATAGGAGACGCTGACTGAATATGTGTACATATATAGTACCAGAGGGACCTACATTTGCAAGTGTGTACATATTAATTTTTTTGCACAGGACCATGATTGAATATGTGCATACTTATTTCAATGTAGGGGACCCTAGCTGATTATGTATATGTTTGTATTATAATTATAGTGGGCTCTTAGTAAATGCTGATATAATATTAAGAGGCCCTGGTCTAATATGTTTAGATTTTAAGAGTAAAAGTGACCCTGACTAAATATAATTACATTTATATGTAGGGAACTCAGTGGTGGCCGGTGAAGTGTTAAGCTGGGAGGGAGGTAGACTTTAGAATTATATATATATATATATATATATATATATATATATATATATATATAGTTGAATAATCAGAGTATTGCAGTGAATAGTGATACCTTTTTTATTGGACAAACGTATTCATAATAAAGCGATGAGCTTTCGAGAGATAATGCCTCTCTTTATCAAGTCAAAAAGCGATACTGATATTATTATACGTTTGTCCAATAAAAAAGGTATCACTATTCACTGCAATACTCTGATTATTCAACTGGATTACTGGACATTCACGGCTACCTCACTCTTCATATATATATATATATATATATATATATATATATATATATATATATATATATTATGGATTTTGCAAAGTCCCTGCAGAGGCATCAAAGATTGTATTGAATATTAAAAACTAGCTGTATGACTTTGTTCCTGCTTACTTATGCTTTTAGATAGACTTAATTTTTTACATTTCTGTTTTCATTGTGCATTGGCCTTTTAACTCTCATTACTCAGTTTTTATTTTTCATGATATGTGTTTTTATAGCATAAGCTTGCAATCCACCCAAAGAAAAACATAAATAATATGGTCCACCATAGAATGTATTTAAACAATAAATAGTTTGGTGTGTGCATGAGTAGTTATGTGGTAAAAATGCCTGTTATGTGGAAAGGTCTGTGGTTTGCTCACACAGCAAGAGATTTATATACACGCACAGAAAAGGGAAAAATGAGTGCGTTCATACTTAGGGTCTCCAAAAAGGTAGATTCGGCATTGTCCACAACTATGACTTAAGCTTATGTGGATCCATAGTGCTTCATTTTATGTCGATCTGACACATCATAGTGTTGAAATATATTGACCATTAAATAGTAGGTAAAGATATATATATTGGTAACATTTTATGGAATTCGCTAATCAGAAAAATCAATTTGTTTTATGCTTTGTACAAAACTAAGATGTCTATGCCCAATGGAGTAAAATTGCCATTGCAGCCCATCACACCATTTGCAAGACATTTGAGTGCATAGTGAATCTATCCCTATATGTAGTGGAATGTAATGGACTAGGTACAATTGTCAATAAAGGAACTACTGCAAGTATTATTTTTAGCCAACTAGTCAGTCATATATTTATTACTACAAATATATAAATGCTTTGTTTAACAACGAAAGGAATTTGTATGGAATCCTACAGTCTTAAATTGGAGCTGTGTCCCTTCACCTTCGTCCAATTATTGCTGCTTGGTTTAAATATCAAAGTAGGCTGAAACACAGTAGGCCATTTATCTGCACATGTGCTACTTAACCACCTACCTGACCTAGGTATGGATTTTGTATCCTCCTTAATTTTGTTATTTTAACCAGATGAAGGAACATCCAACTTTACGGCAACAAAAAAATTATAAAGATGTACTTGTTTTTTTAAGAGAGTACTTATCCCATCTTAAAATATTCCTTCTCTTTCTTTCCACCTCAGTCTACTGCTGTAGTGTTTTATTTTGATTTCAATATTAATAAAACATGGCATTCAACTAAAAACAGCTGTGAAGAATGAAATCATCATCTGGCTCCACAATGGTAAAGTGATATGACTATGTCATTTTGGCCATATTTCATTGTTTTTATTGTATATGTTAAATCTTAACACATTAATAAAAGTATTAGTCACATTAATCCTCTAGTATTAATCATCGGTGGTACCTTTTTTGTGCTGGAAACAGGTAGTTTATTCTCCATATGAAGGTCACTGAAAGCACAAACGCTATGATGATTCCAGAAATGATTTGCATGCCTGAAAAACACAGATCACATCTAATTTCTGCCTTGCATAAATAAAACTTGAGTTATTGGGTTAATAGTTTTTTTACAAACCTTTGTTAATATTTGATCATGTTCAGGAATGTCTCTAATTGTTACGAAATTCAACTAATGTGCTATTGAAATAATATACATGTTGGCAATGAACATGCACAAGCAGCTACTCCAAAGTCACTGACTTTATACCACATAGGCCCCTATTAAATTGTCCAGATTGTAGTTACTGTAGCCCATAATGTAAAGCTACTGTTATTAAATTGGCCTCTTTTAGCTACCCGCAATCGATCTGCAGGTTACAGGCTGAAAATCCCTACGGTTGTCAAAATCGTAACTCCGACCAAGCTAAGCCTTTCACCTGTCAAGCCCGCTGTCATGCCCAGGGAAACCCCTAAACTGCAGAGTTAGTAAAATGCTATGGGTCTGGGCTGGCAACAGTTATATCCCACAGGATTCTCCTATGGATTGTTGGGGATCATGGACAATGCTCAGACATATGACACTGGTCTGGGGCCCCATGTTGCTTTCCCCCTATGTATTATATAGGGAGTGCAGAATTATTAGGCAAGTTGTATTTTTGAGGATTAATTTTATTATTGAACAACAACCATGTTCTCAATGAACCCAAAAAACTCATTAATATCAAAGCTGAATATTTTTGGAAGTAGTTTTTAGTTTGTTTTTAGTTTTAGCTATTTTAGGGGGATATCTGTGTGTGCATGTGACTATTACTGTGCATAATTATTAGGCAACTTAACAAAAAACAAATATATACCCATTTCAATTATTTATTTTTACCAGTGAAACCAATATAACATCTCAACATTCACAAATATACATTTCTGACATTTAAAAACAAAACAAAAACAAATCAGTGACCAATATAGCCACCTTTCTTTGCAAGGACACTCAAAAGCCTGCCATCCATGGATTCTGTCAGTGTTTTGATCTGTTCACCACCAACATTGCGTGCAGCAGCAACCACAGCCTCCCAGACACTGTTCAGAGAGGTGTACTGTTTTCCCTCCTTGTAAATCTCACATTTGATGATGGACCACAGGGTCTCAATGGGGTTCAGATCATGTGAACAAGGAGGCCATGTCATTAGATTTTCTTCTTTTATACCCTTTCTTGCCAGCCACGCTGTGGAGTACTTGGACGCATGTGATGGAGCATTGTCCTGCATGAAAATCATGTTTTTCTTGAAGGATGCAGACTTCTTCCTGTACCACTGCTTGAAGAAGGTGTCTTCCAGGAACTGGCAGTAGGACTGGGAGTTGAGCTTGACTCCATCCTCAACCCGAAAAGGCCCCACAAGCTCATCCTTGATGATACCAGCCCAAACCAGTACTCCACCTCCACCTTGCTGGCGTCTGAGTCGGAATGGAGCTCTCTGCCCTTTACCAATCCAGCCACGGGCCCATCCATCTGGCCCATCAAGACTCACTCTCATTTCATCAGTCCATAAAACCTTAGAAAAATCAGTCTTGAGATATTTCTTGGCCCAGTCTTGATGTTCAGCTTGTGTGTCTTGTTCAGTGGTGGTCGTCTTTCAGCCTTTCTTACCTTGGCCATGTCTCTGAGTATTGCACACCTTGTGCTTTTGGGCACTCCAGTGATGTTGCAGCTCTTAAATATGGCCAAACTGGTGGCAAGTGGCATCGTGGTAGCTGCACGCTTGACTTTTCTCAGTTCATGGGCAGTTATTTTGCGCCTTGGTTTTTCCACACGCTTCTTGCGACCCTGTTGACTATTTTGAATGAAACGCTTGATTGTTCAATGATCACGCTTCAGAAGCTTTGCAATTTTAAGAGTGCCGCATCCCTCTGCAAGATATCTCACTATTTTTGACTTTTCTGAGCCTGTCAAGTCCTTCTTTTGACCCATTTTGCCAAAGGAAAGGAAGTTGCCTAATAATTATGCACACCTGATATAGGGTGTTGATCTCATTAGACCACACTCCTTCTCATTACAGAGATGCACATCACCTAATATGCTTAATTGGTAGTAGGCTTTCGAGCCTATACAGCTTGGAGCAAGACAACATGCATAAAGAGGATGATGTGGTCAGAATACTCATTTGCCTAATAATTCTGCACTCCCTGTATTTCTGGGTGTATTGTTACATATATGTTGTTTTATGGTTCTGTTCATTTATATATTATTTTTTATAATGTATGCAGATTACATGTATTAAATGTAGGTTGTTGTAATATTATGTGGATATTTGGTATCAAACTGCTGGTCTGTCCATAAGGAAGCTAAAACACTATAGGGATGGAGTCCCAGGGACAAGGGGAAGCACAGAAATAAGTGGCCAACACATGAATATTTCCCTAATAGATCAGATGAAAAGGGCCGGAGCCTAACAAGATAAGCAGGTCATGTAAGCAAATAAGATAGAGGGTCTCCAGTAATTTTCTATTTGAAGTACCAATGGAATGTCAACAACTTAGAATAAGCTAACTTGCCCTAATAATTAGCTTACTGCACTACAGGGGTAATTGAATGTCTGACATCACTTCCAGGGTCTTCCAGGGAATCAGGGGCAGGCTATTGCTAATTGGTCTCTCTTCTGTGTACCTAAGGAATGGGGGTTGTCGTGATTGGCCAACCTGTGGCTAGAAAACTGTATAAATGTGACAGTCTAAATAAAGGTGTGGCAGCTTTTTGGACTTACATAATCAAGGTGTAAGTGTTATTCTGTGAATTAATACTAATATTCTAAGGGATTGTATGGTGTATCCAGTGGTGGAGAATAGTCACAGTTGGTGGCTATTGTGTTCCTGATATTCTAGCCTGCTGAAGCAAGCTCCTAGGTTTGTTACATGGGTTTGGTCCATCTTCTGCTATCAGAGGTGTAAAAGGAACGCACAATTCTGCTGGATAGGTTTAAACCAGGTTCTTACCAAATCCAATTGAAGTAGTAGATCGTGAAACCCGCAATCGCTAAAATCGCAATTCACTATTAAATTGCTACAATTCCTCAAACCTGCAATTGTTTTCACACCTGTAAATGGCAAATGTATTCAAAAATACTATGAGTACTAGAAAGGACTTGCAGTGGGTTAAGCACCTGTTCGTAGCTGAGCTTTAAAAGACGCAGAAAGCGATGGAAGACATTAGAATTAATTAGACTCACAAATCTGCAATAAAAAATATTTTTGATGTGTAATTTCCTTGTTATATCGTGTTATATCGATCACAGCAAACAATGGGTTAATATATATAATTGAACTCGCATGGACTAGAATAGTAGATTTATAGATTTTTTCGCATTGTAACATTTCGGCATTGTGAGTCCGATCACAAATCGGACTTCTAAACACTAATTGACTGTGGTTTAACCACCATGTTTTACAGACGCCATGATGACAGTCTCAATTACTATTGGCTGTTTCTAAATCGGTAGTTACAAGCTTGCTTATTTGATCATAATCATGCCCTGAAATGCTACTTATGGTTACATGGTTTACATTTTTGGCTTTCGGCCATGTAGTTGCGGGCTTGTTCAATTTAATCACTCTGTAACTGCTGCAAATTTAAAGCCTGCAGACTTACAGGCTGTATGAAGGCAACTGACAAGTGTCCATAAATTATAGTATGCAAATCATTTTACAGGATCATAATACAATAAAAATGAGGGCGACACATTCTAAAGGGCGAAAGAAGGCTTCCTGAGGCTGAAAAAACACTAAATAATAAAGAGCAATCAATTAATTCAGAATGTATGTAACTAATACCTGCTCACACTATTAACCATTGACACCCAACTAGTGCAAAGTCATACCTGATTAATACAGAGACCCAATGATTAACATCTAGCCACCAGCCCTAAAAATCCATTTACTATTCTCCCAACAATAATCCTGTATTGGAATTCAATTTGTCCTTCATGTCATTTAATATCAAGTTGTGAAATTAATATAAAATGTGATGTGTCAAAACTATAATGTTCAGTAACAAAAATGATAAAAAACTCATAAATATGTTGTCAATAAGTGTGTGATTCCTAACACCTTAATACATGACAAAATGCTTAATACATGGGTGAAGTCAGTACAATGAGTGCTGCCAACAGTCTAGCATTGCAGTAGCATTCTGCTTATGTATTCAGGTTTTTTTAGGTTGATCTCAGGTGCATGGCTACAATGAATATCATAGGGTTACACACCTCGGTTGAATCAAATAAATCCTGACTATACAAACAGAAACATATTACAATCCTGGATTGTTGGTGACACTCAGAGGACACACTTCACCATCACTGGTCTAGAGAATGTGCACGTAACAATCCCCATTACAAATTAAAGTGGCAGATCAAAATTCAAAAGTTTACTGACAAATTTTCAATCAGTGATCAGTGTGCAAATTGACACCAGGGGCCATGAGGCAGACTAACCCCTAAAACTGACTAAACTACCTAAAATTAACTTATCTAATCGCCAAAACTGTAGAAAAACGCATAGAACATACATATCATGTATATCTGGTCAGTACACCAAAATAACTATCAGTTTAGATAAAGTATTCTCCAAAAGTGAATTCCTAAAATGGAACTAACCGTAATAGTGCTTAGCACCCACATGTTTTCTTCATTTGGTCAGTGCACCACAATGATTTTCACCTAGGATAAGTAAATTCCATTCACCTACACACAACAAGTGTCATTGAAAACTTTAAAAATAGTATCACACGGATGTGGACATGTACAGTTTAGTAAGGTTTATGTTTTAGTGTTCCAATAAGCAATTTTAACTGCTGTCAATCTTCAAGCAGTGCTATCAATGTTGTCAAACTGTAGAGTAATATGATACATTGTATATTCTATCATTCTGATTTGTAAACTCCTCAGATGAATTGGGATATCACTTTGAAAAAAACAATTGGGTTATTTTACAGCATGGTGGCTTTATTGAGATAATATTCTGCAAGATGAACAACTATCAAACCACATGCTGTCTGTCAATAATATGTGATCATTGGCACAATTTGTGATTTAATTCATGACTTACTGTCACATGTCGTTTGGATGGAATCCCATGTTATCATATGATATTTGCTAAGATTCATTACATGGTTACATCAACCAGATTTTAAACTTTTGTTGCAGTGACATTCATAGGAGATAGTGACATCATTTAGTGCATTTTTATTTGAAAGATTATTCTTGCAAACATTAATTAATTTTGTCATCCATTGTTTGTTCAAATCTAAATATATGGGCATGTGTTCACAGTTGTGGTTATGTACATGTATGTTGTTGTTGTGCACTATATATGGTTCACTTACAGTATTAAATACTTGGAGATTTATTGTTCAGTGGCTCAGTCATTTCTGACTCTACATGACTCCATGAACTGCAGCAATCCAGGCACATCTGTCAGCCAATGTCCCTTTGATCTCCATCAAGCTCATGTTCATTGCTTCAATAACCTCAACTATGCATCTCTGCCTCTGCCCTGTGCCTTCAATTCCCCCCACCCTGCATTAGAATCTTCTTTAGGGAATCCTGTGTTCTTATGAAATGGCCAAAATATTTCAGCTTTAGCCTCATGATCAGATCTTGCAGTGAACAGTTTAGCTTAATTTCCTGTCATTTGTTCTGATTTACTAAAGCACCAAAATTCAAAGGCGTCAATTCCATGGTGCTCAGCCTTCATTATGGCCTAGCCCTTACTTCTGTATGTTACTACTGAGAATACCATAGATCTAACCATGCTGAACTTTGTTAACAGTATAAAATATTTACTTTTTTATTGCTTGTGCAGACTTGTCATAGATTTCCTTCCTATAAGCAGACTCTGGCACCCCTTTCTTAGATACAAGTATTTTGTTAATATTTTCATCTTGCAATACATTTCTACTCAATGTATAAATTGACATATGACATAATCAATATACCTTTTCCTGGAGAGAGATAATAATCTTTTTTATTTGTATATTGGGAATATAGGTTAAGTTTTATTGTGACACACGCGTATCTGTTCATCTCCACATAACATAAGAGGTAAATTTGGTATAACCCCTGGGAGATATGATCTTGTTGTCTGTCTCTGCCGTCCCTTTTTGTGTGCCTTCAATTTCCCCCAGCATCAGTCTTCTCTAGGACATCCTGTCTTCTCATGATATGACCAAAATATTTGAGCTCCAGCCTCATAAATCATAGTTACATAGTTACATAGTTACAAAGTAATTGAGGATGAAAAAAGACTTTTAGTTCATCAAGTTCAACCTTTTAAGATCTCCTCTGATCTGCAATAGATGGAGTAGTTGTTAATTGATCCAGAGGAAGGCAAACAGAAAAAAACCAAGTGAAACTTAGCCAATGGGAAAAAAAATGTATTCCTTCCTGACCCCAGATACTTGCAATCCGATTCCTCCCTGGATCAATACCCTCTCTCTAATTAACCAGGATAACCCTGAATTCCCTTTTTAATTAAAAATATATCCAGTCCCTGTTTAAAGTTATCTATTGATTCCGCTGTAACTACCTTCTTTGGTAGAGAATTCCACAAATTAACCACCCTTACTGTGAAGAAACCTTTTCTTTCTTTAAGGTGGAATGTTTTAACTTCTAACCTTAAAGTATGTCCTCTTGTCAGTTGAAAACCTCTTGGCACAAAAAGTTCACTTGACAAATCTATATACTGACCCTGGATGTATTTGTAAAAGGTAATCATCTCCCCTCTTAGACGCCTTTTTTCTAGAGAAAATACGTTTAACTTGGTTAGTCTTTCTTAATAACTTAGCCCCTCCATTTCCCTTATTAGTTTTGTAACCCTTCTCTACCTTTTGCAGCTCTAAAATGCCCTTTTTATGAAGTGGTGCCCAAAATTGTACTCCATATCCCAAATGAGGGCGTACTAAGGATTTGTATCATGACAGAATTATATTTACTTCCTTTGCTTCTATACCCTTCTTAATATATGCTAATATTTTATTTGCCTTTGCAGCTGCTGCTTAGCATTGAGCACTGTTACCTAGGTGGTTGTCCACAAGTACTCCCAAATCCCTTTCAATATCAGATACCCCTATATTTGCTCCATTAAGATTATAAATTGCACTAGGAAATTGCCTGTCAAAAATCGCGGCAGTAAAATTGTAAGGCTGGCAATGCTGTTTGCTACACAATGTGAGGATATGGCCCCTCTGTGCCCCTTAAGTGCTCATTGCGAACCCCGCGCTGAGCACCTTTGGCGCTCATCGCGGGGCTCGCAATGAGTGCCTTCGCGCTCATTTGTAGCCTCTTCCCCAGTGTAATTTACAGTCTCTCATCGCGAGCCCCGCAATGCTCATTGTGCACCTCTGCTTTACAAGGCTCGCAGTGCAATGAGTGCCTTCGGCGCTCTTTGCTGTCCTGTGTGGTCGACGGCTCGCCTAGCTTCGCAAGGCCCGCAGTTGCGGCCCTATGGGCTGCAATATTGCAGCCTGTCCCTCTCGCTTTGTGAGGCTTGCAAAGCGTGACCAACATCGTAAGCGTTATGAACAGCCCCACAGATCCACATCTATTATAGGGATGGCTATTTTTTCTTCCCAGATGCATAACTTTAGATTTATTTGTATTAAATCGCATCTGCCATTTAGATGCCCATTCCTCTAATTTATGCAAGTCCCTTTGGAGGGAAAGTACATAATTTTCTTTTTTAATTACCTTGCACAAATTTGTGCCATCAGCAAAAATGGAGACACTACTTTCCAGTCTTACCTCTAAGTCATTAATATATATATCATTAAATATGTTAAAAAGGAGAGGACCTAATACTGAACCCTGAGGAACCCCACTTACCACATTAGTCTAATCGGTGTATGGTCCATTTACCACAATCCTTATTAGCCAGCTCCCAATACATGAGCAGATATTTACTGCAATTCCTGTATCCCTTAGTATGCACAATAGTCTTCCATGTGGCACTGTGTCAAAAGCCGTTTTCAAAATCCAAAAAGACTACTTCCACTGAGTTGCCTTGATCCAGGTTCCTACTATCCTCCTTATAAAAACGAATTCGATTTGTTTGACATGACCTATCCCTCATAAATCCATGTTGACTCCTACTTATAATCATGTTCAAATACACATATTCCTGTATTCATATTCTTATCCCTTATTAACCCTTCTAAAAGCTTTCCCACTACAGAAGTGAGTCTCACTGGTCTATACTTCCAATCTTGAATAGTGAAATATAATGGTTTGGCTATTACAGAGCCCAGTTCCAGTTCCATACCTTCCAGTGCACAGTTTGTCTTGATTTCCTGAAGTATTGATTTATTGAATCTTCTTACAGTCCAAGGGACTCTAAGCAGTTTTCGCCAACACCACAATTCAAAGGCATTAATTCTACGACACTCAGTCTTCTTTATGGTCGAGCTCCCACATCTGTATGTTACTGCTGGGAATACCATACTTTTTACTATGTAGACCTTTGTTAATAATGTAATATCTTTACTTTTTACTAGCTTGTCCAAGCTTGCCATAGCTTTCCTCCTGTCAGATCTTTTACTATTTTATATGGTTACTAGAGACTTGCCCGCCAAAATATGACGGCAATAACATTTTAAGCCATGACAATGCTGTTTGCCACACAATACAAGGCTATGGCCTCTCTGAGCACCTTCGGCGCTCATCGAGAGCCTCTCCCCTGTGTACTAATGCTGTTTGCCACACAATGCAATGCTCTGCCCCCTCTGAGCACCTCCGGCGTTCATTGCGAACCCTGAGATGAGCACCTTCAGCTCTCATTGCAAGCCTTTCCCCCGACCGTGTAGTTTAGGGGCCTTGCAATGAGGGTTACTGACTTTGACTAAGTGTTACTGCCTTGGGTTAAGCATTACTGCCTTGAGTTAAGTGTTACTGGCTTGGGTTAAGTGTTACTGGCTTTGGGCTCTTTTTTACTGCCTTCGGTCTCGTTTTCATCCTGGTACTTTTTTCGGCCACCATGTTTTTCCTTAGGGGATTTTCGATGAAATGACAAATATGGCTCAAATTAGCTTGCAACCTCACTCACAGGCTCCCTGGCTCTCCCCCTGTGCTGTGTGTGAGTGTGTAAGTTAATTTGAGGCATATTTTTTTTTTTTTTGTTGTTTGTTCGATTTTCGTGGTTCGGTTGTTAAATTCGTAATTTTTGCGAGGTCTAGAATTTTTGCATCCTATGGGGCTCACAATGGTCTTTGGCGCTCAGTGCAGCTATGCCCGGTGGGCCTCGCAATGAGCGCCTGTGGTGCTCATCTCTACCCCTACAATGAGCGCCTTTGGCCTTTGGTGCTCATTGCAGCTAAGTCTCGCTCATCTCCACCCTTGCAATGTGCGCCTTTGGCCTTTGTCACTCATTGCAGCTAAATCCTGCGGTCCTCGCCATGAGCGTCCCCCGGGCCTACACCCCCATAACTGCGTCACTCGCAACTCGCAGTATGACAACTCACAGTATGACAACTATATTAGTGATTACAATATTATATTCCTATTAAATTCTTTCTTTTATATCCAATGTATTAATATTTTATAGGCTCTATCCATTCATATACATATGCATGCATTTCCATTTGGATAATATTTATGTAAAGATGATTTTTTTCAGTTTCTAACTGAAATAGGATTCTTAATGCTTCCTTTGTTTCTTTAATAGACATTGCTTAAGCAAAATTCCTTAGCTAATTGGTAAGGTTAACTTAAGATCCATATTTCTCTTAAAGATAAGAAGATTAGCCTTCAAGATTCTCATACATAAGTAGACCCAGTGTCTACTTTCAAATTCATAAATTTGTCTATGGTATGTAACACATTACAGTTTTACATTGAAATGTCAAAATTGAATTAAAATACAGATAATTTTACAAGTTAAGGTCAAAGGTTAGTGAGCTAATTTTATTTAATTATTTTATTGTAATTTATTGTAAGGTACAAGGGCCCCATCTAATGTTGAGATATTCATTAATATAATATAATAATTAATATAAGTCTCTATGACAAGAATAAATGATCTTATGGGTTAAATATTTCTGACATAATCATGGTTTCTGATTGGTTGCCAAGTGCGTAGCCTAAATTACATTTCTGATAAGCAAATTAAGTTTTGGGTATAATTAGGAAACAAAGGAATAGGAGGGGAGATCTAAAAATTGAGATCTAACTTCCAACATCTAATATCTAACATTAGTGAAACACAGACACACCCCAGTGAGAAACTTTGGTAATCTCCTAGGAAGAACATACTAACATATACGATTGGGATATTCCCAAAACACATAGCTAATTCCAAAATGAATTTTCCAAGAGCTCCAAAGAAACCTTCACAGCTTACTGACAAAATAATTTATTCACTTACCGTATATACTCGAGTATAAGCCAACCCGAGTATAAGCCGAGGCACCCATTTTACCACAAAATACTGGGTAAAATGAGTGACTCAAGTATAAGCCGAGGGGGGGAAATGTGCTGCCCCCTGTGTCCCTCTTGCACCCTCTGTGTCCCCCTCTCTCTTCCCAGTGTCTCTTCTCCCCTCTCCCTTCCCTGTGTCTCTTCCAACCTCTCCCTTCCCTGTGTCTCTTCCCCCTCCCTTATCACCCTCCTCAACCCCACTCCTCAACCTCCCTCCTCATCCTTAACCTCCCTCCTCATCCTCAACCTCCCTCCTCACCCTCAACCTCCCTCCTCATCCTCAACCCCCTCCTCAACCTCCCTCCTCATCCTCAACCCCCTCCTCAACCTCCCTCCTCATCCTCCCTCCTCAACCCCCCCATCCTCAACCCCCTCCTCAACCCCCCCATCCTCATCCTCTCTCCTCAACCCCCATCCTCAATCCCCCATCCTCAACCCCCCTCCTCAACCTCAAACCCCCTCCTCAACCCCTCCTTCTCATCCTCAACCTCCCTCCTCATTCTCAACCTTCCATCCTCAACCCCTTCCTCAACCTCCCTCCTCAACCCCCCCATCCTCAACCCCCTCCTCAAACCCCCCATCCTCATCCTCCCTCCTCAACCCCCCATCTTCATCCTCAACCCCCTCCTCAACCTCAACCCTCCTCAACCTCAACCCCCCCTCAACCCCAACCCCCCTCCTCAACCCCAACCCCCCTCCTCAACCCCCCTCCTCAACCTCTCTCCTCAACCGCCCCATCCTCATCCTCTCTCCTCAACCCCCCATCCTCAACCCCCCTCCTCCTCATCCTCAACCTCCCTCCGCATCCTCAACCTCCCTTCTCAACCCCCCTCCTCAACCCCCTCCTCAACCTCCCTCCTCAACCCCCTCCTCAACCTTCCTCCTCAACCCCCCCATCCTCAACCTCCTCCTCAACCCCCCCATCCTCATCCTCAACCCCCCATCCTCAACCTCCCTCCTCAACCTCAACCCCACTCCTCAACCTCAACCCCCCTCAACCCCAACCCACCTTCTCAACCTCAATCCCCCTCAACCTCCCCCCTCAATTCCCCTCAACCCCAACCCCCTCCTCAACCCCCCTACTCAACATAAACCCCCCTCAACCCCCCTCCTCCACCTAACCCCCCCTAAATACCTCCCCCCTCTCCCCTCACTTACCTGCTTGTGCTCCGGCCTCCGCTCCGTGAACCGGCGCCCACGTGACATCACATGCGCGCTGGCGCCAGGTCAAGGAGCGGAGGCCGGAGCACAAGCAGGTAAGTGAGGGGAGAAGGGGGGAGATATTTAGGGAGGTTTAGGTGGAGTAGGGGGGTTGAGGAGGGTTTAGGTTGAGGAGGGGGAGGGAAAGAGACACAGGGCGGTAGAGAGACACACGGGGGGGTTAGAGACACACAGGGGGGTTAGAGACACACGGGGGGGTTAGAGACACACAGGGGGGTTAGAGAGACACGGGGGGGGGGTTAGAGAGACACACAGTGGGGGGGAGAGAGACTAAAGTATAAGCCGAGGGGACCCTTTTTTGCCTTAAAAAAAGGGCTGAAAAACTCGGCTTATACTCGAGTATATACGGTACATATCAAGAACTTCTTTTGAAACATAAGAAAAGATCCAGACCTTTCTTGGGCTAAGTCATGTGATGAAACCAAGCACAGGAACTAGGTATTGTATAAGAATTATGGAAATATTTTGTTAATTTACTGTAAAATAGATTTCTATATCAATATGTAGCTGATATATACAATATCATTATAATTTCTAACTTGTAAGTCGATGTGCAATTTACAAATTATTGTAATAAATACCACAATTATCAGCTGTTATAGCAATTATTTTATAAAATTATATTTTGATTATATCTAATTGTACCAAAAAACATTTTCTCTTTTGAATTAGAAATAATATCTTAATTATATAAGAGCTATAGAATTCATATGATATTAAAATGGTATGATATCTTAGTAAATAGATATTTGTAAACATACCAAAATAATCAAAACTGTCTCTGATGTCATAATTACCATATTAATTATATTAAGCATATTGTGCATGTCTTATATATGATTATGTGGATAATGTGATAATAACTGATACTTTATAATTGTTGTACCTTCATATATATTTGTTATAATTGTTTATACCATCTTGTTATATTAAAAATACACTGAATTATTATGTTTATAATAAATATATTTTCACATAAAACAATTATGTTTATTCCATGAGGCCAAAGCTTATATATATCGTGTAGTAAGAATTTGAAGTTAGTCCAAATTGGCAAATATATAAAATATGTACTTTTGTATTAATATTAATAAAGGTTATTGATATGAATAATATTACCATATTAATTGCCAAAACCAACGACACTCGCCAGACGCAAACGTCTTTTAATTTAATTGCTACAGTCACTATCTAAAGAGATCTTGGATCCCAGGAAAATAAAATATGCGACTGCCTCCACTTCTTATCCATATATTTGCTAGGGACTGAGATTACAGTTTGCCATGATCTTCATTTTTTTATGTTTAGCAGCAGGTCAGCTTTTTCACTTTCTTTGTCTGAGGTTGTTTATATTTCTTCCATCAATATTGATTCTGGCTCTGGATTCATATAGCCCGGCCTGATGTACTTTGTGTATAAGTTGTATAAAATACGTGACAATATACAACCCTGTTGCCCTCCTTTCACATCTTGAACCATTCTGTTTCCACATACAGATTCCTCAGTAGGCAGATGAGATAAGCTGGTACTCCCATCACTTGAGGAACTTGCCACATTTTGTTGGGATCCACACAGTCAAATGTTTTAGAATAATCTATGAAGCATAAATGCTTTTTTTGCTTTCTCTATTATCCAGCGGTCATTGGCAATTTGATCTATTGTGAATCTTCCTGTGCAGTACCTGACTTGCACAACTGGTAGTTCCCTGTGCATATATTGTTGGAGCCAAGCTTATAGTATCTTAAGCATTACCTTGCTTGCATGTGAAATTAGTGCAATTGTTCGATAATTGGAGCAATCTTTGGAACTGTCTTCTTTTTGGATTGGGATGTAGACTAACCTTTTTCAGCCTATTGGCAACTGTTGAGTTTTCCACATTTGTTGAAATAAGGCAAGCATTCACAGCATTATCTTGTAGGATTTTGAATAGCCCTGCTGGCATTTCATCAAAGATGCCTGGCTCCAGCTCCTTGGCCTAATTATTGAGATTACCACTGCTGATCCTTCCTGAATAGATCTTCAGTGTATTCCTGCCACCTCTTCTTTATCTGATCAGCTTCTGTTAGGTCCCTGCCATTTTGTCTTTTATCACTCCCACTTTTGCATGAAAGTTTCCTAAGATCTTCAATTTTCTTGACGAGATCTCTTGACTTTCCCATTCTGTTATCTTCTTCTATCCTGATGAATTTCCCCCTTTTCTTCAATTTAATTCTGAACTTTGCAATAAGAAGCTCATGGTCTGAGCCACAGTCAGCTCCAGGTCTTGTTTTTGCTGAATGTATAGAGCTCCTCCATCTTTGACTACAAAGTATATACATCAATCTGATATCTATAATATCTATCTGGTGATGTCCATGTGTAGAGTCATCTTTGAGGCTTTTGTAAGAGGGTGTTTGCTATGAACAGAGAATTATCTTGGTAGAATTCTACTATTCTTTGACCTGTTTCATTTTGTCCTCCAAGGCTAAACTTGCCAGTTATTCCAGGTGTCTTTTGGTTCTCTATTTTAACATTCCAATCTACTTAGATGAGAGTAACATCTTTTCTTGGTGTTATATCTAATATATTATTAGAACTGGACAACTTCAGCCTCTTCACCATCCATTGTTGGAGCATTGGATCACTGTGATGTTAAATGGCTTGCTGTGAATTCAAATAGAAATCTTTCTGTCATTTATTGGGTTGTAACCGAGCACTGCTTTGGCCACCCTTTGATTGACTATGAGGGCTATTCCATTTATTCTGTGAGATTCTTGACCACAGTAGAATCTAGTGGTTGTCTGATGTAAAATGTCCCATTCCAGTCCATTTGAGTTCACTAATTCAGAGGATATCAATGATTAACCCTGCCATCTCCTGTTTGACCACATCCAGTTTTAATTTGCTTTCCATTGGTTATACTTCTAACATTTAAGGTTCCTATGCTGAATGTTCTTTGCAGCAGAGGACTTTCCTTTCACGTCCAGACACATTCGCGGCTGGGTGTCTTCTCGGCTTTGGCCGAGCCTCTTCATTAGATCTGGTGTTACTCGTACTCACTCTCTGATCTTCCTCAGTAATGTGGTAGGCACCTTCTGACCTGAGGGGCTCATATTATGGGTAGAACACGTTTTTTCATATTTTTCTGGAGTTTCAGACCACTGACAAGCTCTATATTAAGTCTATCCTTTGGATCAGGGAATCATAATTCTTATTAACCTTATGACATCATATATATTTAAAAAACTATGGTGGAAAACTGGGTAAATTTATCACACAAGGTAGCACACAAAGCTTGATTATGAAAAATATATCTAAACATATTGGTACGAGTAAATAAGAGTTTATTTTTTTATATTCTAAACTATATAACCTTTCTGTTTATATTAATGCAAAATATATGCCCATAACAGTATCCAAAAGGGCATACTTGTTAACACAGTATTTTTATTATATTTTCAACACTTTTAACCAAATATATATTTCCTTCAAAGAATCAAACACAAGCTCAGGCTAAATAAAATACAAACTCAGAACGCATAGACTATAGATCTGAGTAAGATTATCTAGGGGCAAGAATGCATGGATGAACACAGAGGAAATGTTCAGTCCTGAGGCAGGGCTCAGACTGAGAAAGTCATTGTTAAGGTTACAGCTGAACATCTTGGCAGCCAGCACAAAAGCATTAACAAGGTAAAAGGTCCCAGGTTTACCATAGGACAGCCTCAGTCATATGTTTGAAGGGTCACAGTCCAAAAGTCAAGGCAGGAAACAATCAGAATTAAACAAGAACACACACACACAAAACAGAATTCAGACTTTCACACCTTTGGGAAAGTGAGTAACATGAACTACTGATTTTTTATTTTATTCTTTTTTTATACAAATCAAGAGTACAAAAAATAGATTACATGCATAAAAAATAAAAACAGATATCTAAATGTCCATCTGTAAATAGACAATTAAATTAATAGTGACGTGGGAGAGCTAAGAATTCAAATCCAGTGAGTTTATATATTAACCTCACATATTATTATTATTAACTTTTATTTGTAACGTGCCAACATATTCCGTCGCGCTGTGCAGAGGATAAGAACAAATTAATATATAATATTAACAAACTTCAGAAAATGGAGGGCCCTGTCTTGAGCTTAGAATCTTTGTAGAATGAGCTTTTTTCCAAAGCACCTACAAAAGCAGGCTGGTGTAGGAAGTCCTTGAAAGAGGAATAGTATATTTGTGAGATAGAGAGCATGGAGAGAGAGAGAAATGAGACAAATGAGAAAAGAGGAGAAAAAGAGGAGGATATCTTAGTAAGTTAGGTAGGTACTTTAGCAGTGGGTAGGGTGGCTTGATGGACGGCAGAGATAGCATGGTAGCTTACCCAGATGTTACAACATTTCGTTTAGGTGATACGGTGATACTTAACTACACAATTACATATATATATATATATATATATATATATATATATATATATATATATATTTATAAATCTCACAAAAAAATATAACAGGCATACATTAATACTAATATTAATAATAAAATTGACTCCTGAGATGGGGCAATTCACAGTGTCCTGTTCATACCTTCAAAGTGTGTTGTAAAATTCTGATTTTCTGCAAAGTTGACCCAGGAACAAAAAAAGTAGGCTGCTGTAGGAAGGCCCAATAAAGATTTTTTTAATCAGAATATTTATATTTTGTTCTATAAAACCTTTTTCAATGCATCTATTTCTATACATTATGCCCCCATGTAATTCCAAGCATGTAATAACCTTCATATTGCCCATATATCTGCAGGTTAGAAATTTGCTACAGTTGCAGATGTATTTAATTGCTCAAGCCCGCAATTAGAGGCTTACAGCCCCAACTCGGACACCATGTACCCGTATATAGCATTTTAGGGCCTGAACATGATCAGTTAAGCAAGCCCGTAAGTTACAATTTAGATAGAGCCAATAGTAAATGAGACCATCATCATGACTTCAGTAAAACACAGAGTTTAAACTACCATTAAATAGTGTTTTTAAAGTCCTATCAGTCTTGCAATCCAGAAATGTAGATAACCATAATAATTAATAAATCATCTGTTCTAGTCCATGTGGGTGACCTGATACATATTAACTTCTTGATTGCTGGGATCAATATAACACGGAAATAAAACATTTAAAAAAAAATGTTTTATTGCAGATTTGTGAGCTTGAGATTGCTGTGGAAATAATTGTAATGCCTTACATTGCTTTCCCAGTATTGTAAAGTACAGTAGTGTTTTTTGTATTTGCTTTCACAGTGTTATGAACAGGTGTTTAAGCCACTTGCGAGTCCTATCTAGTACATTTGCAATTTACAGGTTTGAAGGTAATTGCAAGCTTGTTGAATTGTTGCAGTTAATTACGGTATGTATTTTACGACTTTAGCACTGGTGATTTTAAGCCTGTAACTCGCAAATGGCTTGCAAGTTGCAAAATGTAGCCAATTAAATATCTGTAACTTTTACGGGCTTAAATCTCTCTTCAGGAGATAGTTGTTTATATGCTTCTATTACACAAGTTTTTGTTTTATTAAAGAGTACAGAAGCCCCTCTGGATTTTTTCTTAAAGCTAGTCCTAATCTTTAACCCATATTATACTGTATCTGCATCGTCCTTTTGAAAAAAAGAGTTTAACCCCCTCACATTTTGATGCTCATTTCCTAATTAAAAAAAGCATGCCCTCTAGTGGCAAACTATTACCCCCTCTCTCCTCCTCATCCTTCTCCCGCTTCACATACATAGCAATTAATTAATATATCATAAAACTACCGGTGCAATCAAAAAGGAGCATCTCCCTTAATTTGTTTCTGTATCTAAACAAAAGCACCCATCATAAGAAGGATTCTTCATTACAGCTTTCTCAGTCTCTTATAATCAAAGGGTAACACATCTCAAAGGCAACATAATTAATGTTCTCTGTGAATACTCAATTAAAATTTTGACCAAAAATATGTGAAATGAGCATCTTCCATATGATATGTCTAGTAACAGACCTAGCAAAAATAAGGGTGCACTATTATATCACAGATACAGTAGTTATCTCTTTTTTTCCCAAATATATATTGTAGTAAGAGATTAAATCACACATAGAAAGGACACATCCGCGGCTGGGTGAAAGTCCATGAAATATAGTTATTATAGTGTCCGGACTTTAGTGTGTGTCAAATGTCTGAGAATTACTAATTCATTAGGATAATCTAAAAAGGCAGTTATTATATTATACTCCAGCGTAATCATTATTTAGAAGCACATAATATAAATGTTTTCTATATTGAAATATTAGGGTAGTTACATCTCAATAATGAATTAGATGCTCATTTAATACATATTAATCACTCAGAGCTCTCTGTTGAGGATTATACCAGAAACACATATTTTTCAAATTATTCTCTTCCAAGACAGCCTTCATTCAGGATGAAGCAAAAATAGTAATTACAGATTGTGAAGATCAGTTTGCCCTTAACTAATATACTGTCATGTTTTAAAGGATAGTTGTAGAAAAGGACACATAATTCCAATTCTTGCCCACAAGATGTCACTGCAGGACGTTGGGGTAATTACAAGCCCTTTGTTCTGTTTGCCGCTCTGATCCTCTGTGGGTGCAGCCCAGTGGTCCAACCCCCCATGCCAAGCCCCCATATTCATCCGTCCCTGATTGGCTCTAATCACCCAAGTCTGCCCATACCCCCTAGCTGCCATTTCCTTATTGGATGTTCCTGATCAGGGAGGGGATTTTGGAGAGGTCCTCCCACCGACATTAAAAATGTGATTTAGAGATTGCTGTAAAAAATAAAGTGGTTGTTGTTACTTGAAATGAATAGAGTATGGTGTGTTTCATTTAATTGGAAACTCATGTGGATCTAATGTGGAATATACGGCACACCTGTGAAAGCTGGTTGAGGGGTGAGGCTGCCTACAGCCTGGAAGATGCTACACACGTCATATTGATGGAACAGTTGTATTATCGGTTTCCAGACTCAATGAGAGTTTAGATCCTAGACCAGAAGCCCACTTCCGCTGAGGAGGCGGCCCGTCTGGCAGATTTGTACCAGGAGATGCGGGTGGCTACACGGTGGACATATCAAAGCAGCTTAACAAATAGAGAGGGACGCTTCTTCCCCCCCCCCCCACCAGCAGTTGTACACTGGCGGAACCAGGCACCAGACCCTCCCAGAGCCTCAAGAGCCAGGCAAGAATCTTGGGGCATTGCGCACCCTGGAGATGGGGGGGGGGGGGGGGGCACCACAACCGGTGACCCGGGAGGGGTGGTGACCCAGGAGGGCCGCCCAGCGTGTAAAGGATCCAGAACCGGTGCCAGCAGACCTCTCACCCACTCATCCGACTGGGGTAAATCCATTACCTGCTTGGGGAACTGGGGTTACTTGGGCCAGCAAATAGGAGTTTAAGAGGGAATTACATGACAATAGCACCTTAGAGGGGATTCGGCAGAAGGCTAACAAGAGAGAATTAGGGAAGGAAGGGGAACAGTTTATTTGGGACCAAGAGTTGCTCTAAGGAGTTACCGCAGAGGAGGGTACCGTAGGTCAAGTGGAGCTGAGAAAGCAACTGATCATCCCCAGAAAGTTCAGAATGGCTCTGCTAGGATTGGTCCATGACATTCCCTTAGGCGTGCAAATGAGGATTAAGAGGACCCGATAACGACTAACTCATATATTTTACTGGCCTAGAGTGAACAGGGATGTAAATGAATATGGCGATACATGTGACTTGTGTCAGAGGTTCAGTTGCAAGGTCGAGGGACCAGGGCCCCCTTCCAGAGTATGCCCATTATAGAGACACCTTTCTAGCGGGTTGCTATCAATATAGTTCGTCCCCTGGCATTCCCCAGCCGCTCAGGGAAACAGTATATTCTAACTGTAGCCTTGGGTAAAATAACTGCTACTACTGTAGCAGAAGCCCTCGTGGGAATCTTCTCGAGGGTGAGGTTCCTGAGGTAAATATTATCTGACCAAGGGACTCAGTTTATGGCCGAGCTAACCCATCAATTGTGGCAGGTTTGTGGTATAAAGCATTTGTGTTCATCCCCTTACCATCCTCAAACCAATGGACTTTGTATTTAAACACAGACGGGGAAGTGCCAGACAGAAAGCTGATGGGCTGTCCCGACAAGAGGACCCTTGAGCAGCCGGCTCATCAGGGGCAATCCAGGAAGATCACACCCTCTTCGCTGAGTTGCAAGGGCAGAGTGCTTGTGAAGATCGGTTTGCCCTTGACTAATATACTGTCATGTTTTAAAGGATAGTTGTAGATAAGGACAGGTAATTCCAATTCTTGCCCACAGGATGTTACTGCAGGACGTTGGATTAATTACAGGCCCTTTGTTCTGTTTGTCGCTCTGATCCACTGTGATTGTGGTCCAGTGGTCATACCCCCCAAGCCAAGCCCCCATATTCATCCGCCCCTGATTGGCTCCAATCGCATAAGTCTGCCCATACCCCCCTCCCCAAACTGCAATTCCCTTACCGGATGATTCTGATCGGGGAGGGAATTTTGTATAAATCCTTGCACCGACATGAAAAATATGATATAGAGATTGCTGTAAAAAATAAAGTTGTTGTTGTTGAATAGAGAATGGTGTGTTTCATTTAATGGGAAGGTTTTTTTTTTATTATTTTCCTGAGCTAAAGCATATGTACATGTTCCTGATCTGTTAGCTGGATAGCGACCAGTCCATTCCTTCAACGAAGATCGCCTATTTAGAGGGGAATTCCTGTGGCCAAAGGCAGGGATTGTCTGTAGCTAAATAGACCCCCTTTTTGGGATCTTCACACAGATTACACAATTTACTCTTTTTGGCATTGTCATAAAGTGCTCAATACTTTATCCACACATACTTTCCATGATGGTAGCTTCCCAGCTGGTCTCAATTCAGAGTGGATTCACTTTTATATTGCATTCGCATACCTCTCTCTCTTCATCAGAGGTTCAGGGCCGGGAGTTCCCCAGCACCCGTTCTACCAGCTTACACTGCAGGAATTAATTTCAGGGTCTGCATCAGCAGAGAGCTAATGCAGCAAAGGCCTCGCCGAAGTGTCCTTGGCACTGATCGCGCGAGACGCGCAGCAGCAATGTGTATTAATCGCCTCAGCATTCTTGTTGCTACTTTGGCTACTTGTGATAGGTCTGTGATGGATCAAGGCTGTTGGAGTACTAGACTCCTTTATTTTTCTTACTCCTTCTACTGGTCAGTGAGCCCATGCTAACCCACCACGCTAGCAAAATCTTTATTTATGCAGATCTTAATGAATTCTCCTAGGACAAGCCAATATGGTGAACTATGTTGATCTAATACTTCCCTGAAGAAATGTAGACAGCAAAAAGAAAGAAGTATTCTTGAAGGGCATCCAACTGATTCACCAATGTCATATTTAGTTTTCTAGTGCAATCGTATTTCTTGAGTATCTTTCAAGATATTATGATCTACCATATGGTACTGTCTTCTCTCATTATTTACAGACACAGAAACATAGGGCCACCAGCTAATATACAATCTGTATGGGTCGTGCTCCATTTGGAACACTGGTGAAATTATTGTTCAAAAATCTATTGTTCAGATCACTTTGTTTAGTTTTAATGTTATGTATCTACACTGCTCTTCAATGAACGTGTGAGAAACTGAATTATTTATAATAGATGCCTAAT
The DNA here is from genome assembly GCA_027410445.1 of Discoglossus pictus. Classification (NCBI taxonomy): domain Eukaryota; kingdom Metazoa; phylum Chordata; class Amphibia; order Anura; family Alytidae; genus Discoglossus; species Discoglossus pictus. The sequence goes on along the minus strand of CM050164.1, from coordinate 62,687,151 downwards.
ATTTAGAATATGTATTATGTATGTTTGATGTCTCTGGTGAAATAAAATCAAGCAACTTCCACTAAACATTTTAATTAATATTTTTCATCAGGAATTTCTAAAAAAAAGCAGGGTTAAGGACAAAGATGGCCCCATGGTTATAGTAAGAATCTAAACACAACTAAAGTCTTCAAATACAAAAGTATCTGCTGTGATATTAAAGCCGCACATGGCAAGCGCAGCACAAACTGCCCTTTGCGCGTGCGCAAAGCTCACGCCACGCGTCGCAAGTACAGCAGTATACGTGTGTGCATTACATGCTTACACTTATTATATTATAGATTATGAGCCTGTTATATTTGTTCAATTCAGTTTTATTACTTTAAATATATTCTAGATATGAATGCACCTCTGTTACTAGACTACTGAATACTTTGAAATTACTGTAGAATCCAATTCAAATGATAGTACTTCCTATTTATGTTTCTCTGGATATGTAAAATCCAGTATTTTCGGACACTTTTTTTCATTTTAAGTAAATCTACACAGGACTCCACAATCTAATTTCTGAAAAAGGAGTGAAATAAAAATATCAACTGTGAGAAAACACCTAGATATCCAGATTAACCGGAGTTAGTGGGGTTTGAGAGTCAGAGAGAGAGTAGGAGAGTTTGGAGAGAAGTATTTTGCAGTTAGGTCACTCCATACACTACCCCATCCTCCATCCACCAACAGTTACTAAATAAACATAATACACACATTTTTTTTTACATCCTATCTTTCAGCAACACTTATTTTTATCTATTTTTTTCTTTTTGGGATTATTATGGAGGGAGGAGATGAGTGGAGAGGTGGGATGGAGGAGAAGAGGAGAGGCGAGGAGAAGAGAGGTGGCCCTGTGGAGTAGTGGTGGAGAGGAGGTGGAGGATCGGAGGTGGTGGAGGAGGCTGTGGTTGAGGCGGTGGAGGAGGCAGAAGAGGAGGAGGTAGAGGTGGAGGATGCGGTGGAAGAGGCAGAAGAGGAGGAGGTGGAGGAGGATCCGGAGGTGGTGGAGGAGGAGCAGGAGGAGCAGGAGGAGAAGGATGGGAGTATAGAGATGGATGGTGACAGGGTGGCCCTAGCACCAGGCACACTTTGGAAAGGGACAGAGGGGAAGGGGTCTGATTCCATGGGTGGTGGTAGTTCGGGGAAGGGACAGGCTTCAGGGACAGGTCCGGGAGGCAAGGGTCCCCATTTACAGTTGGGAGGGCCCACAATGACTCGCACTGGGAGAATGTGGTCCTCCTCTGTGCTATCCGTGGCTGCCCAGTGATACTTAAAGGGGTGAGGCCCTAGGGCTCAGGCATGGAAGGAGGTAGCGGCCGAGCTGACAGTGGTTAGCACTACGTCAAGGGATGTGAGGTCCATCAAGCACCTGTTTCATGGCATCAGGGCCAAGTTGAGGAGGATGATGCCCAATGAGGACAGGAATGTGACTGCGACCTAAAGTGAGTGGGAGAGGGTCACCAGGGACCTTTTGAGACAGGTGCTCGCCGCTGGAGTTGCAGGCCTGGTGGCACAGCAGGACCCAGCCTCCATGTCAGACAAATATCACATACACCACCATGCCAGCACATGTACATCACACACACTACACATGTACATAGTGACCAACAAGGACACTGACATGTTAGCTCCATGGAATTAACAAGGGATAGATGGATGCGCCATTAAATCCATGAAGCTGACAAATCACTGTCATTCCTTGGCACAACAACAGTAATCAAGCAATAGAAAGTCTATTTATTGGTGTGCCCACTGCAGCCTATGCAGTAACAGAACGCAGCCGGAATAAAGATAGTGTTAGGAGCCAAGAACAATCAAGACCATGAACTAAGGAATAGCTAATCTGAGTTGCAATTAGAAGTATCATCCAGGTTCAAACCTAGATGTCAGGAATGCACACAAAACAATGTATTATCATCATACTGATGACATATACCTCTCTTTTACCTCTTTCAGCATCAAGGAGGTCTGGCCCTGGCTCGGAGGAGGAGGTAATTTGGCTGGAGGGGTCACCATCTAAGCCCTCTATCCACACCGTCTGGATTCGACTCCACTATCCCCCTCTTCCAAAGACTGAGGCTGCCACCAGGGTCATCTAACTGGAGTGATATTAGCAGCTAGCCACCACCGCCTCCCCCCACAGCAGTGCGCTGGACTGGCTGCCACCTCCACCACCAGGCCCACCGACACCACCGCCTGTTTTGCCCCAGGCTCCAGCTGGCCCCCAGACCATCCACAATCCCCGAATCCTCACCTGGTCACACCCTACGGGCCTCCATCAACCTCATCAGGCCAGGCTGTGCAGGCGGAGATGCTGGCTCTCATGCGTCATTAGGTGTAAATGCTCCGGGGGACCCAGGCCAGCATCTCCGCCAATCATGCGGAGGTCATGAGCAGCCTGGCAAGGCGCAATAGGAAGGATAGGAGGCATCTAAAGACTGAGTCTTACCTGGCTGGGCTGCCCAGGATTGGGGCGTGCCAGAGCGCATTCCAGGGAGTAACACCAGAATAGGAAGGATAGGAGGCATCTAAAGACGGAGTCTTACCTGGCTGGGCTGCCCAGGATTGGGGCGTGCCAGAGCGCATTCCAGGGAGTAACACCAGAAGCAATGTGCTCCACTCTGGTCCCCAGCCCCGCCTCCTCCACCACTGAAACTGCAGGTGCCGCTGCCTCCCGGGGCATTGCCCTCCCCACCACCACCACCAGCAGGGAGACGACGGCCAGCAATGGGGAATGTGGCCCCTGTGGCTATGCGGAGGGGGATATAGGGGCTGTGCATATGTTTGTGCCTTCTCAAGAGCACTTCTCAGTGAAACTCTATTGGTTACAATGTTAACCTAATCTAGCCTGGCTACAGAGTCTTGGATCTTGGCCTATGTGATGGTGATATTTTGTTTATAGATGGCTACCTCCCATCATATGGTCCATGATCCTCTTCTCTGTTGACACTCACGGTTCTGTTTAACATGTCCCCAATTGACGGTCACTGAGGAATACTGTTGAGAAGAGATGCTGCATCCCTGTGATTTTTAAGGCCTTATTTTGTAGGTTTTGTCTTTTTTTGTCTTTTTTTCGTTTTAGGTAGGTGCTATGCATCATGATTATTCTAGACTATGACATTACTCCCTTTAGGTATCCCCTTTTTCACCCAAGCTTCTTGCTGTCTTGGTTTCTGTCCACACCACACCCATGGTATGAAATAAAGCTTTGTTATACCGTTGTAACCATGTCAGTGTGCTTTCAATGGTTGGGGTTATGAGATATCCACATACATCACATATGTGTCACATTCCTATATCTGTAAACTAATGAGCCCTAGTTACTATGCAATAGATCAATACATATCACACATTATAATTGTCAAACTGCAATTTGTCGTCACGCTTGCAACAAATCGCATTTTGACAATCTCATCTTTCTGGCACTCAGCCGCGCATGTGCATTGGGTTGATCGCAAGCACAAGCGGGCAGCCATGCGCACCCCTAGGCCAGGTTGGATGCGCATGCAGTCGTGCGAGCACCCGGATGAGACGGCGATCTCCCTGCGCTCACTGACTGCACAGAACTGGGCTAATTCTGACAGACGCCGGTCTCTCTCTGTCAGCAGGGAACTTATCAGAGTGGCTCCCTGCTGTGCTATCTACAGACACAGGGGAGGGGGAGGAGGGGGGAAGAGACACAAGGCAGGGAGAGGAGGGGGGAAGAGACAAAGGGGAGGGGGAGGAGGGGGGGAGAGACACAGGGCAGGGAGAGGAGGGGGAAAAGACACAGCGGAGGGAGAGGAGGGGGAGAAGAGACACAGGGGAGGGAGAGGAGGGGGAGAAGACACACAGGGGAGGGAGAGGAGGGGGAGCAGAGACAAACTGGAGGGAGAGGAGGGGGAAGAGACACAAGTAAGGGAGAGAAGGGGGAAAGACACAAAAGGGAAGGGAGAGGAGAGGGGAAGAGACACAGGGGAGGTAGAGGAGGGGGGAAGAGACAAAAGGGAGGAAGAAGAGGGGGAGAAGAGACACAGGGGAGGGAGAGGAGGGGGAAGAGACAAAGGGAAGGGAGAGGGGGAAGAGACACAAGGGGGAGAGGAGGGGGAAAGAGACACAGGGGAGGGAGAGCGGCAGATAAAGAAAAATATCATTAGATATCATGTAACAATATGTATCATATAATCAACATAAAGGATTAATACACATGCAAATGTGATATTGTGCAGTATCAACATTCCTCTGAGGGCCTGCTAACAATATGACAGGTGATACTGGAGTGGGTTGCCAGTTCCTTCTCTAGTGGACTGTGATTTGTCTTACCTCTCTGCTATGACATGCCCGCCTACAGTGGCCCTACATGGTATAGCTCACAGCTTCATTCATGTACACAAGCCCCTTCACCACCACCACTTAGCAATCCACAAGGGGACCAGGGGAACATACATACTGTAGGTTGTACTTAACCTTACAAGCCTAGCAAACATTTTTCTAAGAGACACGTAAATTACATGCATTTTCATGAAGGTGGACCAAAGATCACCAACATCACTTACAGTACTTCTAGAGTTCCTATAGAGCAACAGATTATCAGCTTCTGGAGCCCCCCCCCCCTTCTTTGTTTGCTCTGCATCATTATACTAAGGTCACAGTTCTGAAACATCCCTCACTAAAGAAAATATGAAGGACCAAAGGGGGAGGCTTCAGAACCTGGGCATGTGTTATACTGGGCTTTCTTGGAAGACAGAGAAGGTTCAATCTTATATCATAATTATATTGAGGAGGATAAATTAATTAACCTAATAAAGACATTTAAAACCCCATCCTATGTTTTTTTACAGCATATTCCTTACTCCTCGTAGAAAAACTCACTCTGCTATGTCATCTGGTGATATTGCATGTCACATTAGCACCGTCCATTTCCACCTTGCATCTTATAAATGCTAAATGCCACCAAAATCTCCTTACTAAGACCTCTTTGCTTTGTCACTCGGTACAGCCAAACCCAAGCTGTTTGCCACATCAACCAGTTACCCTTTCCCACCTAGGCCTAAATTGAACTGCCTTCTGCCCTAGGTCAAGGTTTTAGGATCATACTAGAGAGAGAGAGTAAAGGAGAAGGTAAGAAAAAGTCCACACAATGAACATGTAATAAACACAGTTAAGGAATTTGAGCATGCCTGGGATAAGCATATGGGTATCATAAGGATTAGTTAAGTCAAATGTTTAGGTAGAAGTGATGGGCATACCAGACAGGCCTTTTTAATTCGTACCTTTAAATCTATGTTATCTATGTATATTCATATGTATTTCAGTTTACATATAAACTATTAATAAACAACTTTTTTTTTTAGTGCTTCACATTGTTTTTACTAGGCATATAAAAATAGAAAATCTTTATTGCACGCAAAACAACTATGCAAATTTAATAAAATCACCGATTCGACTAAATGTTCTTGAAGTACAAGAATGGGCGCTCACAATAAATATGAACACTCCAAAACATGTACCACTGATTACAAAAAGGTGCTAATTTAAAAACCTTTAAAACAAAGTAATAGATTATTGGATATTGAACAGCTCCAAGTCTAAAGGTTACAGTTAGACAGTGTCTGCAGTCCCTTTATTTTTTTTTCCTCAAAGTACCGTTAGACACTGAGAAGAATATTCAAATATATATATATATACTGTATATAGAAAATAATTTTTGGGATATTTTTGAAAGTCAACAACTGCAATTAATCAACAAATATTATTCTCTTGTTGTATTGCTTATAACCTTAATATGACCGAAATGAGTAAGCAAAAAAATGGATTTAATGTTCAAATATGCCCTTTATAGGATTACAAACATATGTCCTGGACTGTAACAAGGAAATCAAGTATTATTATTTACAAGAAGATCTTAACCAAAGAAAAAAAAAACAGATGGTTTTCTAGTTCTCTCACATTATTTAGAAAAAGTTTTGAAGAGCTGTTTAAGACATGTAGACATAATTATAAAAAGTAACTTATGGTATTTGTAATTTTTGTGGTTGAAGGTTTCTATCACATTTTAACCCAATATAACCTTCTGGAATACCTGGCTAGTCTCCTTAACCAGCTTTACTCTGCATATGCAAGTAACTGCATGTGGATATCAAAATATACAAATAGCTTTCTGATGTGTTCTGGCTATGTGTTCCAAACTTACACACAGCAGGCATAAACAGATGGAGAGGAAGGAGCACAAATAGGGAAAAATCATAGTATTTCAAATTCCATTTAATGACAAGGATTAAAACAATGAAACTCACATAAATCAAAGCATCCCACTGTAGCTAACAACAGGCTCAATGTACTAAGCACTATGCACAAAACTAAGGATATAAAATTTGAAATAGGTAGCACACACAGCGAAGATAGGCCACTGCTCCATGGTAGGACAAAAAGATACTACCAGCCAGATTGATAACAGATATACAGATACAGTATGAAGTACTATCCAGTTTAACTTGAAGATGTTAGATCCCTGGCCCTTTTAAAAACGCTGTCAAGGTTGGGTGCTTTTAGATTTTGGACACTGGGCAAATTCATGAGCTGAGGTGGATGAAAGCTTTATTGCAGGGAGACTGTAGGGGGTTGGATTAGGTGCCAGCCAGGAATGATGAACTATTTCACTCCAAGATGGAATGTCAGCTACCTAGAAAATGATAGTAACTCACTACTAATTCTTTAGGGGGAGGTCAGACAGCTGCTTATTCAACTAAGTATAAGTATATGTGCAAAACAGGTTGTTGTCTTAACCACTGATTACATCTGCAAAATATATTTCTGTTGCATAAATTAAGGAGGTTGAGCTAAAGTGCCTTAAATGAATATACCCACCTGATAAACATGATATTATTTATGATTGTGTAATAGTAATCTATGGCGGTCTACATAGTTATACCTGCATAATGGAGGTATATAATGGCAGAAGTAAACAGAGATAAGTATATATAAGATTCTTTCACCACCATTTTTTTTACTGATGGCTGTGACTTACAGGTGAAAAGAATGTAACTACTACCATACTGACTTTCAGATTAAAAGTAGTACCTTTCCTAAGAAAAGCAGAGCTACTAATAGAATTTGTCAACCTGCATAGTCAGCCCAGGAACAACCAGTCCTCAGGATACAGGAACAGACAAAAGTCTCTTACAATAGGACCAGGAGGAACATCAATAAAAAACCCTAAATCTCACCTAAAACAACCCCCCTTACTAAACCAAGAATAGGGTAAATAAGACCACTTACCTTGCCAAAATGCCCCTCCAGCGACAATGGTTTTCTTGTCTTCGTCCCTAGCATAAAGGCCCTTCCTAGATGTCCACAGGTCCGGCATAGTATAATGCAGTCTTCGCCGGCAAGGCCCCTCCAAAAAACAGACGGGATAAAAAAATCAAAACATCTAACGGTGCTTCCAGGGAGGAGCTCTACACTGCAAATGAGGCGTCTAGCGCTGGCTACGGTAACATTTTTGAAATGGTGACTTCTGTTTGGCTTAAAACGCTGTCAATCATATTTCAGACAATCAGAAGGTGCAAAGGTGTGAGCCAATCAGAATGGGATACACTCCTATATCCCATTCTGATTGGATGAAGTAACTGTCAATTCTAATCCAATCAGCTATTGCCTTCAGCCAATCAGAATGGGATACACCCAACAGGGTGAATCCCATTGTGATTGGCTCCAAGCATCGGAATTTTCTGATTGGCTGCAATCTGATTGACAGTTACATCAGCCAATCAGAAGGCGCAGATGCTTGGAGCCAATCAGAATGGGGTACACCCCATGGGGTAGAGGGAGGTTAATAGTGTAGGGTAGGAGTCGGGTAGGTAGAATAGGGGTTAATATGGTTGGGTAAGAGGGGGTTTATGGGATGGGGTTTACTGGGTACATTTGGTGTTAAATAGGCCCAGTTAGGGATAAATAGGACTAGATAGGTTTACATTGGCCCACTTAGGGTTAAATAGGACTAGATAGGGTTACATAGGCCCAGTTAGGGTTAAATAGGACTAGATAGGGTTAAATAGGTCTAGATGGGGTTAAGTGGTTAGTGATAGGGTTAATTAGGTATGGTGAGGGTTACTTAGATGTGGTTAATTAGTTAGAGGTGGTTTATTACTTAAAGGGGGGTTAATTACTTCGATGGGGTTAATTTAGATGTATTGGTTTATTGGGCTGGCAAATAGTGTAGTGTAGGGTGGTGCTTAGACTTAGTGTCATGAGGGTCCTGAAGGATCCTCATGGCACTTATGGTGTTAATATTTGGTTAATCAGTGTCCCATAGGGGTTAGTATAAACCTTTCTGGGACAAATGGGGGTTAATTAGTGTCCCATAAGGGTCTGTATAGACCCTTCTGGGACTGATGGGGGTTAATCAATGTCCCATAAAGGTCTATATAAACCCTTATGGGACTGGTTGAATTAATCAGTGTCACATAAGGGTCTGTATAGACCTTTCTGGTACTAAAGGGGGGTAATTAGTGCCCAAAAGGGTCTGTATAGACCCTTCTGAGACTAATGGGGTTAATCAATGTCCCATAAGGCTCTGAAAAGACCCTTATGGGACTGATGGGGGTTAATCAATGTCCCATAAGGGTCTGTATAGACCCTTATGGGACTAATGGGGGTTAATCAGTGTCCCATAAGGATCTGTATATATCCTTCTGGGACTGATGGGGTTAATCAATGTCCCATAAGGGTCTGTATAGACCCTTATGGGACTGATGGGGTTAATCAGTGTCCCATAAGGGTCTGTAAAGACCCTTATGGGATTAATGGGGGCTAATTATTGTGGACAATTAGTGTGGACAAATTGTGGACAACCACCTAGGTAACAGTGCTCAATACCAAGCAACATCTGCAAAGGAAAGTAAAATATTGACATGTATTTAGAAGGGTATAGAAGAAAGGGAAGTAAATATAATTCTGCCACTGTACAAATCTTTAGTACACCCTCATTTGGAATATGAAGTACAATTTTATTTATCCTGGTTAATTAGCGAGGGAGTATTGATCCTGGTACTCTGGCCTCCATTCCATTGCTCCCATGCGAATTGAGCTGAGGGACATGCTCTCGTAACTCACCACTGAGCTATCACATCACATACCTAAATCTAGCATTCAAGAAATGCCACCTAAGTGCTCCAAATGTTCCTAATAAAGTATGCCGTCTGTAATGCTATCCAATCTTGCTGAGGTTAACTCAGAAATTATTTTGAAAAAAGTCTATGGGTACTTGCAACCCACAATAAAGGCACAAAAAATGCCCTGGAGAAGCATGGATCCTTCACATCTGGTATTATGCACAAGCTACCACCTTAATGTTAGGCTTGATAGTTCAAATCTGACACAAGGGCTTTTTAACAGTTGCCACATGAGCCAGGGGATTCTCATTAACTAGTTAATTATAACCATGGCCCCCTGTAATATGGGTGTCCTCACTGGACCCCCATGGTGCACTGCATACCACCACATGGGTCCATAATGTACCCCCTTAGACCCCCCATGGGGGTCCATAAGGACCCCAATAGTTCCTAACACTAAATATACAAAAATAAAAAAATGCTTAAAAATATGTCAAAAGTATTCAACCTGTACATGGGCAAAAAATACATTAACTTTCCTTTCCATTACGAAACACTCCAGTGATGATTATCAAAGACTTTGTCCTCACTCTTTGGCCCTGGTTGATTAAGAAACTGTCTGCTCCAGTCTCGGTTGAAGCCCTCAGTACTCATCTTCGACCCTTGGAAATCGGGCTCCATCTAAAAAACCCAGTACTCCAAAAACAAACAAACATCTAATGGAACCAATTTCTTTCTCTAAGCAGCTCCAGTCCGGAATAGGAGTTGTTGGAGTGAGCTATAGCAGTTACAGCAGTAACTTGGACAAACTTGAATACACTTTTTGTCAAGTATTACAGACAAAATGTGTTGTCAAACGGTTGCCTTTGGTTGAGGAGTTCTAGGTACTGTGATTCCAGTGACCCTTCCAAGACCATGAATAATTGATTTGTTTATGCTGCTAATTTCAAGAAAACTGAAAATGTGGAACTCACCGTTAATTTTATTTCAAGTTGGTCTTCAGCAGAAGCACACAATCTTCCCTCCCTAAAAAAAATGTTGCTTTTACATATCTTACTTTGTGGAGTGTACAACAATGTCTGCGCACCAAGTAATTTAATATATTGATCACTTGAGATTGTGTCTGTAATATCATCATTATACTTCCCAAAGACACTACTGATGAGAAGAGTGAATCCACAGGCCCATGGTTTGCACTTTAAACAAATCCTGGGTTTTTCTAGCTTTTATATTTTGTGTTTTTTTATTCTCATGTCTAATGTTTTATTCCTTATATTAGGGTGGCTGACTTTTGAACTTGCCTTTTTTTTCTTCTTTATTTAAACATGAAAGAATAATATGTTATTCAATGATTTTGAAAGTAATCGGTACTCACTAGATAATATGTTCGTAACATTTGTATTTGATAACCTTTATTTCAGTTCTTGTTCTAAAGCCATATCTATGTTAAAAAGAAAAAAAATTGAGTAACATATGCCTTGAGCTATTATGCTAATAAATTCTTGACTGAAAAATATTAATTATTTTAGAAAGTTAATTCATCTTATACAGTAATTAAGGCACTTTGAATTTATTTTGTATAGCTTTGACATTGGCTGTCATGTTTGGTTTTTCATTATGGGTGAGATCAAGGTGCTCAGAATAAATTTATAAACGTCTTGGATTTTATATGTATAAAGTTTTATGTTTTTTAGAAAGTCTTCCACAATATAATAGCTTTCCTTATCAGTCGTGTTTGTGCAGACAATTATTTTGCAACCTATATTAGAATATGTTAATAACTGCTTCTCTGTTTATAGAACATTTCTCCCAAAAAACATAAAAAGGATAAATATAATTCATGAATAGTCCACTTGAGATGTCGCGGACAGTTCGCCTGCAGACTATTTGTGGCGATTTTGGCATGTTCGCGTTCTCAGCGGACGGCGAACACATGCGCTTTTCGGTTCGCCCCCTATACTTTATCATTGAGGAAACTTTGACCCTGCACCTCACAGTAAGCAGACACATTCCAGCCAATCAGCAGCATACACTCCCTTCCAGAGCCTTCCATCTGAAGGACAGCATACATTTTAGAATCATTCTGGAGCTGCAGTCGTTGTGAGAGGACAGATAGTGTAGCTGCTGAAGATTTATTAGGGAAATAGATAGCCAGGCTGTGTATTTAGCTTCCATTACAGACCTGAAGGACTCATCTGATATCTGCTGCAAGGACAGCAACCCAAAAAGCCCTTTTTAGGGCTAGAACATCATTTATATTATTTAATAATTTTTTTCTGTGTAATCTAATTGCATATGCCTGCCTGCCAGCGTGTGTGTATGGCAGGCTAACACCTAACAGCTTATATTGTGCTTATTTTCACTACTCATACCTGGTGGTGTACCATACATTGAAAACAACCATTTTTTTCCCTGTAATCTAATTTCAGTTGCCTGCCTGTGTCAGGCTCACAGCTTATATTGTGCTCAGTGAAATAAAGCAACACTTTTTTGACAGTATTAGATTGAATATCAATTGCCTGCCTACAGGCATGTGTGTGAAGCCTATTGCATCAACTCTGCCAACTTTTGCCAGTGCACAGTGATACGTCATATCTGGTGGAACCTAGTGTACAGTGAAATAAAAGAACCCTTTTTTTACTGTAATCGATTGAATATCAGTTGCCTGCCTACAGGCGTGTGTGTGAGGCCTACAGCGCCTACTCTGCCAACTTTTGCCAGTGCACAGTGACACTCATATCTGGTGCAACCTAGTGTACAGTGAAATAAAAGAACCCTTTTTTTACTGTAATCGATTGAATATCAGTTGCCTGCCTACAGGCGTTTGTGTGAGGCCTACAGCGCCTACTCAGCCAACTTTTGCCAGTGCACAGTGACACCCATATCTGGTGGCACCTTAGATTGCACGTGCAGTGCCCCAAATTTGAAGTGGGAGGACCGACCAAGCATCTTTTTCCATATCCCGCTTCCAAAAATCCATGCCATATACACGTCCCCTGATAGGTGACGTAACAGGTATTAAACTGATAGGAATAAATAGTGCAACTGAACACACCACTCCTATCTGGTGGTACCTTAGATTGCATGCGCAGTGCTCCAAATTTGAAGTGGGAGGACCGACCAAGCATCTTTTTTCATCTCCCGCTTCCAAAAATCCAGGCCATATACACGTCCCCTAATAGTGTACGTAACAGGGATTAAACCGATAGGAATAGTACTACTTAAGAGTACACACCTTATAATAACGCAGACAGAGGCAATGCAGAGAGAGGAGTCTGAAGAAGAGGAGTCAGAGGAGGAAGGTGGCTTTGAGGAGGTGGAAGACCAAACACAGCAGGCGTCCCAGGGGGCTTGTTGTCACCTTTCAGGGACCCTTGGTGGCTGGGTGGAGGAAGAGACCTTCAATGACATCAGTGAGGACAAGAAACGAGACATGGCTATATTGGTATCCAACCTTGTGCAAATGGGGAGTTTGCGGTTGTGCAAAGGGACTGTTTGCGATTGTTTGCGGTGCATTAAACGGGGAGATTGGTCTGTTACTGTGAAGCGGGTGTAACCCTTACACTACCTGATCGATACAACATCATACCTCATGTTTTAAAGCATGTTATTCCAAACAATTTAGGAATGTTAGATGATTTATGCCCTTTATGGCTTAAAACCAGACTCTGCATCAACTATGTAATTTTCCGTGGGAGTTTTGCCATGGATCCCCCTCCGGCATGCCACAGTCCAGGTGTTAGTCCCCTTAAAACAACTTTCCCATCACTATTGTGGCCAGAAAGAGGTCCCTGTGGGTTTTGAAAATCGCCTGCCCATTGAAGTCTATGGCGGTTCGCCGGGTTCGCCCGTTCGCGAACATTTGATGGAAGTTTGTTTCCGCTGTTCGCGAACCGAAAATTTGATGTTCGCGACATCACTATAGTCCACATATAGAAGATGGAAATATACAGCCCCATTAAATTCCAAGCCCGGAGTGGCAACGGCACACCCGCAAAGCCTGCGGGTTTGAAATTCCCTGGAGTTACAGAGTTAATACATTGAACCATGCCCTGACTAACCGGCCGGGGATGCAAACCCCTAAACCATTCTTGCGCACGTTGGATGTGCGCCCGTGAACATGATCAATTAGTCAAACCCGTAGTTACAGGTTTAGATGGAGCTAATGGCAAATTAAATTGTCATCATTACGTCACTGAAAAATGGAGGTTAGATTTCAAAGCCTTACGGGTTTCAATTATGTGTTTCGATCGGACCCGCATTCCAGAAATAATGTAATATTATTAAATCAGTTAATATGGTATTCTAGTCCATGCAAGTTCCATTATATGTATTAACATATTGATTGCCGGGATCAAAATAACAATAAAAAATTTATATTGTAGATTTGTGAGCGTGAGAATGTTGTGCTATTAATTGTAATACCTAACATCACTTTCCCTTTAATTATAAGTACAGTAGTGTGTTTATATTTGAATTTACAGTGCTACTGATAGGACTTTAACCCCCTTGCTGGTCCTCTCTAGTACGCTTTGACTTATTGGCTCCATTTGCGGGTTACAAGTTTAAACGCCAATGGACTTTATTAAAATTTAATACCAATTTGCAAACGCAACAGTTACTTGCTTGACAGTTCAAAAGATTTGCGGCAACGGTTTTCAGATTTTGACAGCCCGTAGGGGTAGATTTAAGAGGCCAATTTAATAGCCGTAAGTCTTGTGGGCTCCTTTTCGGGCTATGCCTTTACACATTGCTGGAATTGAATAGGGCTGATAGTGTATAGAATTTAACAGCAGAAACACTGAGTATTTATCCAGGACAAATTAACATATTCAGATAATACTGATGTTTTTTTTTTCCACCTGTCTCCTTGTTACAGTGGAAACTTGAAACTACTATTTCTCAGGAACTGTAATTGACATAATTTGGCAAAGTTTAAATGACGAAGACATGGAACATAAAATAGACACTTTTGTTTTGTTATCAGTGCCAAAATATCTTACTTAAATCTGGACACAAGATCTTTAATACGTTCTTTTTGTCTCAAACATGCTTGGCCATAAAAATGTTATGTCTTATTTTTAGAAAAAAAACATTTTTTTGAATACATTTGTGACTGCCATTGTCCAGAGTTATTCTGAATTCTGTTAACTCTATAGCACTAACACCAGAATTCTGAATACAATTTAGAAGAAGTATAATATGTATTTTCAGACCTAAACCTTCAGTTAATTTGGACAATTTTAAAATATTCCTCAAAATCCTCCTAATCTACATTTATCTACATCTACAGCACACTACTAGCCTTGCAGTTGGAATTCCAAACAAACCTCTAATTACACTATTAATATGTTTTATCTTTTGATGGCTTCTATTCTTTTAACAATAGCCCACGGCAATATGTGATAGAAGGGATATTTTCACATAAATACTGTACTAACTGTATCCAAATATATAGGTGCATGTTTTTATTTTTACTTTATTAGGCTATTTGTGATAAATTTACATTAGTAACAGGTCTGCATTTTTGGGTCAATAGGTTAATTAACTGCAATATTATTTTGGACTTTACCTTTCAACACATGTTTGCAAGTAACACTGTGTGGGACAGACCACATACACATTAAAATCTTAAGTTAGAGTATATTTTCGTCCCAATAAGCACAGCACAATAAATTAGGGATTTATATAAGCATATTTTGTACCTGAGTAGGTTGGTTCTATAGGCCTGTTTATCTACTCAGACAGCAGCACTCTTTTAGCTCACTTGTGCCGTTCACAGGAAGAAATTAAATATCCTGTAGCATATCAGTCTGGTCTCTCTCAAAAGAGTGATCCAGCCGGAAAATTCAAAGCAATTATACCCAAAACAGCAGAAACCTCAAACCCCAAATGTATGTTTTAGCTTCTTTCGGGCCCCTTCAGTAACGTTTTGCTGAACTCCGTAAGGTATAGGGAGTGAGGATGACTGGAGCCCCCTATCACCCTTAGGTTGAGAAAAACCCCTAAGGGTCATTTGCATAAAATACAAAACACATTTGCACCAAAATGTGTACTGGTGATAGAATTAGATCTTTATCTTAGGTGGATGTGCAGTTAGATCTTTAGATTAGATGGAAGTTGTGTTTTTGAACAGTGAATTACACTTTGAATGTGATATTATTTTTTCTTTTGAGCAGCGTATAAAACTATCAAGCAAAAATTATATATGTTTACTGAACTGGAAATGAAAACTCTATGGCAATTATTTCACTACTTGTCTGATGATATGAAACTTGTACACTGGTAACACACCCTTTAGCTGATGATATAAACAGACATCTCTTTTTTTCCTGAACTCTGTAATTGCTTGTCTATCCTAGGGTCTAACCTAACGTTCACTTTAATGATTTGCCATATGAATCATTCCTCTAGAGCACTGACCTAGTTTCCAACCTTATTTTCTTTGCAGGTGCTTCTGGAGACCCTCAAGGTCTATAAGGCCAATACCAAAAAGACTACAACTAAAAGACTACTTTAGATTGTAAGTCTGCAAGTTTTCAATCTTACGTGCTTTAGTGAATGCATTGTGAACACCTGATTTTGAGCTCAAAGACAGGGCTCGCCATTCTTTTTTTCCTCTTCATTGTGTTAATATTGTTTTGATTTAGCCCTGTATTGCACTACGAATATGTTGGTGCGTTAAAAATAAAGGAAATAATAATAATAAGTCAACCAGTTTTCCTAAATATTTTTTTTAATGATATCTCACTGAAAATCAGGAACTAGTGTTTGTAAAGCTTTACTCTGTTTGAAGGACTGTGATTGAAGGACAATTGAAGGACTAGGCTAGGCAGTAGAGGAAATTTTGGTCAGACAATGTCTTGCAAAAAATAATAATCTTACTTTCCTCTGTATACCTTGTTATGCCTCAAACTATTGTTTCCAGAATTCAGCAAGGATTTGTAGTAGTTAGAAAATGTGTTGTCCTAAGTTACTTTCTACATTGAGGATTCAAAATCAGAAATTGAAATAATTAAATTGAATTAAATTTTAGTATTAATAACATTTACAATTTACAAATTAGCAAAGGAATATTAATTATATTGTGTAATATTAGAATATAGATGGGTAATATTAGAATATAGATGGAACTAACCTCAACAATCCAAATAATGAATTTTGTTTAACACTGTCAAATATTTGCTTTCAGATCATACTGACAAGACTGAAAAAGTGATTTTGAAAATGATCCAGTGTGGCAGTGTCTGTTTTTTTCTTTTAATTTTTTTGGCATAATGTTAATGTCAAAACTTTCCTTTTTACTTCTTGACATATGGACGTTCTCTGCTAAATTGAATAATTGAATTAATCTTAAAAATAGAGTGAAGTGTTCTATATAAATCTGCTGAAGCTATCTAGAAACATTGTAATAATAATAATAATAATAATAATAATAATAATAATAATAATAATAGTGTTTTTGTGCTAGTGTGGGGGGTATATGCAGTACCTATGATCTAGATATTGTGATCTAATGTGATCTGCAGAAGATTTTGCCATCTCCCCTATCCACAATAATGGCCCTTTTACTCTTATAAACTTGCATATTCTTTATGATTTACTATAATGAAACCTGGTTGCAAAGCTGTTTTTAGAAGTTATTTCTATGTTGATTTTCAGACATGGTGAACTGTTCGGGATGGGTCCTTCGGGAATGGAATTTGCAGAGCAATAATGTTCTGAAGTCTCAGTGTTAAATTTATCTTCCAGGATAAAGTAATCACTTGATTCAGGAGAAAATAAGCTAACTTGAACTTAGAGATGATTTCTGCTTCAAGTGTTATAAGATATGGAAAAGAAAGCCATATTTCATATTCATTATGTAAAGGTCATAAATGGTTTTCAATGCTATGACATTTTTTAACATAACGTCTCTTTAGCACTGAGGTAGTAGCAGGGAACCCATTTCATTTATCGGGCCACACAACCATTTCATATACCTCCTTATACTTTCTATCCCTTTTATGGGCACTTTATACTCAATCTTTTAGATAGCAAACCCAACACAATATTACTTAATTACCAGTTAAATATAATTTTACACGTTCTGCTACCATGTCATTCTCACTTTGCTTATGTGTTATTTCTATACAAAACTCATCATGGTTTTTCTGCAGTGCCCTGCCTATGACATCAACCTGATCAACATCTGCGGTCTACCTATCCTTTTGCTTGAATACATGTTTTTTTAAAATCAAATGTATATTGTTAATCTTTCATTTATAGCACTCTGAACCTCCTCGCCATCCGTGGAACCTAAATTATATCCTTCAGCCGTACCACACTAATGGTGGCATATATATATATATATATCAACACACTGTACTTTAGCAGTCATTATACCTGTTCCCTCATCTTCTTGCAAACAGACTCTTCTTCCTCAGAATTTCTGTTTCTTTACTGACTACTTCTTATCCCACCTCACCTTTACTAGTAATTCTCATTTTAAATCACATTTTAACCTCTCTATCAGTTCTGGAATCTTTCTTTTTTGAAACTGTTCTTGAAGAAAAAAACACTTGTTTGTGAAGTATGCAATAAACTGACAATAATCAATTTTTTTTTTAAACTGAGGAGGAATATATTTTGCATTTGTTACATCTCTTCCTTAGCTGGGTCATGAGGGTGTTTTTTTTATCTATTAGTGAAGTGAGGGGTGTGGGAGGAGAGAAGAGGAAGAGTTCAGGAGGCTTTCTTCAAGAACAGTACCAAATGAAATTGACAGCACAAACTTTCCCCTTACTACCCCAGAAGCAGGACATTTGCAAGAAACTATCTCACAAACACAACTTCTGCTAAATATCATGGACACCCCAAAGATAAATGGTCAGTTTTGGACTTTGATAGTCCCATGTCAGATCTGCATTGCTCGAAGTTTAACTTCACAACAAACATGTTATTGAACATGATATATGATTAAATAATGGAGTGTTATTTCATTATGCTGGGGGAAGTCATTGATGGTATGGCTGTCTGATAGCCGCTGTGTAGATATGTCACTCACATTATTTGTCAGCACTGCTTGCAGATGAAGAAAATGCCTTCACAGACCAGAATTGTGTTTAAAAAAAAGAGGGACTGCACATCCCTTCTCAACAGCTTTCCTCAAAGACCATCAATCGGTGAAATGTTAATTATAACCCGATGTGTCCACAGAGAAGAGGGCCTTGGACCATGTGATGGGGGGGTAGCCATCTGCTTACAAAATATCCCCATCACAAAGGCCATGGTCCTCTACTCTGTAGCCAGGCTAGATTATGGTAATGCTTGGAACAATAGATTGTCACTGAAGAGTGGTTTTGAGAAGGTCAAATTTCAGATGCAGCTGCTATCTCCTCCTCCGCCTTAACACAGGGCCCCCAACCCATGCCACTATGCCCAGTCCCTACTCTAGGGAGAGTTAGGCATTTTTTATTGGCATGCTATGGCTGTGGTGCAGCAAGAATATCCGTAAAACTTAATAGATTGGTGAATTTTGCTTGGGTGCCATAACCCAGCTCCTTCAGTGCAACTGACGGAAGCATGGTTTACGTGTGTGGCATGCGGGGAGTAAAAGATGAGCATACACATATAGCGTAGGGAGAAAAAAACTCATGCAGCTGATTTTCGCCACTGTTGCAAACTACAAAGAGAGATTTACATAGGAACCAAAGCACACAAGTTAGGCTATGCTTAAGAGCACGAACATGCCCCATCTATCATTCATTCATTTATAAATTATTTATATATATATATATATATATATATACACATATATATATATATATATATATATATATATATTCATTCATTCATTAAATGTTTATGAATATATAATATATATATATATATGTGTGTATATATATATATATATATATATATATATATATATAATCAAAAGTTTGGTAAAGCTAAAGCTGGATCATCAAAATGTATTTATGTGTATGTATTTATGTGTGGGAAGGAAGGGGTTGGGGCCTGGCTGGTAGATAGATGGATCCCAAGGTTACTGATAATGACTGGATCTTGAAGAGGTGACCCTACTGGGGATTGTACTTCCATTTAATCCTACGGTTAGGTTAAACTTTTAACAGAAATTAGTGGAAACTACATCCAATATCCATCCTAGTTAATCAATGCATTTGGAAACAAAAGTAAATGTCATCTCCATTCATACAGAATTTGACACATTAATGCTCCGTTAATTCTAGATCACTTAAGTTTATCAAAAGTTTTATCCAAAAGAAATCCCAATAGACTTGAACCAAGATATCCTTTGAATAAAACTGTTCATCTATATATCCACTCAGTCCCTTGAATAACTCCATTAGTGTGGAATTCCTTTGAAGGTATAGATTAGCACTACAGAATATGTTGGTGTTACAAATAAAGGATAATAATAATATCACCTTATCAAATAATGAATACTAGTCTACTGTGATGTGTTTACATTAGTTGGTTGTATACAGTCTCACTTTAGAGATACTAGTGAATACTAGCTATAGTCACTGTGAAAATAAAATCAGGTGTCAATATGTACAATAAATGACTACCTCCTACTTAATATTTATATATCTGCATACAGCATGACAATCTGTATTCTCAAGAGGCCAAATTCCAACTAATCCAATAAAGAGAAAATAAATTGTTTTTATCTTAGCTACTTTAGTCTTCAAACTTAATCCACACTTAATTAGATCTCGGGTAATAAACTGTTTCAGTTTGTAAAGACATGACTATAGTATATAGATTATGAAGTTAAAGATATGATAATGTAATATATTTTTAGGACATTAAATTCACAATTTTTTATTATTTTATGTTCCCCATGTGTTCTCATGTTTGTTGGTAATCTTGCTGTTACAGAGTTTCAACACAAAAACCTGTGTTCTACTTACAATTTTAAACATGTTTCAAACTTATAGTAATTATTAATTTGCATCCTAATATGCTAATTTACTATTTGGAGGAAAACAGCTTAATCGTCAAGGTAATTTAGGATGCCTTGTACCTATTTTATTACCCTATATATTCTATTTTTATGTCTCAATTATAGTCTTTATTATTATTATAAAGGCTAGTATGACAATAAAGTTTCATTGAGATCATGAGGTGTTGTTTCTTTGCTGTTAAATTAATTAGCTTTTTAGTCATGGTTAAATAAACATGGCTTTTGCATTTGCATAAATATGTCTCATGGCTACATTGTTTCATTAAATGACATTAAGTCATAAAATTACCTCATTGGTCTGCAATATTTACTTGACATATTTACATGCTTGAACATATTCAATTATATTAAAGATATGTGGAAGTCTATTACAATATTAGATACCACCAATTTCAGTAGTGTATTTATGTTTTGTACCATCAACATGCTTGACATATTTATAGTTGTACAAATAGGGAGTTTTAAAAACTTTCTTGGAGGCTTATTGCCTTTAAAAAAAAAAAATCATTTCCTTGATAGTAGGCCTATATAGAGATGAAACAGTCTGTTTGTGGAATAAAAACTTCAAGCCAGTTTATGAAATTCCTGATCATACTGATTTTTAGAGAAGATATATATATATTGCCAGGTGCCACCTGGAATTGTGCCATTACACTTAATTTTGCTTTTGTGTTCTATCGACCATGTTCCACTATCCTCACATCTCACATTCCCTTGCTTTGGGGAGTCCATCTGCTCCGCCTTGGCCTTCCTCCTGTCCTTTCCTTTTGTGGTGTCTCCCCAATCCCTTCTCCTTTTTCATGTGCCTCTTGGCCCTTACTCTCTCATCATTGTGCTTTCCTGGTCTTCGTTCTTGCCTCTTGTTCCGCCTTCTGACACCTGCCAGCATTAATTTTGCCATGTCCTTCCTTGCTGCTCCGTGTGTCCTGGATTTTTGCTGTGAATGCTTTTTGGCCCGCATGCACCACCCTGATCTGTCATCCCACATTGCCAAGGTAACTGGGATGTTAGCCTCGGCTCACCACAAAGAATACGTTGCCATAGGTTACATTGGCATAGTTTTTTCAAGAGGCGAAGTCTTACGAGATTCACGGCATTCAGTAATTTGTATGTTCAAGCCGGAGCTTAATGGAGCCTTACTTTTATTACTAAGTTCAGTTAATGTACCTTGCCTCAATGCCACTAATTTTCTTTTCCCCACATTTTCCCCACATATGCCACTCCAATAGTGGCTAAAAAATGTCGCCTCGTGTACCTAGCCCCTAACCTCTTACTTAATTACTCTCTCCCCCTATTCCTGGTTTACTCATATTTGTGTAGTTGTTTGCTATTATAGCAACACATGCTTCTTCATAACCAACCAATAATATTAGTCCTATCCTCTAGCCAAGTCTAATACTTAAGTTCACTGTTCCTTACCTCTAGCATATGTCTTGTACTTGCATCCTAGAAATATGTTTCAAATTAGCTGACATCCAAAGTCAGCTCTGACTGAACTAACACAAGAATACTAATTTCCTGTCTCGATCTCAAACCACTATACACACCATGGACGCAATGTATAAATCAAGCTTCTCCTAGATGCACATTTTTTTAATGACATATCATAGATGCATACTATTTACTAAATTTTGTTATAGGCCAGATTTCATTCCAGTAACCAAGGTCTCTACACATCATGGTATTTTGTTCTGTGATCCTTTAAATCTTCCTTACTCATGTCTCATGTACTAGTTGCTCAGCTGCTCTACTTTAATTTTGATTACTTGCATCGCCTGATCCCATTAAAATTGTTAATTCCAGGGCACATAGCCACTACAGTCACTCCAGATAGCATTGTGCTCTAGCACAATTCAAATTTTGCATGACACATACTAATGTTTTGTTTCTTTTCAGAATTATTCTCATCATCGCTACTATTCCTTATCAGATACTCTCAGAGCTTCCCTTACCATATCTTCCCAGGCAGCTTCCCCTCCAACAAGGCCTCCATCAGTGGCAGGAAGTCAGTCATATCTTTCCCTTTGGACAGTTCCAAAGGTTATTCAGGAGCTAAATGACTGCAGATTTCCATGCTTTGCATCCGCCAGGAAGATGGATCTTTTTAGGCTTTTCCATGCAGATCAACCCAACCAGACTTCTGTACAAGATCAACCTACTGATCAGTTGCTGGTCATTATAGCCTCTTCTATAAATACCTTGGAGAATCGCATACACAGATGAGAGAGTTCTACCAGCTCCAGAGCCGATGTATCTCAACCAATTCCTCTCCCAGGTCCAGGTGAGCAACCCTCAACGGATCCTACTATTATGATGGCACATTTCATTCCCTCACATCTATAGAGAAACATTATTGAAGGAAAATATGTCAATCTTGTACCTCTCCTCATATCATCCCATGATATTTCAGACAACAAACGATCTCTGAGGGTGATGTATCCGATACCTGAATTTGTACTAGGCTTCAAAACCTACTCTGCACCACAATTCCTCAATGCTGTCAAGAGCTAGACAACTACTTATATCTTATAGTTGCTCTTGCCTACAGATATGGTGGTATTGGATTATCATCTCTCATTTTCCACAAAAGTTGCTGCAACATTGAGTCAGTTCAACTACGTAATCAATTGGTCACCACTAGACCACAAACTTCTCTGTCACCACTTTGCTGTCATTAAAGGAGCTGTATGCCAGCATTATCAATCTCCTACACATAACTTTAGCCCAAATATCAATCCTCTTCCTCATAAATCTAATCCTCTAGCCACTGTGTCCTCGATAAATGCAGTTCCATGGGCACTCTCTCAGAAGGATCGTCTTGGCAGGCCAATGCATTATCGTGGAGCATCACCAATGTGTAATTATTTTCATTGGATAAGCCTCACAAGGTCCATTTTAGGTCCATATGCTCCACTATAATGCACCAAAAATGAATAACAGCCATTAAACATGCCAATGTTTACATATCATCACATTATTCAGAGCACCTTGTCCAATTTTGATCGTTGGGTTTTCCCAATGGTTTAACACTAGTGTCACCACATTGCCTAAGGTTTCCTTTGCTAGTTAAAATCCGCTTGCTGTGACAAAGGAGCTTGAAGAAAACGCTTTACATCAGCGGTTCAAAACCTCCTAGATCGCTATAAGGAAATATTCACTCAAAAATAGATTAGTTATCAACTTGTCTTCTCCACAAAATCATCCCATCACTAGTATTAATTATCTTATTCCCTCACAGAAATATTCATTACAATACTCTTGAGTTGATGACACCATCTGGTATATATCACTTATATGACTTAGGCGATGAGCATCGAAGGTGCTCATTGCTTGTGAGCCTCGCAAAGCGAGGCGAGCCATTAACTTGGAGCACTTAGGCAATGAGCGCCGAAGGGGCATATCGCCTTCGAGCCTCGCAAGCCGTTAAGGCACTAAATCTCACAGCACAGCACGTAGCGAGGCGAGCCATTAAGGCACTAAAACGCACAGCACTTGGCCGATGACCGCCGAAGCTGCTCATCGCCTGCAAGCTTCGTGTAGCGAGGCGAGCCCTTAAGGTGCTACAACTACCAGTACTTGGCTGATGAGCACCAAAGGCGCTCATTGCCTGCGAGCCTCGCGAAGCGAACCGAGCAATGGAGGCAATGAAACTTGCAGGACAAACACTTAGGAAGCACGGTATCGCCTTACAGACTTACAGACCTCATTCAATTGCGATTTGGCCAATTGAATAGTGCTCTAAATAAGCACATAACATATATGTTTTAAATAAGTTTTTAGTTATTAAAAACCTTGCTTTTAGATAGATGCTTACTAAGTAAAAACGTCTTTAAAAAAATATGTTATGTGCTTATTTAGACCCCTATTCAATTGTCCAAAATAGCAATTGAATGAGCGCCTTATTAAATTGCCATTCACCCAGTAGAATAGGGCTCTATATAAGCACATAGTATATTTTTTTAAAATAAGTTTTTAGTTACTGAAGACCTTGCTTTTGCATAGAAGTTCACTAACTAAATACTTCTGTAAAAAAATATTCTATGTGCTTATATAGAGCCATATTCAATTGCCCAATTCACAATTTAATAAGGCTGTTAGACTGCAAGCAGTTGACGAAAGCGCAACTTAGAAAAAAAAACATTACGCAATGCAGGACTTAGGAAAACAAAAATACGAAAGTACACAGAAAACACAACAAAAAACAACAAAAAACATCACACACAGCACGGGGGAACAGCCAGGACGTCTGAAAGTGTGGTGGAACGTGAATTTAAGTCGATTTTCAAGAGTTTCAGCACTCGAAAATCGGCTAAGTGAAAAAAAAAATGCCGGGCAAAAAAATGAAAACGAGGCTACACGAGCCTGGACCGCGCAACACACCATCAAATGCATACCACTTTCACACAGGAACATACAAGGTACAAAATACACTACTACAAAGGACGCTAAATACTCGCAAACCTCGTAGCACATACACAAACAACCCTACTTTACACTCCGAACTTGTACATCACAACATTACGCATCTACAGTAGCACTTTACACAAATACACCAAACAGTTTGCCCTTGCGCACACAGCCTACTTCTAATGCACAGTTGGGACATTCATAAAAATATCTCCACAGGCCAGCAACATTCAAACTGGACATTATATGCTGGGGGGAAAAATATTGTTTGCTCTTTAGCCTATCGATTGATGGATGTATTAATTACAAATAGGTAAAGTATATTATTTCATTAAGTAACTAATTAATTATTATTTACAAAAATAGATACATATTTATCTGTCTTTGTGACGAGTGCAGAGGCTGCTCAGAGGAGCAAAAGTACACCAGAGGAGAAAATGAAAAAAAGATTGTTAGCTCTTCAGCCTATTGATTGATGGATATATTAATTACAATTAGGTCAATAATAATAATTCATTAAGTATTTAATTGATTATTATTTACAAAAATATAAACATCTGTATCTGTCTTTGTGATGAGCGCAGAGGCTGCTCAGAGGAGCAAAAGTACACCAGAGAAGAGGCTTGCAATGAGTGTCAAAGGTCCTCAAAGTACAAAAACATTATCATTGTGTGGCAAACAGCATTGTCATAGCTTCAAATTTTATTAACAGTCATTTATTGACGGGCAAGTCACTAGTATATATATATATATATATATATATATATATATATATATCACATATATAGTTGTGAGCGTACGGGCCGTTGCTCACGCTTGCGGGCTCGCGTAGCGAGCCTGCAAGAACTGCGTCCCTCGCGAAGCGAGGCACGCAGTTCCCCGCAAATGCGGGTCCTCGCGAAGCGAGGGCCCGCATTTGCGGTGGTGGGAGCATCCCAACGTCCCCGCAAATGCGGATTCTCGCGAAGCGAGGGTCCGCATTTGCGGAGGTGGAGGCTCAACGTCGGCTGTCTTAACACACACATACACACACACAACTTTTTAACAAAATAAACCCAACCTCCTTGCCAACAAAAACCCAACAACGTCCCCGCAAATACGGATCCTCGCGAAGCGAGGGTCCGCATTTGCGGTGGTGGGAGCATCCCAACGTCGGCTGTGTTCACACACATACACGACTTTATAACAAAAAAAACCTCAAAGGCCCCTCACACCCGCTTACAGCCAGACACATACAAGCAAGACTTAACAAAAAAACAGCAAAAAAGGCCACGCTCTTAACACACATACGCACGAAACAAATACACTGCGTCGTACACGTAAAAGCTAACTGCGTATATCGCAAAAAAATACGGCAACATGGCAACAAAATACGGCCGCATCGGAAAAAAATACGGCCGCGAAAGACCCATTACAAACGCTGCGCATCAAAACATCACAAACACAAGAAATAAACACAACAAACACATAAAAAGCTTACTTACAGCAAGGGGGGCATCAGGCACCTCAAAAAGTTCATTTACACGTCCATTTAAGTTTAAAAAATGAGTTTAAACGGCCGAAAATCGGCTAAGCGAGAGAAAAAATGGCCGCCAAACAAAACGAAAACGAGGTTTCAGACGTAACTACACTGCAGTAACTCGGAAAAATGAAACACATACTATGCGGAACGTACCACAGTCACAGTTAAACACCATTTTGAACACTACTACGCACAAAATGGCGGATGGAACGCAAACTGTAAGCTGGAACGCAAATAGCGCATGCGTATTGCGTTATAACGTTCTGAGGCACTTGAAAGTTTAAAAACATACTGCCTTCTTTCCAGAAATTTCTACAAGGTTATAAATACTGCCTAATTTCCAGAAATTTCTACATTTCTACTCAGGTGATGAACAGAGTGACTTCAGAGTTAACTGCTGCTGTTACTACAGAATATAATTGTTTCCTAATTTACTACTTTACATTGTGCAAATTACAACTGAGAGGTAAGCTATAATATATTACATTTTATTATAAAGACACCACAAAAAAAATAAAAAAACTATGAAAATGTGATTTATGTAGTGACATGTCATACGCACATTTATGTTTATCATGTATAGTCACGTCACACGCACATTTATGTCTATCATGTATAGTCACATGTCACACGCACATTTATGTGTGTAGGCCCACAAAAAAAATAAGGTTCATTTAACAAAATAAAATGTGATTTATGTAGTGACATGTCACACGCACATATATGTGGATCATGTATAGTGACATGTGACACGCATATTTATGTGTATTGCCCCTGCACATTTATGTGTATTGCCCCTGCAACAAAATGATCTTAAAACAAACTAATTAAACAACTACATTTAAATGACATTACAAAAAAAATTGTAATATTAAAATATGAGTCATGTATACTGATATGTGACACGCACATATATGTGTGTCATGTATAGTTACATGTCACACACACATTTATGTGTCTTGGCAAAAACAAAAAATAAGGTTCATTTAACAATTAAAATATGATTCATGTATAGTGATATGTCACACGCACAGAAAATAATTACATTGAACTCTGAAAATGTGCTTCATGTATGTGACATATGTGTGTAGACCCCCCAAAAAAATAATGTTAATTGAAAATAATTTCAGAAGTATATTTAAATGACATTAATTTAGTGCAATTCAATATATTACCTAAAACTCAATCTTTCTACTTCTTTTAATATTCAAACATACTCTGCATCAACAGCGTCAATCAACAATTTGCACAGTGCATTGTGAAGCACAATCCCTTTTAAAGAACACCAACAAAGAAGAACAGGTAAGATAGAACAAGACATTATATGCTGAAAAGGCCATGCTTTGCTAAATAAAAAATAAGAAATATACAATTAACCATTTCACTTTATTTTTCAAACAGACACTACAAGAAGACCGGCGGATTAAGAATGGCAGGAGGGGACCCTCTGTCATTCGACACTTCAATCAAGGTAAAGTATTAAGTATAAAAAAAGAAACAAACTATTATGAGCCTCATTCAATTGTGACTTGGCCAATTGAATAGGGCTCTATATAAGCACATAACATATTTTTTATACAGAACTTTTTAGTTACTGAACTTCTATCCAAAATCAAGGTCTTCACTAACTAAATACTCCCGTCAAAAAATGTGTTATGTGCTTATATAGAGCCCTCTTCAATTGGCAAAATTGCAATTGAATGAGGACCTATATATCTTCAATGGCCGAGGGCCTCATTTAAATGTGATTGGCCCATTTCAATAGGGCTCTATATAAGCACAGAGCATATTTTTTTACTGAACTTTTTAGTTAGTGAAGACCTTGCTTTTGGATACAAGTTCACTAACTAAAAACTTCTGTAAATAATATGCTCTGTGGTCATATTCAGCCCTATTCGATAGCCCAAAACGCAATTGAATCAGGCCCGACAATATAACAAATGCAGCAACCAAACGCCCTCATTCAATTGCTATTTGACCAATTGAATAGCGGTCTAAATAAGCACATAGCATATTTTTCTTAAAGAAGTTTTTACTTAGTGAAAACCTTGATTTTGGATAGATGTTGACAAACGAAAAAACTTCTTTAAAAAAAAAAATGTTATGTGCTTATTTAGACCCCTAAAGCCTTATTCAATTCCGAGTTGCCCAATTGAATAGGGCTCTATATAAGCACATACAAAAAATGTAAACAAACTTTTTAGTTACTGAACCTCTATCCAAAACCAAGGTTTTCACTAACTAAAAACTTCTGTCAAAAAAAAATGTTATGTGCTTATATAGAGACCTATTCAATTGACAAACTTCTAATTGAATGAGGACCCTATTGAATTGGCCAAACTGCAATTGAATGAGGCCCAAAGTATGCAACATATGGTACACACAAAGTGGTACACACAAAACAGGATGGTAACAAACTCAGACAAACCCATAGCAAACTAAATTAACTTTCTTATTCAATGTTTAACAACCTATAAGCATTAGAAAAAAGCCTAAATAAGCATACCACAAGTGGTGCGCACCAAACAGGATTGTACAAAAACTCACACAAACACATAGCAAAGTAAATTAACATTCTTATTTAATGTTTAACAACCTATAAGCCTTAGAAAATAGCCTAAATAAGCATACCACAAGTGGTGCGCACCAAACAGGATTGTACAAAAACTCATACAAACACATAGCAAAGTAAATTAATATTCTTATTTCATGTTTAACAACCTATAAGCCTTAGAAAGAAGCCTAAATAAGCATACCAAAAGTGGTGCGCAACAAACAGGATTGTAGAAAAACTCTCACAAACACATAGCAAACTACATTGATATTCTTATTTCATGTTTAACTACCTATAAGCCTCAGAAAGAAGCCTAAATAAGCATAGCAAAAGTGGTGTGTACTAAACAGGATTGTCGAAAAACTCACACAAACACATAGGAAACTAAATTAACTTTCTTATTTAATGTTTAAGAACGTATAAGCCTTAGAAAGAAGCATAAATAAGCATACCACTTTTGGTGGGCACCAAACAGGATTTTAAAAAAACTCACACAAACACATAGCAAACTAAATTAATATTCTTCTTTAATATTTAAGAATCTTTAAGAACCTATAAGCCTTACAAAGAAGCCTAAATAAGTATACCAAAAGTGGGGAACAGAAAATAGGATAATGCTAAAACCAGTGCAATCATATACAAAATAATTCACAAAAAAATAATTACAATATAAAAAAAATATCTATGCAATATAAAAATACATTTAAAGTATTTTGAAAAGCTTGCACAAACAAATAAATAGTCGAAAAAATCACCATAACAGATACAGTACACAGAAATAATGTCATTTTTTAGTTAATACAAATACATTCAAATCAAATAACATTTTATTTTTTATTTTACAACAGATACTGCGTGAAGAATATCGGACCAGGAGTTTCAACTGAGGACCAGACCAGCGGGCGAGGACTTTCAACAGAGGACTACACCATCGGACCAGGACTTTCAACACAGGACTACACCATTGGACGAGGACTTTCAACACAGGACCAGACCATCGGACAAGGTTTTTCAACAGAGGACTACAACATCGGAAGAGGACTTTCCACAGAGGACCAGCCGATTGGACGAGGACTTTCAACACAGGACCAGACCATCGGACGAAGGCTTTCAACACAGGACCAACAAAGATTCTGCTTGAAATCAAACTTCAACCAAGGTACAGTATAACAAGTAAAAAAAGAGAAAAATAAATAAATATCTTAGCTTTGTATCGATGTCAACAGAAAATACATTTTCAAAAAAAACACCAGTAACTATAACTTTGAAAAAAATATAACTAATACATTTTTCTGCTATCTCTTCTTTGTCTTTTAGGGCCAATAATCTTTAACAGTAAATACAAACTTCAATGTAGCCAGAAAAAAATAATGCATACTCTAAAAAAGGCTCTAAACACAGACTCTATACAATTTCTCATTGGACATTTCCAGTCCTACACCCTCATTGAATTGCCATTTGACAAATTGAATAGTGCTGTAAATAAAACCATAACATTTTGTTTAAAAAAACTTTTTTGTTAGTGAAAACCTTGCTTTTGGATACATGTTTACTAAATAAAAAATTATTTAAAAAATTATATGATGACCTTATTGAGATCTCTATTCAATTGACCAAATTTAAATTGATTACGTATAAAATGTAAACACACTGTTGATAACAATTTTTGATGAAAACAAACTTAACATCTCAAAATAAACTAAAGATACATTATTTTATTTTTACAGATTAACATGGCTGATAACGAGAGTAAACAAGAAAAGAAAAGACGCCAAGCTAGAGAACGACGACAGAGAGCAGACAGCCAGCAGACACCGGAGAAGAAGGAAATTCGACGAGAAAAAGAATGTAAAAGAATTGCAAGCAAAAGACTGTCATCTGCAGAAATTAAAGATATGACAAAAAAAAACAACAAGCAAATAAAGCATTTACAACCTGTTGCTGAAACATCAGATGACATTTTAGCTGAAAAAATACAAGGAATACAAACAAAAGCAAAGAAAAAAACAAAGCATTTAGAACCGGTTCATGAAACATTACATGACATTTTACCTCAAACAATACAACATATACCAAGAAAAGCCACGAAAAAAACTAAACATTTAGATCCTGTTGAAACATTATATGACATTTCACCTGATGAATATGAAAGTCAAAATCCAATATGCTTTGCAAATTGTCCTCTACTCAAGTCTTTAGCAGTAGAGGTTCATAGTTGTGGGGACATGACTACTCAATGTCAGTTTTGTGAGGCTTATTATTTTAAACAAGAGAGACCCAGAGATGGCCAATTTATTAGTTGCTGTCAAAAAGGCAAGTTCAAACTTCCAGAAAGGAAAGAATTTCCTATCTATTTACAAAACATTATGACTGAACCTACTTTTCCAAACTACAAATTTTTTAAAACAAACATAAGATCCTACAATAGTGCCATATCCTTTGCATCTATGGGGGCAACATTAGCTGCTAATGTACCAGGACATGGTCCTTACTGTTTTAAAGTTCAAGGACAAATTTATCATCGCACTTCCCATTTACATCCAGAGGAAGGAGATCAAAGAAAATTCGCTCAACTATATGTCCTAGATACAATGGAAGCTGTTGACCAACGTATGCAGATGGAAGAAAATAAAAAATGCTTACACAGTGTTTTTATAGAGCTAAATAACATTATGGACAACAATCCCTACAGTAAAGCTTATAAAAAATTGGCAGAAGTAGAAAATAAACAACAACTTCATGCACAAAGACATCAATTACCAATGCCCAAGGTTAATATGGTGCTTAAAAGAGACAGACATACTGATAAAAGTCGTTATAACTTGCCAACATCAAATGAGGTTGCAATGGTGTTTCAGAATGATGAAGGAGAACCACTATTTAAAAGAGACATTAGAATATATCCCAGAAATGAGGAGCAACCGTTCATAAATATGAGTATCTTAAGTCCAAATTTAGATCCAATGACATATCCCATCTTTTTCCCACACGGAGAAGCAGGTTGGCAACCAAAATTAACACTTCCCAGTTATCCAAATGCTAAAGCCAGAATCCGAAATAATGTTTCTATGCTTGAATCTAAAGTAGCTCAAATTGCCATTCGAGATGGATTTAATCCAATTTTATGTGGTGGAAAATTAACCCAACAATGGATTATTGATTCTTATTTGCAAGTTGAGGCAAATAATTTAAACTTTAACAAATATCAACAAGATAAACTCCGTGTAGAACAATATTCTGGACTCATGGACTATGTTGCTGACGTGGCTACAAGCAGAGACATGACAGCTGGCAAAGCCATCATTTTGCCATCTTCCTTTCAAGGATCTCCTCGAAATATGAGAGAAAGATACAATGATGCTATGGCTATTGTCACCAAATTTGGCAAACCCGATTTATTTCTGACATTTACATGTAATCCACAATGGCCAGAAATTACACAAAATCTACTTCTTGGACAAAGTGCTTCAGATCGACCAGATTTAGTAGCCAGAGCTTTTAAGATTAAATTAAATGAATTAATACGTGACTTCACTATAAATCAGTTATTTGGCAAATGTCTTGCTTATGTATATACCATTGAATTTCAAAAAAGAGGCCTTCCACATGAACATCTTCTAATAATACTTCAAGAAAAAGATAAATTAGATACTTCGGAAAAAGTGGATGCAGTCATTGTTGATGAACTATCAGATCCAGAACTATATGGTAGACTATATGAGATTGTTACTCATCACATGATTCATGGACCCTGTGGTGACCTTAATCCACAATCACCATGTATGGAAAATAATAAATGTTCCAAAGACTTTCCAAAAGATTATAGAGACAAAACCTATGCCAATTGTGATGGATATCCACTTTATAAAAGAAGAGAAGGAGATAGTGCCATTATTCGTGGAAAAAAAGTGGACAATAGATATGTAGTACCCTACAATCCACATTTACTCATGAAGTACAATGCCCACATCAACGTAGAAGCCTGCACTTCCATCAAATCCATTAAATATGTCTACAAATATATTTACAAAGGCTACGATGCAGCTACTGTAGTTGTCAAAAGTGCAGACAACCCTGAATGTAGTGAGTTAGTACATGATGAACTTGCATCTCATGTAGATGCTCGCTATGTCAGTGCGCCAGAAGCTATGTGGCGGCTTTTAAAATTTGAAATGCATGATAGATCACATGCAGTATATAGGTTAGCAGTACATTTGCCACAACGACATTTAGTCTATTTCCATGCTGGAATTGAAATGAATGCATTGGCCCAAAGTGAAGATCGTCACACTACACTAACTGCATGGTTTGAATTAAATTCCACTGATTCTGAAGCAACACAATACTTATATATTGAAATTCCATATCACTATGATTTTGTGAATGGATTATGGAGAACAAGAAAAAGAAGAGGCAATAAAATAATTCCAAGAATTTACACAGTCAGTCCAAGAGATGTTGAACGTTTTTGCTTACGGATATTGCTTTTAAATGTTCCTGGAGCACAAAGTTTTGAACACTTAAGAACTGTTAATGACATTGTATATGAATCCTTCCATTTAGCTGCAAGACATAGAAACTTACTAGCAGATGATACAGAATGGGAAAGATGTTTAGAAGAAGCAGCACAATGTCAAATGCCACGACAGATGAGAGAACAATTTGCTTTTATTTGTATCTTCTCAAATGCTCCAAATGCATTAGCTTTGTGGGAGACTTTTAAAAGTAATATGGCTGAAGACTTTATGCGACGATACAATGAACCCATTGCACACTTAAAAGCGTTAATGGAAATCCAAGTAGTATTTTTAACTCATGGATTAAGTTGTGCAAGTTTTAATTTGCCTGATCCAGGTCTTATAGATGAAATAAACTTTGAAGACTATGACATTCAACTACAAGCAGAAAGAACACAAGAAAGACTTGTAACTTTAAATACATTACAATTGCAAGCATTTAATGCCATTAAAAATGCAATAGATGATGACATGGTGACAGAGCGTTATTTCTATCTTGATGGACCTGGCGGATCAGGAAAATCCTATCTGTATAATTTATTAATGAGTTCAGTACGAGCACAAGGTCAAACAGCAATGGCGTTTGCCACTACTTTAATTGCTGCACTTTTGTTAGAAGGTGGAAAAACTGTTCATAGTGGATTTAAACTGCCAGTGCCTATTTTAGAAACTTCTGTGTCATATATTCGCATGACATCATTACAAGCAAAGAAATTGAACAAATGTAAATTAATTATAATAGATGAGGCCACAATGATGTCATGCTATGCCCTCCAATGTATTGACCGTTTGCTTCGTGAAGTCATGGATAATACTTTTCCATTTGGTGGAAAGGTAATGTTGTTTGGTGGCGATTTTAGACAAACATTACCTGTCGTTGTACATGGAAATCGAACTGACATTATTGAAACATGTATAAAGTCAAGTACACTATGGAAACATTTTACCCATCTTCAACTGAAACAAAATATGAGATCAGAAGGCCAAACTGATTTCAATGATCGGCTTATTAAAATTGGAGAAGGCAGAACAGAAAAAATACCACATTTACCTGACGACACTGTAGAGATCCCACCTCATATGATTTGTCAACAAGATATTATATCCGCTATATTTGAAGGGAGCATAAATAACCAGGAATATTCCGAGCTTGCCAACCAAGTCATACTAACGTGTAAAAATAAGGATGCATTAATCCTCAATAATGAAATCTTTAAAAAAATTAATGCACCACAAAGAAATTATCACAGTGCTGATTCTGTACTTGCTGATGACAATGAAAGTCAGGCCAACTTTTCGACTGAATTCATAAACTCACTAACTCCTTCTGGAATGCCGCCACATATTTTGCAGCTAAAGAAAGGTGCAATTATTATGTTACTGCGAAATATGAACCACAAAAAGGCCTATGTAATGGGACAAGATTAATTGTTCAACAATTAAAGGACCATTTTATAGATGCTGAAATTTTAACTGGGACCCATAAAGGAGAGAGAGTGTGAGGAATTGACTCTGCTGGGTTTTGAACCCTGCTCCCCAGGCTGCTATACCTCTTCCCTACCACTGCGCCAGCTTACCTTTGTGAATTCCATTGAGACCTTATAAGCTTGACTCTGCTAGCAATAGTATCAGTACCTAAGTCTCTTCAGCTGTGTCTGGTCAGGTGTCTGGTCCTTGGCCTTCCTGTCTATTGATCCTTGCCAGATTATTGTGTGGTTCCTGATCACTTCAATAAACCTTGTTCCTGTTTTCACCTACAAGTTTGCGGAACTGGATTATTGCTGACCTTGGCTACTGGTCTCCACAACTTTGTGATTTCTATATCATTACAGAATAATCTGGCCCTTTCATGGAGACCGCCGGGACAGATTCTGCATTGGCCCAGCAGGTTGCTTTATTTGCAAGAACTGTGCAGACCCAGGCACAGACCATCCAAGTGCTGCAGGACCAGGTAGCTGAACTGCAGGCCCAACAGGTTGCTTTTACTGCAAGAACTGTGCAGACCCAGGCACAGACCATCCAAGTGCTGCAGGACCAGGTAGCTGAACTGCAAAATAAATTTCAGTCAATGCACAGTGAGTACACCAGCTACAGGGCACGTGATGTTTCAGCTGCTACTGTTACACCTGCACAAGAGGCCCGCTTGCCCCTGCCAGAAAAGTTTGGAGGAGATCGCAAAAAATGTAGGGGTTTCCTAAATCAATGCCGTTTGCACTTCATGATGTTACCTCACCAATTTCCATCTGAAAGAGAGAAGGTGGGATTTATTTTTTCCTTATTCAAAGATGAAGCCCTGGCTTGGGGCTCCCCTCTTCTGGAACAAGACAGTCCAGTCTTGGGTAATCTAAATGACTTTCTTGAGGCTATGTGCCTAGTTTTTGATGACCCCAATCGATGTGCTACAGCAGAAGCCACTCTCCTTCATTTGCATCAAGGGAGGCGCTCCGTGGCTGAATATGCTGCTGAATTCAGACAGTGGGTTGCTGATACTACCTGGAACCAATCAGCCCAGAGGTTCCACTTCAGAAAAGGTCTCTCAGAAGCTATAAAAGATGAGCTTGCTCGTGTTGATCTTCCTGCTGACTTTGATGCATTTGTGCGTTTGGCTATCCGTATTGATCTGAGACTTTCTGAAAGAAGATTGGAAAGACAGGGCTCTTTTAGACCAAGTACTACTCCAATTTCCTATTCAAGAACTTCTACTCCGATCCCACAAACACCTACAGACTCTGAGCCAGAGGCTATGCAGGTAAATCTAATAAGAGGGCCATTATCCAACGAAGAAAAACAGTGGCGACGCACTCACAATTTATGCCTGTATTGTGGTAGTGCAGAGCACTATGCCATCAATTGCCCTAGCAAATCCAAAAGAACAATAGCTATGGCGGCTGAGGGTGCACAGATTCGACACCAATCCCAGATTTCGGATCAACTGGATTCTGTTACACAACCCTTGTTTTCTCTGGCTCATGGTGAAGAGGGTATGTTGACTCAACATCCTCATTTTGTGGTGCCTATCACATTGCAATGTGGTGATCATAAAATTTCAACTACCGCTATGATAGATTCTGGAGCAGGCGGAAACTTTATGGACATTAAATTTGCAGCAGGAAATAGAATTCAGTCTATCCCTAATTCTTCACCTGTGTTAATGGAGACAGTTGATGGTTCTCCACTTACGTCAGGACCGGTTACACATGAGACTGTGCCCTTAAAGTTGACTGTGGAAGTGAATCACCATGAGGCTATCTCTTTCCACCTAATTTCCTCAACACAGTTTCCAGTGATTTTGGGGGTACCTTGGCTTGCTCTGCATAACCCACAGATTGATTGGAAGATCAGAACTTTGTCCTTTCCTTCAGAACACTGCTTAATGAATTGTCAACCCTCTAAGGTAACACCTGTTGCCACAACAATTAATGAAATGGTCGCTACAAACTTGACTAAGCTTCCTCTACAATATCGGGATTTTGCAGATGTCTGTGATAAGAAGAATGCTGATCAGCTTCCACCACACAGGCCCTATGATTGCCCAATAGAGCTGTTGCCTGGGGCTGCTATTCCATTTGGCCGTATATATTCCCTTTCTGTGCCTGAATTGAAAGCTCTTCGTGAATACCTACAAGAAAATCTTGCCAAAGGCTTTATTCGACCATCTGCTTCTCCAGCAGGAGCTCCTATTTTCTTCGTAGAAAAGAAAGATGGGAGCCTACGGCCATGCGTTGATTATAGGGACATTAATAACATCACTGTTAAGAACCGCTACCCCTTGCCTCTGATTCTTGAACTTTTGGAGAGACTTCGCTCAGCTAAAATATTTACGAAGCTTGATCTTCGGGGGGCATATAATCTGGTTCGCATAAGACCCAATGATGAATGGAAAACAGCTTTCAGAACCAGGTACGGGCATTATGAATATCTAGTAATGCCTTTTGGGCTGTGTAATGCCACCCGCAACTTTCCAGCATCTTATCAATGATGTACTACGAGATCTCCTGGATCAGTTTGTTGTGGCATATTTGGATGATATCCTAATATTCTCTGATAATCTTGAAAACCACAGAAAACAGGTCCGTATAGTTCTAGAGCGCCTTCGTACCCACCGCCTATACATTAAACTAGAAAAATGTGAGTTTGAACAAACAGACATTCAATTCCTGGGGTATGCAATAACTCCCAAAGGTTTAAGTATGGACGCAAGTAAAATTAAAGCTGTGCTGGACTGGCCCATCCCCAAGAATGAAAAAGATGTTCAGAGATTTGTGGGGTTTGCCAATTTTTACAGGCGTTTCATTAAGAATTTCTCTGCCGTTATTACACCGATCACTGAACTCACACGTAAGGGGACTCCTTTTCAGTGGTCCGATAAGGCGGATACCGCATTTTCCCGATTGAAGACTCTGTTTACCTCTGCCCCTGTCCTGGTACATCCTCAGCCGGAATTACCATTTATTGTGGAAGTTGATGCTTCTGATTCAGCTGTTGGTGCTATACTGTCTCAAAGGACTGGACCTAAGATGCTGTTACATCCGTGTGCCTTCTATTCCCGCCAGATGGTGCCAGCAGAAAGAAACTATGACATAAGGAATAAAGAACTATTGGCTATAAAAGCTGCCTTCACCGAATGGAGACATCTCTTGGAGGGAGCTACCCATCCAATTACTGTCCTCACAGATCACAAAAATCTGGAATGTATTCGATCAGCTAAGAGACTGTCAGCCAGACCAGCACGCTGGTCCCTATTCTTCTCAAGGTTTAATTTTTTGGTTACATACCGTCCTGGCTCCAAGAATGGTAAGGCCGATGCCTTGTCTAGAATAGCTGACCCCCTCCATACTACCGTAACCAAAACCACCATCTTGCCAGAGGATATATTTATAGGAGTTACATTTCCTTCTGATCTGATGTCTCGCATTAAAAAGGGCTACGCTGAAGACCCAGTTCTTCGTGATCCTCCTCGTGACCTCCATATGACGATGCTTAATGGGTTTTGGATTTTTCAACAACGTCTGTTTGCTCCGGAGTCAGTGCGACTGGACCTTTTACGTCTCTACCATGACTCAAAACCAGCAGATCATCCAGGAATCCGAAAGACACAAGAGCTACTTGCCCGATCCTTTTGGTGGCCGAAGTATTCTGAGGATGTTAAGAAGTATGTGTCCTCTTGTGATGTGTGTGCCAGACATAAGACTCCTCGCTCATCCCCTGTTGGCTTGCTTCAGCCTCTTCCGATTCCTCATCGTCCCTGGGGATCTATATCCATGGACTTTATTGTGGAACTACCTCCCTCTAAGGAACACACTACCATTCTTGTTGTTGTGGACAGGTTAACTAAGATGGGTCATTTCATACCAGCTCGTGGTCTCCCTTCAGCTAAACAGACGGCTGACCTGGTTATTCAGGAAATATTTCGCTTGCATGGAGTGCCTGATGAAGTAGTTTCTGACAGGGGAGTGCAGTTTACGTCTCGTTTTTGGAAACATTTTTGTTCTAATCTAGGTATTAATGTAAATCTGTCGTCAGCTTTTCATCCGCAAAGTAATGGACAGACTGAGCGAACCAATCAGACTTTGGAGCAATATTTGCGGTGCTATATTAGTTACCTGCAGGATGACTGGCTGGATTTTCTACCCACGGCGGAGTTTGCCTATAACAATGCCCAACACTGCTCCACTTCTTTGAGCCCATTTTTTGCCAACTATGGTTACCATCCGACCTTTCTAGTCAGTCTCCCAATTACTACTTCCATTCCTGCTGTCACTGACCGGCTAACCGCCTTACGTGATTCCCAAGCACTGTTGAAAGAGACTCTTTTGGTGGCTCAGGAATGTTACAAAAGAGCTGCTGATAGGCATAGAAAGGAGGCCCCAGTCTATCACGTTGGTGACAAGGTGTGGCTGTCAACAAGGAATCTCAAGCGTCGGATTCCTTCTCATAAATTGGGTCAAAGGTTCATGGGACCTTTTGAGATCATTGCTCAGATCAATGCTGTCACTTTCCGTTTACAACTCCCGAATTCCATGAAAATACATCCAGTGTTTCACGTTGCACTGCTTAAACCTTTTCATGAAAACACTTTCCCTGGCCGTGCCCTGCCTGCCCCAAAATTCTTGACTCCAGGATCTTCCGTGGCAAGCTTCAGTATCTGGTTCGCTGGAAAGGCTATGGTGAGGAGGAGAGTTCGTGGGAACCAGTGGACAATATTCACGCTCCTGATCTCCTTCGGTATTTTCATGTGCAGTACCCTGCTAAACCAGGTAATAGGGCATCCAGAGGCTGCACCTATAGAGGCGGGGGTAATGTGAGGAATTGACTCTGCTGGGTTTTGAACCCTGCTCCCCAGGCTGCTATACCTCTTCCCTACCACTGCGCCAGCTTACCTTTGTGAATTCCATTGAGACCATATAAGCTTGACTCTGCTAGCAATAGTATCAGTACCTAAGTCTCTTCAGCTGTGTCTGGTCAGGTGTCTGGTCCTTGGCCTATATAAGGCACTTCCTGTCTATTGATCCTTGCCAGATTATTGTGTGGTTCCTGATCACTTCAATAAACCTTGTTCCTGTTTTCACCTACAAGTTTGCGGAACTGGATTA
Organism: Discoglossus pictus; assembly: GCA_027410445.1. Classification (NCBI taxonomy): domain Eukaryota; kingdom Metazoa; phylum Chordata; class Amphibia; order Anura; family Alytidae; genus Discoglossus; species Discoglossus pictus. Next base: position 62,647,470 of record CM050164.1, on the reverse strand, counting down.
TTGCTGACCTTGGCTACTGGTCTCCACAACTTTGTGATTTCTATATCATTACAGAGAGTTTTCATACCAAGAATAGATTTAGCACCAAGTGAAAGTAGTCTCCCTTTTATACTTCAAAGAAGACAATTTCCCATTATTATGGCATTTGCCATGACCATCAATAAATCACAAGGTCAAACTTTCAAATCTGTGGGTATTTTCATGGAAGAAACAGTATTTGCACATGGTCAATTGTACGTTGCGTTGTCACGGTGCAAAAATCCACAGGCTATTAAAGTTTACATTGAAAAGAATGAAAGTCAAGGTGACTTATTAGAAGATGGATGTATTTTTACTAAAAACATTGTCTACTATGAAGTACTATAACTTTTCAGTAAAGAAACAAAACACAAGGAAAACAAATTAAATAGCATTCAAAAATAATAAACAAGAAACAATTTCAGTCATAATTTATGGAAAGACTCTTTATGGATGATTCACCTCACAAAACACTTGCCTTGCAACTACATATGTGATAATTATGTTAAAATGTTAATTAACTATGTTACTGTTTCTAATGTTACAAGTTGGGAAAACAATATTTTAACGGTCTTTACTTCAACATATTACAAAGTTCATGTTAACAGCTCAACCACGTTTTAAGACACAATGTTAATATTGTCTGTTATGCTAAGATTACTCCCTGTATTAATGTTTGTCAACAGTTCATGTGGTCAGGAAGGAATTTATTTCATTGGGTACATTTTAAAGAGAGTTTTCACTGTTTGCCTTCCTCTGCATTCAATGTATATTAAAGTTAACAATTATTCAGATAGAAATTGCATGTTAAAAAACCATTGCCTCAAGTTTAAACTATTGATTACTTTAAAGTTAAAATGTTTTTACATTCAAATGTTAATACTTTTAATACAAAATTATGTTAAAAAATGTATTCACTATGTTACTGTTTATAATGTTCAAAGTTATACAAATGTTTTGTCAAGTTACAAAGTTACACAAATAATAAAGTTGAAGTTTAAAAAAATAAATGTTCAAGTTTCTTACTTACATATATTACAAAGTTCAGGTTAAAATTATGTACGTTTCAACAAGGGTTTTTACTGTTTGCTTTCCTCCGAATTTTCATGTATATTGAAGTTAACAATTCTTCATATACAAATTGCATGTTAAAAAACCATTGCCTAAAGTTTGCAATAATGATTAATTTCAAGTTCCACTATTATTACATTCAAATGTTAATACAAAATGCTTTACAAATTATTGTTCACTAAGAGAACATTTTACAAAACTAAACATCTTTTAATATCACAATACAACTGTCACATATATATATATTAATAACTAAACAACTTTCCTAACATACACATCTCATTGCCGTCATTTTTTGACGGACAAGTCGCTAGTATATATATATATATCACATATAATAGTTGTTAAACTGAAAGACGTCGTCACGCTTTGCGAGATGCGTACGAGTTAGGCGATGAGAGCCACAAGCGCTCATCGCTTGCAAGCCTCACAAAGCGAGGCAAGCCATTAATGCATAAGACTTAGCCGATGAGTGCCAAAGGCGCTCATCGCTGCGAGCCTCGCGAAGCAAGATGTTAAACTGTAGCACTTAGCAGATAAGCACCGAAGGTGCTCATCGTTGCGAGCCTCGCGAAGCGAGGAGACCCGTTTAACCGTAGCACTTAGCCAATGAGCGGCAAAGGCGATCATCGCTGCAGGCCATGCGAAGCGAACCGTTAACCCACTACAACGAGCGGACTTAGCCGAAAAACACTTCATAAACGTGGGATCGCCTTGGCGGGCAAGTGGTTCAAAACCGTGGGACTTAGAAAAAAAAAAACTAGACGCAGGACTGAGAAAAAAAAGATACGAGACACAAAAAATTACGAGATTAGAGGCCGAACCACGAAAAGAAAAAAAACTGAAAAACACACTAAATACACCCCAAACAATTACAAAAACATCACAGACAGCACAGGGCAACAGCCAGGACGTCTGTGAGTGCTGTGGAACGCAAATTTAACCAATTTAGACTATTTTCTCCGCACAAAAATTGCCTAAGGAAAAAAATGGCGCAGAAAAAAGGAAAACGAAGCTACACAACCCCGGGCAGCGCAAAACACTGCCAAACGCGTAGCACTTTACACATTACACTACGACCTACAAAATACATTATTACCAAAGACGGAAAATTCTCACGAGACGCGTACCACATTAATAACATTACGACTATACAATGCCGCTTTACACAATAAACCAACGGCTTTATCTCACGCATGCAGCCTATTTAGACTGCACACTTCAAACATTCATTACACTTTATAAGCAGGGCACCAACATTCAAAATGTATATTCTATGCAGACGCAAAATACAAACAGATTGTTAGCTCTTCAGCCTATTGCTTGCTGCATATGTCAATTATAAATAATTAAAGTATATTCCTTGATTTAACAAATCATTCATTATTACTTAACTACATATACATAGAAATATATATCTCTCTCAGAGGACCAAAAGTACACAACAGGAGAGGCTCGCAATGAGCACCGAAGGCGCTCAGCGCATGCCTCGCAATGAGATTCAAAGGTCCTCACAGTACTAAACGGTTTCAATTATGTGTCAAACAGCATTCCCATGGCTTGAAATGTTATTGCCCCATCATTTTTGACGGGCAAGGCGCTAGAATATATATATATATATATATATATATATATATATATATATATATATATAAAGGTCTGCACAGTTGGCTTTCAGGTTCGGTTATAAAGTATGCCTTCAAACAGCTATCCGTTAATCTTTGACATCTACATGGTATTAAGTGGACAATAAATTCTATTTCTCTACTCGGTTTACAGTTGGATAAAAAAAAGACTCCACTCTGGCACATGAACTTTGCTACTAAAATATTGCTACAAGGTTGTCCATGTACAAGCAATTAAATATCAGTCTTGACCAACCAATCAAACCAATTTTCAACTATAGAACTTAGTAACCAGTCTATCGAAGATCTATCCCTATAGTAATTTTTCTGACTAAACCAAACACCTTATCAACATATTTTGCTATGCCTTTCAAACCTAGTAAAATTCTAAATTATAGTAACATATTTAAGCATTTAGCTGCTGTTCTCACTAACAACCCATTTGGGAATAGCATTTTTTTTTGTCCATACTAGCTGCAGTTGAAATGGCCTTCTAAAGATTTCTCAGGCCTAGTGAATTCACCATCTTGATGTCTCAAACTCGCTATCTCACAAAAAGTGACCTCACATTTCAAAAAGATTACTGTATATGTATATTCCATTCCACTAAAATGTCAGTAATTGTGTTATGACAAAATATTTCAAAATAATTAGAATGATAATTTTGAGTTCAGTATGAATTTACAGATATATATATATATATGCATGATATAAACCTCAATGATATAACATATTTTTAACTGCATAATGTATTCAGTAAAATAACCAATAACCATATATGTAGCAAAAACAATCATAGTGTAAAAACAATATGACGATCATAGTGTAAAAACAACAATATATACAAAAATAGAAGTAACCAATATCAAAATTATAAAATGATGGTGATAAAAGAATATATATTCCTTTATATGCAGCCTAATAAAATGTATCTATAGGTATAACATTATTATGGTAAATTATTTTGTAGTATAATTGATTGAATGTATTAAACAAAATAAATATATCTGTTTTAAACAAAAGGATACAAAAAAAAATTATGGATTGATAATCATACCAGGATTATGATTTACAATACCCTTTAACGTTTCTATCCATTGAATAAAATTTAAACAAATTATATATTATATGAATTTCAATTATTACAAAATATTATAAAATAAATCTACACTTTACCAATATAGAGGTATAAAGCAAACTTCAGTTTCCTGGATTTTGTAATCTCAGATTTATAGATCTCTCTCAGCTTTCTAGACCCAAAATCTCTCTAACTATGCGCTGTTTCTAAGATGTCTGCTCCTTTGTTCTACCTTCCCAAGATATAGCTAATCTTATAATAATAGATGAGGTCATAGCTATTCCAGTGCACCATGGGTAATCTGTAACCAGAAAACAGTGTATTTAAACATGTGATAACTAGAGTGTACCCTCGTTCCATAAAAATGTAGACCAAAATGTTCTGAAATAGCCTATTAACCAACATAATAAATAAAAATACTATCTGAATATTTTAACAGTTTAATGATTCCAGTTGTCGATTTGATTTCTGAAAAAAGGAAGTATAAAACCCCAGACATATTCATCTCAGTGAAAACTCCCATGTCTGTTTTGTCAAGGGGAATTAATGAAGTATACAGATAAAGTGTAAAACTAATCTCTTAAGATCAGTGAAGAATGTTGGAGTAATACCGATACAGGAGAAAAAAATTACAATTCAATGTTAACACTGAAATTATTTTACATAGAGAAATTCCAGATACATATATATATATACCTATATATATATGTAAAATAATATTTAAACATGTCATATAATAATAACAACAACAATTTGTACAATTTTAATGACTACAAATGTCTGGACAAAAACCAGCCGCACTTCTATATCACGTACACTTACCACAAGTGGTCCGGTAACTACTTTACAAACTGTACTAATCCCTGCACACCGAATCTCAGTATTATACACTGCTTAACATTTCAAGCCAACCACTCTCATCCACACGATTCATTCATTACATCAGATTAGCACTTACAAGACTAGGTCATAATCCCTTTTCCTATTCTGTTCACTTATTTCGGATAGAATCAGCCACATCTGCTTCTAGAAACAAAGCTCTAGTACAGAATCAGTACAGAATCAAAACCATGGGTAGATAGAAATGGGGATTTACAGCAGATACATTTCACTTATTAAAAGCAGAATATAGAGAATACCTTTCAAAGACTCCGTCAGAAATCAAAAACATATTAGGTCACTCTTTGGCCCTCTAAGCAGACCAAGAATGCCACACCACGAGCTAGAATGGGAGAGGGACCTGACCACAAATTGCAAGGTGCTTACTGGTATTGTGGGAGGGTCCCTCTCCAATGCACTGTAAAGATCTTCCAGGCACTCCCCTAACCTGCGTGTGTTTCAAGTATCTCAGATTTTTAGATAGCTCAGTGTAATTGGGGATTCAATCTTGGACTGCTAAACTGCTTGTAGCTTGATGGTTAGCATTATCCTATGGTGATTTACTCTTCAATTAAGTTATATCGTCAAGGGGCTATATGAAATGGCAGTGTTTTAACAGAACTGAATAGAGGTTTTACATAATCCACTGTTCCCAGATATCTAATCCCCCTTTGAGAACAAAGACAACATGTTTCTAATCATTAAAACAGAACTGAATACAATAGTTACACATTAAAATATGTGTTTATTTATTTAAAACTGTAAAACATTTTGCACATTCAAGTCACATTTTTCAAAAGGGAATACTACAAATACTCAGTCTTCAGTTAAGGTACTAGAGGAAATATTATTGAGGACAGACTAGAGCAGAATCAGATTAATGCAAAGAGCAACATATGACAGCAGAAGTGGACAAATTAGGGAGGATATAAAAATGGAAGAAAAGGACAAATAAGAAAAAAAGAAATGCAGAACAGGGCAGAGTAGAAAGGGGTAGACCAAGGCAGAATTGGCAGGTTGGCGCAGAAGGGTTGATGAGACTATATTACAATGTGACAGCAGAGGTCTGGATATAGTTTAGGGATAGATGGGAACAGAATGGAGAAATAACAATTGAAGGGGTAGTAGAGAGCAATCTAGAATAGGGTAGATCAAAATGAACAGAAAGCATATAGAAGTAAATTAATATATTGGCATGCAGAGGTGTGCATATTAAAATGGGAGCCTGTAGATGTGTGGAGAGGAGGTTAAGGTGAAGTGCAGAGGTGGATAAGAGAACTGGGCTAACCTTAAAAGTAAAGTATAGAGGGAGAAAAGCTCAAGAGCTGGTGATGCAGCACACCTTACATCTGAGAAGCCAAAACATGATGGGGAAACAAGTCTTCTATTTCCCTCTCCTCTTTCCTGTACCTGCATGATACTCCAGGTTTCAAAGAGCCATCAGGAAGGTATGGGCCATTATCAAGAGGAGAAGGGATGGTGGTGGAGCCCATAGGGAGGGTCAGAAGAAGGAGAGCAACAGACAAGGAATAGAGCAGGACCAGGAGGGTGAATGGTGGAACCAGATTGGGTAGGGTCAAGGCCAACAGTGCATGGTCAGTGAACGATAGGAAGTGAGGTGAGACCGGGAGGGAAAAAACAGCTTTTGGAGGGCATGGACAGGCAGGGAAAGGGTGTGACAGGCAGGGGAAAGGGTTGAACCAGGAAGGTAGGTAGGGCATGATGAATGAAAGAGATTGGAAGGGGCAGTTTAGGCATAGGAACAGAAGAGAACGAGAGTGATGGGAAGGAGAGAAGAATAAGAGAGAAAGGGTGGGGAACCAGAATTTAACACAATTAGGGGAGGCAAAGTAGTGGTTGCAGAGTGCCATACTGCTACTCAACCAACTCAAAATTTGCTTCCCTTCAAAACTACTGTCCTAGGATTGGGCCCTGGAGGGCTACTCAAAAACCTTTGACAATTGTGCTTCCACTGATTTACCACTAGACACTTTCAGGCATATGTATGTTGTTCTCAAAAAGCCAGGGGAAACTAAAGACAATTTAAATAATTAAAAAAAAATTAAATGAGTCCCAGTCAAAATCTTAAATACAAACAACACCAGTGGAGACGTTGGAAAAATGTCTTTTGAAATGCTGGCTGCCTGATTTATGAAGAGTTGGACGACATGGAGATGCACAAGTAACAGACAGAGACATTTTCCAAAATAACAGAGAATTTTCAAAAATTTACAAATGAGAGATGCTGTTTTTGGTATACATAAATAATACATATATAAGATAATACACTGTTTGCCTGCAGGTGTGTGACAAACAAAAACTATCTATTTGTTTTTTTTACTATAGACCACTTGATGTGAAAAGACATGGGATTCCTAGTAATAAAAATATCAGAGCAGGTTACAGAACAGGTACACAAGCTGGGTGATGGATTACAGAAATGATTGCTGCAAGCTCTTTTCTGTATATTATCTCTACATGAATCTGCATGCCAGTGAAACTGCTTTAGAAAGACCAACTGCTTTTCCCAGGTTAAATTCTTGAAATGACTGTGCTTGGATGAAGGGAAGGCTTAATTATTTAACAGGTAATGCCGAATTATAAATATGGTATTATTACTGCACTGCTAAGAATTGAACTGCTTATTAAAGCTCCTATTAAAACAATATTCATGAATATAAAAACACAGTCTTAACACCACTTGTTTACTAACTTGGGGCTAGCTTACTTTGCCTTCAGAGGAAATCTTGTGAGTGAAATGTTCTCATAAACCCTAACGTAGCTGCTAGATGCTGCACATATCAAATCCCTATGTATCAACTGTTATGAGTAATCAGTGCATGTGAAGTATTTCCTGCTCTACAAGTGAAGTTATGTAAAGTGCAATTACATTGCTCCATTAAGAGTTTATAAAAATGCTACATGTTCTTAGAATTTTCTCAGAAAATCAAAAAAGTAGTTTTATATTTTAGTGGTCCAATAAGCAACCCTACCTGCTGTTGCTCTCCAAGCAAAGCAACCAATGCAGTATTATCTAGCAAGCTATAAAATAATGGAATACAGTGCATATTAGACTCCCTATATATATATATATATATATATATATATATATATATATATATATATATATATATATATATATATATATATATATATATATGTATATATATATATATATATATATATATATATATATATATATATATATATGGATATCAGAGATCCACAAAGTTGAATTCGTACAATAATGCATCAAACAGTATGTAACTGATTCATGAACATTGGCACAACTCATGTGTATTTGTTTCATCAGAAATCCACAAAGCTGAATTAGTACAATTAGGTATCACATAATTTATTTTATAACTTACTGTCAAGTGTCTTTTGGAGGGCATCCCATGACCATTTCTAAGAACCATGGCATAGCTAAATCAAGCAAATATTAAGCCTTTATTGGAGTAAAAAGAATAGGAGCTTTTGATATAATTTTGGCCATTGTAATTTAAAAGATTATTCTTGTTAACATGAATTATGTCATCCACAGATGTGTCCACAGATTAGTTGTGGTTATGTACATGTATGTTATTGAGCACTGTATATGGTTCACCTACAGTATCAGGTAGCATTGCTTGGAGATTAAAATGAAAATAGTAATAAAATTACTAACTAAAAAAAAAGAAGCAAAATGAAGCCCATGTCACATTCCCCTCCACACCAGAGCGCCCACTCCTGTGCCACCACATTGTTGCCTAAAAGGTCTTCAGACAGCTACTGCTGTGGAAGATAGAGACTGTGCAGGAGCAGGTGGGGGAAGGCAGGTGAGAAGGAGGGCTGTATTGGGGTGACCTATCCTCTAGTGTAGTGGATTGTGATGCAGACTTTTTGAAATGTTTAACCATTGCTCCAAAGAGGACTCCCATTCTCATCAAGTTGTGGTTCAAGCCGGAAAGCTGTCTCTCCATGGACCGGGCTATATCCTTTTTTGGAGCTGATACCTCTTGAGTTTGACTTCAAGTTGACAATGGTTTCTTCAGTTTTCATGCCCAATCTGTTTGACCTCATGAAGCAGTCCTCTCTGTAGGCCATCCAACTCCAGAAAATGTTTGCTTATCTCCTCTTGATGCTGCTGAATTTGACTGTTCATTTGATCCTGGTGGAGTGGTGTATGCTCCCGGGTGGGAGTCTGCCGGTGCTGTAGGAGCCAGTAGTGGTGGTGGTGGTGGGGAAACGCAGCAGACCGAGAACCAACGACCTCTCAGGAACAGGTGTCTGCAGGGTGTGTGCAGGGAGGATACTGTGAGATCAAAGTCTATCCTTGTTGCAGAGGGTGCTGCCAGCTCTTCCATTGTCCAGATGAACTGCCCCCCTCCTCCTTGGAAATCTCATCCTCCTGCTTGGGCAGTAGTTTGTTCCTGTAGTGCTCTGGATGATGTAGTAGTAGAATACCATATGAAATTAAGTTTTCTAATTATCACAAGTAAAACTTCAGGCAGTGTTTGTATTTACATGTTTTATTTGTGGAATTCATAGGCAAGAATTGGGAGACATCTTGATAATATGAATAATAGCCAATTATAGTGTAATGGGTCTGTAGATTGATATTATATACATTATCATCTTTGTTTAGACTTAGAGCTATGTGACAGCATGGATTTGACTCATTTTATTTTACTGCACATTTCAGAGTAACATGATGGTCATCGGTTATATTGCATATGTGATATTTATATTGCAGCTGAATTATGAAACCATTGCTGCATGATGGATCCCCCGAAGACAGTCCACATGCTGACACATGAGGGCCAGCATCTCCTCCTGTGCAGGCTGGCATGATGTTGGGGATGGTGGTCACTGGGGTGTGGCGTGGTGAGGAGGTGGCATTGTGGGAGTGGGGAGGGTCTGGGGCCCAGCTGGGGGGCTTGCAGTGTTGGAGGTGGTGTGGTTGGGCAGGGTGGTGGTGGCCAGTCCAGAGCACTTTTGTGGGGGCATTCAATTGGGCAAATTGTAATTACTGGAGCCTGTAATGTAGCCCGTACATTTTTTGCTACTCAATTGGCCTCCTCTTGCTTGCTGCAAACTATTTGCGGGTTGCAAGCTAAAAATTCCTGCGGTTGATAAAATCGTATGTCCGACCCATCTAAGCCTTTGATCTTTCAAGCCTGCTAAAGTTACAATAGCTAAATCGTTATTCAATTGCTACAATTCCCCAAGGACTCAATTGCCTATAAACCTGTAAATGGCAAATGTATCAAAATATATTATGGGTTACAAATAGGACTGGCAAATGGTTTACAGACTAGTTCTTAACACTGCGAAAGACAATTATAACACACTATTGGACTTTAAAATATGGGGAAAACAATGGAAGGCAGTAGAATGTATTGCACAACAGTCCCCAAGGAACACATAGGCCTTAAAAAAATATTTTATTTTCTCAAATGTTGTAATGGTCATTCATATGCCATTATTAAAAGTGTTGCTGCAAGATGCATAAAGCAATTAAAGACACGCCACTTGATTAAATTGTAACACAAAAACTTGAAACTGCCTACCATATTATCCGTTTCTCACTCGCACAGGCTCTAATGTGGACCCTAAAAATAAAAAGATAATCTTACATACATCTCGCACATCAGATCTAGATTTGGAATATAAATAGTGGCCAATTACACCGCCACATGACATATACCAAGTACCTGGGGAACATACACCACACTAATCTACTCTAACCCATCAGGAAGGGCTGCAAACACACATTGAGGCTGTACAGAGGCACGTGGAGCAACAGCCAACTCACCTTCATCAGGGATAATCTCCACTATGCCCATCCTGGAAAGTCCCAAGCCATTGCTAGTTGCCATATGCCAAGATGGATACCCATTATCATTTGGTGAAATATAACCGGAATAACCAGTAATGCGAATAGCACTTACTTCTTGTCATCATCTGCTCCATTGAATAGATGCATAAACATCTGGACAACCGCATCCAAACCAGTTTCACACATGTTACTTAAACAAAAATCTAAAAACAGGTGTTCACATTAAAAAAGACGGAGGAGGATAAAAAAAAAACAACAAGAAAAACATGTATGTACAGTACAGTGTTAAATACTGTAATTGTAACAATATATCAACTCACCTGATTTCCACCTGCAAGAATTACTAACCTTTAGCTAGTTCTCAGGATATCTCACTGGCCATCTCACAATAAATGCTTAGCTGTGACCAGCATCAGTGGTCCAGGTGTACTATATCCTTTTCCATCTGATATTGTTAATCAACATTGATATCACATCCATCAGCTATACAGGTGTTAGCACATGTTAATGGATACTCATGATATCAGTAATAGGGGAAAATACCCATTAATACAGAGGTCAGCAGTAAGATTCAATGTTACTTACATCAGACACATGCTTCACTAGTGCATGTATTAATGCTGGGTTTCATTAACATGCCATTGTGAGACTTTGCAGGTCCACAGCCATAGCAGTATTAGTCTACATTTAAGCTAACAACAATCACGTCATATATCTGGATATTTGATAGTTTTAATATTGTGGGAGCTACATGTTAAGAGGGGACTGTCATTGAAAGAATGTCTTATTGAGAGGCACTGGAAATATCTTACAATTAATTAATTTTCTTGACAATGATTGCAGATGCAGAATATGGGCCTTAATTGTTCCTTAAACATTAAAAAGAAAACAATAACCTGCACAATAAGGCCTTTAAAAAATATAGTGACTGCAGCATCTCTTCTCAACAGCATTCTGCTGTGACCATCAACTGATTAAATATTAAACAGAACCCTACGTGTTCACAGAGAAGAGGATCATGGGCCATGTGATTGGAGGTAGCTATCTGTATACAAAATATCACCATCACATAGGCCATGATCCTATACTCTGTAGCCAGGCTAGACTACGTTAACATTTGGACCAATAGATTATCACTGATGTTGAGAAGGCACAAAAATATGTGCAGCCCCTACATTCTCCTCCGGGCAGCCACCGTCTCTCTTGGCCATCATACTCCTCACCTTGGCCCTGCTGTCATCAAAATGGTGCTTGATTGACCTCACATCCTTTCCGCTGTGCCAATGCTGTGACTGCGGCTATTACCTCACTCCATGCCTGGGCACTAGGCCCGGGCCTAACTTCCCTCTCCCACGTAAGGATAGCCACATTCTCCTTGTGTGTGTATTTGTGGACAGGGATCCTGTGCTACCACCCCCCCTGGGATCAGACCCCTACCCTTCTGTCTCTGAACTCGATGTCCCTATCACTATGGGCATCTGGCCACCCCCATCTCTTCTCCTCCATTGCCCACCTCTTCTCCTCTATTCCCTGCCTCCTCTCCTCCACTCTCTTCCTCCACTGTCTAACTCCTCTTCACTCCACACCTCCTTTTCTCCACTTCTCCACCTCCTCTCCTCCACCTCTCCTCCACTCCCCACCTCCTCTTCTCCACTCCTCACCTCCCCTCCTCCACTCCATGCCTCCTCTCCTCCACTGTCCTCCTCCTCCACTCCCCACCTCCTCTCCTCCACTCCCTGCCTCCTCTCCTCCACTCTCCACCTCCGCTCTGCGTCTCCTCGCCTCCACTCTCCTCCTCCTCTCCTCCACTCCCCATGGCCACCTCTCTCTCCTCCTCGCCTTTCCTATTCTCTTCCTCTCCACCTCTCCAGTCCTCTCCCATCCTCTCTCCTCCCTCCATAATAATCCCAAAAATAAAATATGGATAAATTAAACAAAGTATTTGTGTATATATTTGTGAGGTAAAATTTTTTGTATGTTTTATTTGTGATTATTAACTGTGTAGGGTGTGTGTGTGTATGTAGTGTCCTAGCTATATGTGTATCTATGGGCCTCATTCTATTATCGGCCGTAAATCGGCCGTAAGGCTGCGATTCCTTGCGGGGGTTCTGTTTGCTCGCGATTCTATTATACGGCCCCGCAAGGATCTCCCCTTACGGCCGGCCGCATATCTTGAAACCGGCCGTAAGCTCTGAAATCTAAAAACTCAAAAATAAATTCAAGCCTGCACTGTACAGCTCTGTAAATGCTAGGGATCATATTGGGGTACATGAGGATTAAAAGTAACCCACTCTCAAGCTTGCACATCAGCCCAAACCCGAGTTCAAATTAACTGTTTATTTTCCGGCTGCGGCGTGGCTGTGTCTGAGGTGCTCCAAGCCCTATGGACTTTTTACATGTATATTTTACGTATAAAAAAAAAATAAATATTTTACGGATTTGAGTATAGGGTAATTATGTGCTATTTTTGCTAACACCGAATATCACTTTATAGTCTTCTTAAAGTGCAGGATGGCTTTATTTGAGCTATTTTATGTGCTTAATTGGTGCTAGCGGGACCTGTTTGCTGCAAGTAAGCTGTGGCTCGTTTTTAGCCTTGCAGACAGGGTTCCCGGAGCAATAGAATCGCAACCAGGCTTTTCTTACGGCCGATTTCCTTGCGGCCGTTTTAGATCAAAGGCTTTCCTCCAGCGCGAGCGGCCGCAAGAGATAGCAAGGCGCCGGCCGCAAGCCTGCCGGAACCCCCGGCCGGAGGGGAATAGAATAGCCGGAAAGCTTGCGGACGGTCCTTGCGGCCGATAATAGAATGAGGCCCTATGTGTGTTATTTACTCTATGTGTATTTGTATTATGTGTAATCAGTAAATATGTGTAATCAAAATTTAAGTGTAAAATCGTTATTAGAATATTATAAAAGAATAAAACCGTAAGGATCAGTATTTTTGCTGATGACACAAAGTTGTGCAAGGTAATTAAACCAGAAAATTATGTACTTTCCCTCCAAAAGGGATTTGCATAAATTAGAGAAATGTGCAATTAAATGGCAGATGAGATTTAATACAAATAAATGTAAGGTTATGCATCTGGGAAGGAAAAATAACCATGCAATCTAAAAAACTTAATGAAGCAAATCTAGGCGTATCTGATATTGAAAGGGATTTGGGAGTGCTTGTGGACAACCACCTACGTAACAATTCTCAATGCCAAGCAGCATCTGCAAAGGCCAATAAACTATTAGCATGTATTAAGAAGGTTATAGAAGCAAAGGAAGCAAATATAATTCTGCCACTATACAAATCCCTAGTACGCCCTCATCTGGAATATGGAGTACAGTTTTGGGCACCAACTCATAAAAAGGACATTTTAGAACTGGAGTACAGAGAATGGCAACAAAACTAATAAGGGGAATCGAATCTAAGTTATGAAGAAAGACTAACCAAATTAAACTTATTTTCTCTAGAAAAAAGGCGTCTAAGAGGGGATATGATTACCCTATATAAATACTTGCAGGGTCAGTATAAAGATTTGTCAAGGGAGCTTTTTGTGCCAAGAGGTTTTCAACTGACAAGAGGACATCCTTTGAGATTAGAACAAAAAATATTCCACCTTAAAGAAAGAAAAGTGTTCACAGTAAGAGTGGTTGATCTGTGGAATTCTCTACCAAGGGAGGTGGTGACAGCAGATTTGATAGATAACTTTAAAAATGGACTGTATATATTTTTAATTAAAAAGGGCATTCAGGCTTATCCTGGTTAATTAGAGAGGGAGTATTGATCCATGGAGGAATCCGATCGCCAGTAACTGGGGTCAGGAAGGAATTCATTTTTTCTCCCTTTTGAGACAATTGGCGAATTGTCACTGTTTTTTTTTGTTTGCCTTCCTCTGGATCAATTAACAACTAATCCGCATATTGCAGATCAGAGGAGATCTTAAAAGGTTGAACTTGATGGGCTAAAAGTCTTTTTTCAACCTCAATTACTATGTAACTATGTAACTATTACTATGTAAGAACCTGTTTTGAAAATGTGCCTACTCTTTCTCTTTCTGCTCAAACCACCAACTCCGGGACTTTAGTGCTACTTTGTGAGAATCTACAACACAGTCAACGCATGGATGTGTGGAACGCAGCTTTATAATTTCTCTCTGTCAATCATTTTCCACTAGCCAGCTTTCTATTGTCTCTGAGGCCTGTGTCGGACTCTGTAATTACGGGATTGTAACTGCGGACCGCATTTAGTCCAGCCCTCTAACCGCGGGAAGAGTTAACGTTCTTGAGACTTCGGCACTGTAGTTGCGGGCTTGTTCAATTGAATCAATCTGTAACAGTTGCAAATTTCAAGACCACAGACTTAATTTAATTGAGGCCATAGTTTGGCATATTCCTACTTATCAATCCTACAGCTCATATGCCCTAGGTGACAACACAACATAGAAAATGTTAAGTGAGTAGATTATTATAGTTTAACTCCCAATCTTTCTGCCACTAATAACAAATATTATAACCTGAGTATTAAGTTGCATATTAGTGTAGATGGTATGTTAACTCTTAGCTCTAAATAACTATTGTATTTAATTAACCTTAAAATGAAAAAGAATGGCGGAACATGAGGTGAAAAGAGATGCTAAATATTTTCTGTAAATTAAATGTAAGAATAAAGCAGATCTATTAAACATTTACTGTATAAAGTTTTCTTACAAACTAATTTACTCTAGCCAAAAGGCCATTTAAATGCAAGTACAACATAAGGGCACAAAAGAGGATTGGCTTTCAAATAAAGGATCTTTTATACAATGTTCATGTTTCTCTCTATACAACTGTAAACTAGAGGCAAGAAAGCCTTGAACAGACGAGCTGCTAAGTTCTGATATGACAATGCTTTCCTTATCACAATAACTTCAGTATTTGGCTTCTCTAATGTGGTTATCACCAGAGTGCAGAATGTTTCAAATGAATTAGTATGAAGATAACAGTAGGGCATATTTTTCCTATTTGAGTAAAAATGAATCAGCTTCCTCATAAAAGCCACTACAAGCTACACACTGTAATTAAATGTTATTGAGTGTTTATTGGAATCATTAGCGTCTAAATAAAATGCTAGTTAAATGTTTCTTAACAATCTATAAAAAGGATTTGCAAAATATCTTAGTAAGTGCTGTCAAATCTATTTTGTAAAGCAAACCTGTTTTTCTGGAAACAAACCAATAAAATAAAGCTCTTTGCAAAATAAATGTTAATAGTACCTATCCTAAATGATTGCAAGAAATGGCCATTCAGTTTGGGTTTTATATTTTTAGACATTTCAGAAACAGATATGAAACCCTTTTATCTGCTTGTTTAAAATTTTTTGGAACATTAATGGAATCAGAGCTACTTTCAACTGATCGAAAAGTAATTTTATTGAAATGGACTTTAAGATTATGGCTACTACTCAGAAATACAGTAATTTCCATTAGTCATCCAATTGAAATTATATTTATTTAAATTGGTCTATTAAGCTTTTCCGCTTCTGGATCGCTACCATGTCGTGGTGAAGGGGCTTATGTACAAGATCGGCAGGTCATGGCAGAGAGGTCAGACAAATCACGGCCCACTGGAGAAGGAACTGGCAACGCACTCCAATTTCTTTGCTAAGAAAACTTTATGGACAGGCACAACCAGAGACATAACGATATGGCACCAGAAGATGAGCCCCACAGGTCAGAAAGTGCCTACCACATTACTGAGGAAGATCAGAGGGCATGTACAATTAACACCAGATCATATGAAGTGGTTGGGCAAAGGCCGAAAGGACACCCAGCTACGGATGTGTCTGAAGGGGAAAGGAAAGTCCACTGCTGCAAAGACCAATACAGAATAGGAACGTAGAATGTTAGAACTATGAAGCAAGGCAAACTAGATGTGGTTAAGAAAGAAATGGCAAGGTTAAACATTGATATCCTGGGAATGTGTGAACTTAAATGGACTGGAATGGGACATTTCGCATCAGACAAGCGCAAGATCTTCTACTGTGGTCCAGAATCTCGCAGAAGAAATGGAGTAGCCATCCTAGTCAATCAAAGAGTGACCAAAGTGGTTACAACCCAATAAATGACAGAATGATATGAATTTGAATTCAAGGCAAGCCATTTAATATCACAGTGATCCAAGTCTATGCTCCAATCACGGATGCTGTAGAGGCTGAAGTTGTCCAGTTCTACGAAGACATTCAACATGTCATAGATATAACACCAAGAAAATATGTTACTATCATCATAGGATTGGAATGCTAAAGTAGGGAACAAAAAGACACTTGGAATAGCTGGCAAATTTGGCCTTGGAGTACAAAATGAAGCAGGTAAGAGATTAGTCGAATTTTGTCAAGATAATTCTCTGGTCGTAGCAAACACCCTCTTCCAACAGCCTCCGAGACGACTCTACAAATGGACATCACCAGATGGACGACATAGAAATCAGATTGACTATATATTTTGCAGCCAAAGATGAAGGAGCTCTATACATTCAGCAAAAACAAAACCTGGAGCTGACTGCGGCTCAGACCACGAGCTTCTTATTGCAAAGTTGAAAATTAAACTGAAGAAAACAGGAAAAACCATCAGACCAAGTAGATACAAAATAAAGAAATATCCCTTGTGAATATGCAGAGGAATTACCGTATTGGTCCGAGTATAAGCCGCACCTTTTTTTCTGATTTTTGAGTTTGCGAGTTACAGGTGCGGCTTATATTCGCGACCGTAAAAAAGTCACTGCCGATTTGTGAGCTTGCGAGTTACGTGTGCGGCTTATATTCGCGAACGTAAAATTACTGCCGATTTGCGCGATTGCAAGTTAAGGGTGCTGATTTGGGTGCTTGAGACTGCGGGTATTGTAGCAATTTCATAGCGATTTAAGGTTTTAGTGATTCTAACATCGTGTAAGGCCTGTAACCTGCAAAAAAAAAAGTTACAGTACTAATTAGAAAGCCTGTTTCTTGCAATGGCTGATCACTTGAAGAGAGTCTTTTTCTCTCCAATTTTAACGGTGCGGCTTATATTTGAGTACTATCTTTTTTCTCCTTGAATTTTACAGGTGCGGCTTATATGCGGGTGCGGCTTATATTCCGACTACTACGGTAATAAATAGATTTAAGGGACTAGACATGGAAGATAGAATGCCTGAAGACCTTTGGACTGAAGTTTGCAACATTATCCAGGAAACAGCAACATAGAATATCCCTAAAAGAAAGAAAAGTAAGAAGTCAAACTGGCTATCTGATGAGGCTTTGAAAGTAGCCCAGGAAGGAAAAAAAGCGAAAGGTATTGGAGATAGAAAAAGATTTGTCCAACTGAATGCAGAATTCCAGAGGATAGCAAGAAGAGATAAGGAGACATTCTACAATGAACAGTGTAAAGAGATTGAATAAGATAACCAAATGGATAAATCAAGATATCTCTTCAAGAAAATTGGGAATGTGATAAAAGACAAATATTGTAGGGACTTGACAGAAGATGGTAGGAATTATCAGAAGGTCTGTACAGGAAGAATCTTAACAGCAGTTATGACCTCAGTATTTTGTCCAATTAGCTGGAGCCAGACATCTAGGAGAGCAAAGTGAGATGGGCCCTAGGATGTCTTGCTGATAATAAGGCTGCAGGAGGTGATGGAATTCCAATTGAACTATTCAAAATTCTACAGGATAATGCTTTGAAAGTGTTGCTTGCCTTATGCCAACACATTTGGAAAATACAAAAATGGCCAATAGACTGGAAAAGTTCAGTCTACATCCCAATCCCAAAAAAGGCAGTGCCAAAGAGCGCTCCAATTATCAAACAATTGCACTCATTTCACATGCTTATGTTTCTACAAGCTCGACTCCAGGATAATGAATAATAGAGAAAGCAAGAGAGTTCCAAAAAAACAACAACATTTACTTCTGCTTATTCTAAAGCCTTTGACTGTGTGGATCACAACAAAATGTGGCATGTCCCTAAAGAGATGGGAGTACCAGATAATCTCATCCTCCTCCTAAAGAATCTGTATGTCGACCAAGAAGCCATGGTCAGAACCGAAAATGAAACAACAGAATGGTTCAAGATCAGAAAACGTTGTATATTGCCACCTTTTGTATTCAACTTATATGCAGAGTACATCATCGAAAGGCTGGACTGGATGAATCCAAAGCCGGAATCAATATTGCTGGAAGGAATATCACCAACCTCAGATACGCCGATGATACTACTTTGATAGCTGAAAGTGAGACTTATTGATGAGGGTAAACAAAGAGAGTGCAAAAGTTGGCCTGCTTCTCAACGTTATAAAGATGAAAATCATGGAAAATGGCAATCTCTCTTGGCAAATAGACGGGGAAGAAGTAGATGCAGTGACAGATTTTATTTTCCTTGGATCCAAGATCTCTGCAGATGGTGACTGTAGTCATGAAATTAAAATACTTTTGCTTCTGGGGAAGAAAGCTATGGCAAGCTTGGACAAGCTAGTAAAAAGTAAAGATATTAAACTTTCAAAAAGGTCCACATAGTTTGAGCTATGGTATTCCCAGTAGTAATATACGGATGTGAGAGGTGGATCATAAAGAAATCTGAGTGCAGTAGAATAGACACCTTTGAATTGTGGTGTTGGAGAAGACTGCTTAGAGTCCCTTGGACTGCAAGAAGATCCAATAAATCAATACTTCAGGAAATCAAGATAAACTGTTCACTAGAAGGTATGATCATGAGGTTGAAGCTCAAATATTTGTTCCATATCATGAGACGGCAGGATTCCCTAAAAAAACCTCTGATGCTGGGAAAGATTGAAGGCAAAAGAAGAAGGGGACGACAGAGGCGGAGATGGATAGATGAGGTCAATGAATCAATGAAGATACACTTGATGGAACTCAGAGGGGCAGTGACGCACCTGGCATGCTGAGGGCCATAGATTCACTGAGAGTCAGACACGACTGAACGACTAAACAATAACAATTAAGCTTTTGTTCTTTTCAAAAAATTTCCATGAAAATTCTACCCCTCTATCACATCTACATGATAGGTAGGACATAATAGATTGTTAGAGATACATTCAATACAATATTAGCATAACTTTCTAACCTGGTAAATATTAACAAATTCTTCCTTTCAAGTTGAAATATTCACATTTTACAATAAGATGCAGAACTAGTGCCACTATTAACCAATGTGGTAACATTTTTCTGCCCCTGCTTTCTTAGTACTTTATGAATTAATATATTTATTTTTGTTAATGTCACATATTTATTGCAAAGAATGTATTTTTCTGTAACCTTGTCAGTGCTATATAAATAAAGAGTGAAATGATAATGTTTATTATAGTCATTGTAGTGAACAGTGTAGAGTAGTGAAGGATTATAAAGCAGATAAGAAACAGCTATGTGTCAATAATTGGAAAATGTCACACTTTCATTTGAGTGAAACAATAAAGGAATAGGACAACACAAATAGGGGTAAACAATTCATTTATTCACACACTGATAGATGCACTTTCACCAACATGCTCTCCAATGAGTTCTTTAAAGAAAGCTGTTCTAGTCTCTCACACCAACTCTCTCACATAGCACTGAAGCCATTCATTCAGCTCTCCAGTCTCTCATTAATAGCACCAAACGTCTCCCTAAGTTTCATAACCATTGTCAAGGTGTACACATAGCCATGGGGATATTCTTCAAACTTTAGGCTCTTGCTTACTACATCATTATTTTTCTCAGTCTATTAATCCTCTTGTTCTCTCTCTCCTTAGGCAGTCCAGTCTGTGAACAATATAATCAACTCTTTTTCCATCCACCATAATCACACTTGCTAGTCTCTTACCACACCCAATCTCTCACACACCCACTCAATGCTCAGTTCCCATTTTTTCTTTAATTACAACCATACTATGTTTAAGACTGTTTTATTGATATTGATTTTCCTTAGCAAAGTATCATCAGTGAAAAGTCTGCCTTCAAAAAACTTGACCAGGACATTGTCAATATGGATTCTAACCACAGTAAACAATACCACACAATAAAGACCCAACACTTGGGGTTTTGGTAGTTAAGGCCACAGCTCCTTTATTACCATAACATAATTAACACCTAACCCTTAGAAGAAAAATAATGAGAGGTGCCCACCCACCCAAGAGGACAGCGCACCGCCAGTACAAACACCACCATGAGCTTACCTTGCTGTTCATAGGAATCACCACCTTACTTCCATCTGGAACCTTCCTTCTTGTACCATCTTGATGCAATCTAAAAAAGGGGGAGGGGTGGGAGGTAGATTTGATCAAATTCAGTCCCATCTGACAGGGGTGAGGGAGAACAGGCAATATATAACTTTCCTTGGATTATATAATGCCCTCTTTTTAAAATATAGCCAACACAATTATTTGAACCATATAACTTTATAACTTCTTAACTTTGTACTGCCGTGGGCTTTCTTGATCATATTATCCTCTACAGTAGACTAGTTTTAAAAAAAACTATTTACTAAACCCATTTTCCCCTGAGCTAACATCACATTACACAAGATCCCAACATTTAATGCAAGGTCCTTTTGCTACAAATTCCAAAGTCAAAAATGACAAAAGTTAGCAAGAGCCATATTCACATTAAGGTCGCTAAATTCTATCTAAAAAAACACTTCCTTAGGTAGAAAAACTCAACTAAAAATTATGACTTAAAGGTATATGGAAGATTTTTTTTTTTTTTGTATATGGAAGTTTCATGGACAATGAATGCATCTGATAGAGAAGAATCATTAGTGTATACAGATTTTTCTAGATAAATAAAAATACAATTCAAAATGCACATTTATTGTGACCAATCAGAGGCAGCTACAATAATGTAGCAGTTTATGGGGATTCAGTCTCTGCAGCCAAGCATCATGTGATTTGTACTCTTTTGTTCCCACCACACAACTCTCTCTTTCCCATAGTTGGAAGCTGCTCAGGCAGCTCTGCTGCTCTCACACACCTGTCTCACTTTGCTTGTTTTAAATAAAATGTAATTGTTATAATGCAATAATTTTTTAACAGTACCACTATTTAATTAATTCCTTTTGTATTTATTTTCTTGTAATCTAATACGTGTTTTAGTATTTATAACTCATTTTCTACTCAGATCATTTTCCTGACTGTAACACTCCAATGTAATATTTTATATATTTATATATGTATCCAGAATAGGGATAGGGAGGACCACGGGATGAATAAAGAAATGTAATTCACTTTTAATATGACAACTTATCCTATAACTTTTTTTTCTCAGAAATGGATTGTACTAGATGAGGTTTATATTGTTTTTTGACACGTGCCCTGTCAGAAATCATCCCCTAATGGTAATCTATATAGAGAGATAATACTTATACATACCTTGTAATCCTGTGACAAGTTTCTATCCGCTCCAGTCCAATCTATAAAGTGATAATGTATACCCTCTCAAAAATGAACAACAGGTTTACCGTTAAATTAAAATTATCTGTTGGATTCTACATTAATACGCAAAAGAGGCAGCTACCATTACACAAATGTTAGAAGTCATACAATTTATTCAGAGGGGATTTGGTTTGTCTTATCTTGTTTTAGGTTATCTGGGGTTAAAGCATGACTAAATGCCTTGAATGTAAAATGAAGAGAGGATTAAAGTCAGCTTAACAAAACTATAAGAATGGCATGTTAAATATATGGACATTTCTTCCTTCGTTTTGCCACAATGAGTGAAAGAGGCTTCAGCTGACAATGACACATCAAACTGTTGAGAATTAAGTGGCCAACAAGAATGTGCTTTTCCATCAAGGAGCTGGCAAATTGCAAAATGTAAAAGCACAAAGGTCAGTGTAAATCTCTATATCAGAGAGGACAGAACACATGAAAAAAAATCTATTACCAACAATCCAATTCCACAAATCCTAATCTCACTGCAAAATACACAAGCATGAATCCTAACTAAAATTTTAACCATTGTGGTTTCCGAGGCTAAAGAGTAAGAAAAGATAACAGCTAAAAGTAAACATGCTACATGTTTGTTTTTCAAGTTCAGTTCAATTAATTTTCCTCAGATATAGAAAGCAGAAAATAAATAGTTTATATACATTATTATGTCTTTAAGATATGTCTGTTTTTCAATTTTAATCATTTATATATATATATATATATATATATATATATATATATAATGGGCAAAAGAGCGATAGAAGCCCTCCACCGTACAGTAATACAGTAAATAAATAGTACATCTGTGCATTTATTTACTTTACTACTGTACGGTGGAGGGCTTCTATCGCTCTTTTGACCACCATATATTAAATGATTGTTGGTTGTGGTGAACCTACTCATAAGGTCCACAACACAAGCTGAGACCCCGCTCCATGCTGATGATAGCCAGTCAGCTTGATACAGCTGTACATGGATAGGATTCTCAGCTAGTGTAAAATCCAGCCTTGGCTTTGCATTAAAGCTGTGTAATACAGCAGGAATAAACTTAAAAGAAGCCATGTTTGACATGGGCTATGGATTGAAGAGTGAGGCACATTTGCATGTTTCAGCTCAGCTTCCCAGAATGCAGTGTAATAACTGTTTTTCTCGGAATTCTGAGCTGGAAGCAGGTTTTTTAACTTGCTTTAGACATTCACATGTGAACACAGATGTACTATTTATTTACTATATATATATATATATATATATATATATATATATATATATATATATATATATAGTGGATATAAAAAGTCTTCACACCCCTGTTAAAATGTCAGGTTTCTGTGCTGTAAAAAAATGAGACAAAGATAAATAATTTCAGTACGTTTTCCACTTTTAATGTGACCTATAAACTGAACTCAATTGAAAAATAAACTGAAATCTTTTAGGTAGAGGGAAGAAAAAATATAAAAATAAAATAATATACAAATTAAAAAAGCAATATAATCATATGTTGGTAAATCAGGATAGGTTGTAAAGAAAAGCAGAGAACAGAGTTAGATTTTTGTTAGTTATCGAAGTGGTACAACTAGGAAGGAACGTGGGTAAATGGTGTGGCATTATAGCAGGATGAAATGGTCTATCAGGTGTCATTACAGCTTTTCAGGGAGGGGCAGTGTATGCACACTCATGGTCTGAGGGCCATATTCTATTAGCTACTTGCAAATGCCTTGAACTCTTAAATTTGGCTTTGCATGTTTTTTTTTAATAAATGTTAATATGCATTATATTGACTTAAGAATTCATTAGTGCCAATAAGTAATATTTGCAGAATATGTAGCAATATTAGGAGTGATTTTAAGTGTTTTTTAATTTATGACTTGGGCAATAGAATCGGGCCCTGAGTGCAGTAAAGATGCTTATAATGAGGAACAATGGGAGGAAAGGCTAGTGGTTAGAGTATGGAAAGCATGAGCAATTGTATTGGATCATGTGCTGAAATAATATGAGTAGAGGGTAACACATATACAGCCCCATTAAATTAGAAAAATGTTCTAACGTGATTTGAAATATATGACAGCTTACCGACCCTATTAAATTAGACCTGCGGCTAGCAACGTATGAGCTCGCAGCACGGCTATTCCACGATGACTGAGTCAAACTGACAGGAGAAGTCTCATCACTTGCCGTGGGGGGCCCTATTGAGCCCTCCATGGCAGTTCTAAACATAAGCCTTGCCGTGGGTGGTACTCTAAGTATCCCACGGCACCTAAAATTAACCTCCCCCTATGCTGGGGGTCCCCATCGGAACCCCCAAAGTGTCCCCACGTTAACCCTTGCAGCGTGGGGCCCCCGATCAACATCGATCAAGACCCCCACTGCATTTTAAATATTAAAAATTTTCGCCGCGGGTCCTTAAAGGGCACGCGGCACACAATTAACCAATCCTGGCCGCAGGGGTACTGTAAAAAAATTAACCCCCCATCGATCTTGACACCCGCTGCATTTAAAATGTTAAAGTTCCCGCCTTGCGGAACCTTAAAGGACCGTAAGGGTCCTGAATGGACCAGCGCTAAAAAAAAAATTAACCCATGCCACAGGGGTACTATAACTACCACCCAGGTATCAAAAATTAACCCCATCACTCATGGGGCTCCATACAGAGCCCCATGAGCCCCTAATGACCCCAATAACTCATGGGGCTCCATAAACAGCCCCATGAGCCCTTAAATAACCTATAACTCATGGGGCTCCATACAGAGCCCTATGAGCCCATAATTAACCCTATTAGTCTCATAAGGGTCTATACAGACCCTTATGAGACACTAATTAACTCCATTAGGCCAATAGGGGTCTATATAGACTCATATAGGACACTAATTAACCCCTCTAATAACACCATAAGTGCCATGAGGGTCCTCCAGGACCCTCATGACACAAAGTCTAAACACTACACTATTAACACTAACTATACCCCATTAATCCCTTAAACCTATCTATACCCCGTTAACCCTATCTGGACCCAATGATCCTAACTGGGCCTATCTAACTCTAACTGGGCCTATCTAACTCTATCTGGACCCGATAACCCTAACTGCGCCTATCTAATCTTAACATGGCCTATTTAACCCCATGTGGACCTATTTAACCCTGTCTAGTCCTATGTAAGCCTATCTAGTCCCATTTAACCTTAACTGGGCCTATATAACCCCAAAGGTACCCAGTAAACCCTATCATACCCCATACTATTACCCCCCCTCTCTATCCTGTTAAACCCTACACTATCTACCTACCACCCTAATAAAATCCCTATTACCCCACTAAGTACAGGAAAAAAAAACACCTAATTACAGTAAATAATAAAACCTGGAATTACACAAAATAAAAAAAAGGACATTACCAAAATGAAGAAAACCTACATTACCAAAATTAAAAAGAACCTAAGTTACTAAATTAGAAAAATCTAAGTTACCAAAATGTAAAAAAAAGCAAAGTTACACAAAATAAAAAAAAGAACTACACACCTGAAAATAAAATACATGTACAAATAACACATAACATTACATCAATACAATAAATACAGTTAGAATACATAATATATACAATACAGTGGAAATATACCCGTATCTACAATCCATTAACCCTATCTATAATCCATTAACCCTATCTACTATACATTAACCCTATCTACAATCCATTATCCCAATCTACAATCCATTAACCCTATCTACAATACACTAACCCTATCTACAATACTTTATCCCCATCTACAATACATTAAGCCTATCTTCAATCCATTATCCCTATCTACAATCCATTAACCTTATCTACAATACATTAACCATATCTACAATACATTAACCCTATCTACAATACACTAACCCTATCTACAATACTTTATCCAAATCTACAATACATTAACCCTATCTTCAATCCATTATCCCTATCTACAATACATTAACATTATCTACAATACATTAACCATATCTACAATACATTAACCCCTAACTACAATCAACATTAAACCCTAAATACAATACATTAACCCACTAACTAAAAACATCAACCCCTAACGACAATCAATCTAATCCCTATATATATATATATATATATATATATATATATATAATAGAAAAAAACTAAATCTAACCTAAAATAGAATAAGCAGCAGATCAGCCACCCCTAGGATAACAGAAACATAAAATAAGTACAAAATTAATAAACACAACACAAACATAAAAACTTTCTAAATATTAAACTCACCTTTCCAGCATGTCCCCGTCCATCTTCTTGTCTTCTCCGGCTCGGTCCCTGGAAAAAAAATAACATCACATAATACACACATAAACACAAATACACAAAACATAATAAATGAAACATTCTATATATTAAACTTACCTGTCCGCAATGTCTACGTCCTTGTCATCTTCTGCCCCGGCTGGGCCCTTGTCAAAAACCGCAGATCAAAAAATTATATACATTTTTTTATGAAGCTCCTCACTCGCGGAGCTCCCCAACGCTAATGAGGCCTCTAGCGACTCTTCCCATAGAAAATTGGCAATGGTGCCTTCTGATTGGCTGAAAAGGATGTAAATCAAATTTCGGCCAATCAGAAGGCTCCACGGTGTGAGCTAGATCCCATTCTGATTGGCTGATGAATCTGTCAATCTTTTTTAAACAATCAGAAGGTACTATTGCCTTCAGCCAATAAGAATGGGATACACCCCCCACGGGATGATTGGCTGAAGGCATCTACGCTTTCTGATTGGCTGAGTTAGGATTAGATATGCCCAGCTAGTGTTATTAGGTCCAGATATGGTTAGATAGGCCCAGTTAGGGTTAGATAGGCCCAGTTAGGGTTATTGAGTCCAGATAGGGTTAACTGGGTATAGTTAGTGTTAAAGGGTTAATGGGGTATAGTTAAGGTTAATAGTGTAGTTTTTAGATTTTGGGTCATGAGGGTCCTGGAGGACCCTCATGGCACCTATGGTTTTATTATAAGGGTTAATTGGTGTCCTATATGGGTCTATATAGTCCCCTATTGGCCTAATGGGGTTAACTAGTGTCCCATAAGGGTCTGTATAGACCCTTATGAGACTAATAGGCTTTATTAAGGGCTCATAGGGCTGTTTATCGAGCCCCATAAGTTATAGTGGTCATTAGGAGCTCATGGGCCTCTGTGTAGAGCCCCATTAGTCAAGGGATTAATTGTAGGTTCCTGGGGGAGGTACTTATAGTATAACTGCAGCAGGGGTTAATCATTTTCAAAGAGAAGGCCTTTCAGGACCTTTACGGTCCTTTATGGATCCGCTAGCTGGGACAAATTGTACATAGGGAGGGGGGTCTTGATTGATGCCGATAGGTGTCCCCTGCTGTAAGGGGTTAATGTGGGGACACTTTGGGGGTCCCTATGGGGACCTCCAGCATGAAGGGGGTTAATGTTAGGTGCCGCGGGGGTATTTACAGTACCTCTGCAGCCGGGATTGGCTAACGCTATGCCGCAGGCCCTTTAAGGATCCGAGACGGGGAATTTGAAAATGTTAAATGCAGCGGGGCTCTCGATCGGCGACTCCTGCTGCAAGAGTTAATGTGAAGACACTTCGGGGTTCCCTAAAGAGACCCCTGCAACATGGGGATGCAGAAGAACGGGGGATATACAGTAGGCTTTCGTAGAGCTAGCAGGCACTTTTTTGTGCTGGTTGGGATTTTAGCGAGGTTCACCCCATAGATTAACATGTGCGTGTTCTACATAGCTCTCCTCTGAGCTATTTTCGTCCGTTTTTGGCCATAATCTCGCTAAATCGGCTGCCTCAGATTGAGGAATCGGCCCTTGCAAACAGCTCTGCGAGGGCTTTAGCAAGAGCAGAGGGAACTATGAGGTCTAATATAATAAGGCTGATAGTAAGTGGTAGAAATAGTTAATTGATTTAAGACTTTAGATAGTGAATCTTGGAGAATGCAGAAAACTGTGTGCTATACGTATTCTAGTACAGATAAGGACTGAAAATAGAAAACATAGTGATTATTAGCAAGTGCAAGTAGGTGAGTGTAAACTGTGTGTCTCAATAATATTTCTGTGCTTTAGTTTATTCTCCAAACCTTTTTGTAATTATGACTATGTTACAGCTTGATATGTTTAAAGTGTTAGGCTCTACTCAGCCTTTTTTAACCCTGGAACTGATAAGGTCTCAGGGACAGCCACCAGCCCTGGGAACACTGGCATACAGAACCTGTGCAATCATATTAAAAACCTGAATAGATGTCTAGGAAACAGATCTTTACAAGACTACTAAAGTTATTTACAGTTTTTTTTTAGAAGAAATAGAATTTATAATGAGCATATGTCTTTAGAAAGTAAATACAATCTTTCATGTATAAAATAAATACAATGAATTGTGTTTCATTCACCTCATTTACTTTGCTCTCTGGAGAAAATGAGGTGGTATATGCATAGGAGTTATGAACTTTGCATAAATCTTAGCAAATGACTAACTGGCAGCATGAGTTAGGAGAGGGTGGATGTTGAACTTATTGGACAATGACAAATACAATCTTAGGGCCGTATGCTGATCCTGGCAAAAGCAATTACGAGTCCCATAGTAGCAAAGAAAATTGCAACAGAAATGCTATGAGTGACTGCAGCAAGCCATAAATGACATTTATGGCACTCTGTGTACCAAAGGACACTCACAAGTGGTTTGCTGAGTCCCACTGCAGCAGATAAAATGACAGTATAGCACCAAAAAACACAAAAGAATTATGACATTTTAACATTATTTGACTCTTAATACTCTGATATCAATATATTTGTAATTAAAAAAATATGATATGTTATTATTATGCCAATTTTAATATACAACATCCAGGTTAACAGACAACCCTCTAGTCAAGGGGTTAATACACAAAACCACGTTACCTATGAACAAATACTCTAATGCAGTGATCCCCAACCCCCAGGACGCGGACCCGCACCAGTCCGCAGCTTCTGTTCAGCCAGGCCATGCGTGTCACCAGCAGCCCCCTCCTCCCCCAGCATCCCCCTACTCTTACTTGTTCACTGTGGTCCCTTGTCCTGTTGTCTCATTAGTCAGAGGCTGGATATCCTTCCCCTGCCGGTGCTTCATACTGCAGGGTCACATGACATCATTAGGAATTTCCCTCCCCTCCATGATGAAGATCCGGCAGGGGAAGGATATCCAGCCTCTGACTAATGAGACAACCGGACCAGGGACCACAGTGAACAAGTAAGAGGAGGGTGCTGCTGTGGGGGGGGGGGGGGGTGAGTGGTGCTGCAGGGGTTTATGAGGGCTGAATGGGGCTGCTGAGGGGCTGAATGGTACTGTTGGTGGGGGTTGGGGGCTGCTGGGGATGAAAGGGGCTGCTGGGGGGCTGAATTGTGCTACTCGGGGGTTGGGGGCTGAATCGGGCTGCTGGAGGGTTGGAGGCTGAATGGTGCTGCTGAGGGCATTGTGGTGCTGAATGGTGCTGCTGGGAGGGGTTGCGGGGGTGTACTGCAATACAAAAAAGGAACATGTTAGCATAAAATATGTTTTACTTAATTTAAATAAATATATATATATATATATATATATATATATATATATATATATATATATGGCACTGGAGGGGGGCAAGTCAAAGCATTTGTTTGCCCCTCCTCCTTGGGGGAGCCCACAAGTTGTTTTTTTTTGCCTCCACACCGCAGGCCTTGGAGTACAAAATGAAGCAGGTCAGAGATTAGTAGAATTTTGTCAAGATAATTCTCTGTTCGTAGCAAACACCCTCTTCCAACAGCCTCCGAGATGACTCTACACATGGACATCACCTGATGGACAACATATAAATCAGTTTGACTAACACTTTGCTGCCCAAGATGGAGGAGCTCTATACAATCAGCAAAAACAAGACCCAGAGCTGACAGCGAATGAGACCATGAGCTTCTTATTGCAAAGTTGAAAATTAAACTGAAGAAAAGAGGCAAAACTAAGTAAATACAAAATAGATAATATCCCTTTTGAATATGCAGGGAAAGTAACAAATAGATTTAAAGGACTAGATATGGAAGCTAGAATGCCTGAAGAACTTTGGACTGAAGTTTGCAACATAATCCATGAAACAGCAAAGAATATCCCTAAAAGAAAGAAAAGTAAGAAGTCAAACTGTCTGTCTGATGAGGCTTTGAAAGTAGCCCAGGAAAGAAGAAAAGCAAAAGGAAGTGGAGATAGGAAAATACTTGTCCAACTGAATCCAAAATTCCAGAGGGTAGCAAGAAGAGACAAAGAGACATTCTACAATGAACAATATAAAGAGATTGAAGAAGATAACCAAATGGGTAAATCAAGAGATCTCTTTAAGAATATTGGGAACCTAAAAGGCACCTTTCATGCCAAAGTGTGAGTGATAAAAGACAAACATGGTAGGGACTTAACAGAAGAAGATCAGATAAAGAAGAGGTGGCAGGGACACACTGAAGATCTATACAGGAAGGGTCTTAACAGTAGTGATTACCTCAGTTGTTTGTCCAATGAGCTGGTGCCAGACATCATGGAGAGAGAAGTGAGATGGGCCCTAGGATGTCATTCTTATGATAAGGCTGCAGGAGGTGATGGAATCACAATTGAACTATTCAAAATTCTACAGGATGAAGATATGAAAGTGTTACTTGCCTTATGCCAATACATTTGGAAAACGCAACAATGGCCACTAGACAGGAAAAGGTCAGTCTACATCCCAATCCCAAGAAAGGCAGTTTCAAAAAGTGCTCCAATTATCAAACAATTGCACTCATTTCACATGCCAGCAAGGTAATGTTTAAGATTCTATAAGCTCGACTCCAACAATATATGGACCAGGGACTACTAGATGTGCAAGCAGAATTCTGCAGAGGAAGAGGCACAATAAATCACATTGCCAATGTCTGCTGGGTAATAGAGAAAGCAAGCAAGTTCCAAAAAAACATTTACTTCTGTTTCATAGACTATTCTAAAGGCTTTGACTGTGTGGATCACAACAAAATGTGGCATTTCCTTAAAGAGATGGGAGTACCAGATCTCAAGCAAAAGGCTGGACTGGATGTATCCAAAGCCAGAATCTAATATTGCTGGAAGGAATATCAACAACCTCAGATACGCCGATGATACTACTTTCATGGCTGAAAGTGAGGAGGAACTAAATGACTTATTGATGAGGGTAAAAGAAGAGAGTGCAAAGGTTGGCCTGCTGCTCAATGTTAAAAAGACGAAGATCATGGCAAACGGCAATCTCACTTCCTGGCAAATAGACGGGGAAGAAGTTTTCCTTGGATCCCAGATCTCTGCAGATGGTGACTGTAGTCATGAAATTAAAAGACGTTTGCATCTGGGGAGGAAAGCTATGACAAGCTTGGACAAGCTAGTAAAAAGTAAAGATATTAAACTATCAATAAAGGTTTGCATAGTTTGAACTATGGTATTTCCATGTATGTGCATGTGAGAGCTGGGCCATAAAGAAGTCTGAGCACCGTAGAATTGACGCCCTGGACTACAAGAAGATCCAATAAATCAATACTTCATAAAATCAAGACAAACTGTTTACTATAAGGTATGATCATGAGGCTGAAACTCAAATATTTGGGACATATCATGAGACGGCAGGATTCCCTAGGAAATACTCTGATGCTGGTAAAGATTAAAGGCACAAGAAGAAGGGGACAACAGATTCGGGGATGGATAGTTGAGGTCACTGAAGCAATGAACATGAACTTGATGGAGCTCAGAGGGGCAGTGACTGAGAGATGCACCTGGCATGCTGTGGTCCATAGACTCACGAGAGTCGGACACGACTGAACGACTAAACAACAACAACAACAAAATGTTTGAAGACACTCTTAATTGTTATCAAAGCTAATAGTGCTCAAGATCCTCAAAAGATGTCATTATAATGACCAATTGACTAAGATGTATTTAGTTATACATACTGCTACTAATTACTTAATTGAGGTTATTTAATAATTCCAACTAATGTGTAAATATCCTGGAAAGAGACTGGAGTTGTTCTGGAAGATATGTAAAGTGTAATGCTGATCAGCTTTATACATTTTGCATACTTTAGCAGTCCTGAAACAGAAAAAAAGAAGAAATTGAGCTTAAAATAATCAAGTCCATGAACAAATGATATACAGTAATCAGCAATATGCATTTAAAAAAGAAGATATAAAAATACACTGTATAAGTGGAGACTTCCAACATTCAGTTTACAATAGTCTAGAAAAGTGTTGTAACGGATCTACTGGCACCCCGACCGGGTACCTCCGTTGATGGACGCGTCCTAGCTTGCGCCGAGGCCTACAAGCACCGCACCGGACACCACAACCACCACAGACTCCACAACCGCCGTAGCTTAACTGGAGCCTCACGAATAGCCGCTAGCAGCTGAACAGGAAAAGCACCCCAAGATGCTTACACTCCTGGCAGTCAGTCTGTAACAGCATACCATGAATCCCCCCAAGAATGATACATAAGCTCTGTGTTTGAGGGTCAAGCAGTGAACTCTTGCTGGCACACCCAGCCTGGTTCTTATTACAGTCAGGTAAACACAACACACCCAGGGGAAGGTATAAACAACCAATAACACAATAGTAACGCCCACAGTTTCCCTCCCCTCTACTTGAGAGATAATTGAGTTTATTACTGTATCTACTCAATTATCTCCCAGCTAAAACTTACACATTTTTATACATTTTTATAACTTTATGATTTTACATAGTACATAAATAAAACTTACAATTTTATGAACAACATAAATTGTGGAACAACATATTAAAAAATGGCATGAATCAGACCAGGGGTTTAAAAGTTAGTAAACGTATCTTTTACACATAACACACAGACATTTCACATATCCCCCATAGTTGGCCACACAATACACATATAGGGACAATAGGTGGGTCACACCTCCCTGAGGCTACCTGGCAACTTTGATACAATCAGACATGGATTAGATCATCCTTCTTTGTTCTTATGTCTGAGAATGAAAACACTTTATACAATAGACTTCCTTATTTTATGAGGGGTCTCTGTAACAGGATTATCTCCCATGCCAAGGTCTGCACTAGTCTGGGACAATATTCTGCAGAGCATAAACCAACATACATACAGTATAATAGTAGGATCATATTTTAACCATAATAATCATAAAACAGGGTAAAACAGTGATGGGTTCCGTTACAAGTGTCCTATAGCAAAAGTATTTTTTGATTTAAATAATAAAAAATATATATGAAATGTGATTTATATTAAAAATGATATAAAAGAAATACAGAATCACAGTTGGTTGTGTAAAAAAATATATAATTTATAAGCAATTATAATTTTATACAAAATAAATAAAAATAAAGTTAAATGAACATAAAAAGAATCATAATGGATGTGGGAGAAGGAATGGAAACATGCAGTAGACTAGTAAGTGTGCTAAGATCTGCAAGTAGGCTTCATTCTGAAGGTGGTTAACATATCAGGATCTTAGCTATGGGTCCAAAATGGAAGATGTACATTTAATTTGTGTTTGTGCCATTCAGTGTTTTATTCAGACTGAAACAGTCTATATTAAAGGTCAAATACACTAGTGTGGCTAGCAAAAAAAGGATTTGAATTCCATTTTACTTTCCAACAGTTACCTTATAAATCCTATGTAGGACTTGTAATGAAGTTTCAAAAAGTTGGTGAATATAAGTTATCAGAGAGATTATTACAGGCCTTGGCTCAATCTGGTTCCTTACCATTAGAGGCCTTGGTACAGAATCTGGTTCCTCACCAAGGTTTGCCTCCTAGCTTCTTCTCTATGAACATTTTACAGTTGAAGTGTAAACAACCATCCCAATATACCTTTTCAGTTGTGGTCAGACTGACATATGCACTCCAATTGAGGGTCTATTAATGTACAACGGGTTTCCTCATTGTGCTGTCTGCCACTAAAAAGTAATTTTGTACCAATTTTTAAATTATCTTGGAGCTACAAAAAGTAGTTATTCATGTAATCAACAATATCAGCCACATTAAATTCAGTCTATGTGTTAAAACATAGCTCGTAACGTAGCTCGCAAGACTTAAGGCTATAAAACTAGCCTATTAAAGCAACCCGCAAACGACTTGTCGGTTAAGACGCAGCAAGACCAAAAAAAGCCTACGGGAGGAGCAACTTTGAACTTTGTGGCAATAAATCCTTTGATCTGTCAAGCCCAAAACTACTACATTTGCAATCATGCTATTAATATTGCAACAAAGCAAGCCCTAAACACGCAAATGGAGCCCAAAGCCTTATGAGTGCAGGAGAGGACCAGCAAGGGGGGTAAAGTCCAATATGTAGCACTTGAAATGCAAATAAAAACACACTACTGTGCTAATATTAAAAGGCAAATCGATGTTAGGTCTTAGAATTAATAGCACAACATTCTCAAGCCCGCAAATCGGCCCAGAAAAATACTTTAATTCATGTATAAGTTTTGTGTTATATCGATCCCAGCAATCAATGTGTTAATACATATACTGTAACTCGCATGTGATAGAATATCATATTTATGGCTTTATTAATATTGCGTTATTCTGGAATGTGGGTCCGATCGCAATTCACAATTGTAGCCCGTAGGACTTTGAAATCTAAACTTCCCCTTTTTTAGTGACTTAATGATGATGATCTCTTTTTCCATTAGCTCCGTCTAGACCCGTAACTTGGGGTTTGACTAATTAATCCTGCGCAGGGCCGCAAATTCAACGTTCGACTAGTGAGTTACGGGTTTGCGTCTCCATAAATCCACAACTCTTCAAGCTTGCAGCTGTTGCGGGTCTCACGTTGTACTTACAGGGCTCAAATTTAATGTGGCTGGCTGTTAGGCTATTGAAGCCCTTCTCAAATCACCAAGAAATGTCAGTTGATGTCATGCAGCACATTTCTAGTTGCGGGTGACTGAATTCCCAATAGAATGTTGTGCTATATGGTTTGAGACAGATCTAAGTCTTTGACTGAATGCGGTGTGTTATAGAAATGAAATGATGATAGGTATTTGCTAAGATCACCAATCCACAGCAGTCTGCCATTTCCTACATCAACACATTGAGGATTATAGGCCCTAAAGTGGGTAACATTGCCACTTTGGCTGAATTAAACACTTGAGTATTTTGCAAAAGAAAACACCCATCCTTTTGGTTCTGCGTTACAAGATTTATTTCATCCTATATGAATATGTTTATGGTTTGCTGAACTTATAAATATGGGAAGTGTGAAAAATTGATACGGTGTAGTACATCTACACCATCTCAATTTGCACTTATAGTATTAATATAGTGGGAGTCTTATGTTTGCCTAAATACTTAAGACTTTTACATTGGACACAACCTGCTGAGACAGCATTTGACAGAAGCAGGCTCTGTAAAGAAAATGGAAGCCTACAGTAATGAATAATTGCATATAAGAGTGAAAAACGTAAAGACTATTTTTCATTCTACTTTTACTAAAACAGTTTGACCATTCTCCTGTTCAGTTATTTAAAATACCATATAGATTTTAAAATTAACCTCAGTGGTCCTTTAATTGTATGGATGTGAAAGCCAACATTCAATGCTACATTTTAGGTTTTGATTATATTGCTCTGAACTGGTTTATCCACTTAAGTCTAAAGAAAGTGCTTTAGGTAAACTAGCAAATAAATGTATAATATGTGAGAAAACTGTTCTAAAATACAGTCCAATTTGGTCCTAAATGACAACATGTGCAAATGCAGCAATGGCATGGTTTTCTGCAGCAATTTAGTATCAAAGCAACTAAACATGTATGGTTTCTCATCATTGCACAAATACTGTAGTTGGAGCACCGTAAGAGATGGAAAATGGAATGGAGATGGCAAATCATGATATGGAAATGGAACTACACCCAGTCCCCAGTAGCAACTTTTTTTCTATTACACAAATATGTAAGAAGTTTGTAAATCTATAGGCATAAATAACTGACATAGGGAATATGGCTGATAATGACCACCATATGGGAGTGGGGTCAAAAACCAGTACTTCATAACCTAATACACCTCCTTGGTAGCTTCTTTGCCCATGTATGTCATTTAAACCTTATGAGAGAGCAAGAGAGACTCTAATAATTCAACACAGGCCCCTCTTTCAGTAAATCTACCTTATTATAATCCATTTACATGTAAGGATAGAATTGGACAGAGTAATAACAAGAATGTTGCAGATAATTTCAAAAGATAAAAATGTGCCATCACCTATGTTACACAAAGTGCACTATATGTACCCAAAGTTTTTAATCCATCAAAATATTTTTATATAAACGTGGCAGCACCTGACATCTTGGTAATTCCTATCGATAACACCTAAAACTAGAAGAAGTTATACAGTTTCTGGTAAGCTACATCCTTCTTATTTATTTCAAGAGCTGAGAATATTTTTTGTAATTATTGATTGGATCATTTGTAAGATAACAAGCAGATGTGTTAAAGTGTATCATTCATAGCATTACTGGGTTAAGTAAATAACTTCCTATAACCTTTTTATTAAAGTAAATGGATTTGGTTATCAATCTGAGATACCATGCTGTCTGAAAAATGGTGAATGAACTTGAGCACATCCATAGGAACTGGCAAGTATTTCTATTTTGAGTTCTGGACATGCTTAATTTGTCTTACAATTAATATGCTAAACATATTGATAGCAAAACAGAAGAAAAAGCAGTAAATGGTTTTGCAAGTTCTAGCCTTTCAAATCAGTTAGGTTGAAATTGCCCTCATTATCTTCCAAGTTAGGCCCAATTTTCCGAGTTGATATACCAGATATAATTTGCATTATGATTGCCACTTTATTTTATTTTTCCTATCTTTAAAGCCCTTTTACCATCAAGTTTAGAATCCCTAGAGTATCTGATTACTGTCTTTTTTAGATTAGGAAAAAAAAAACATTAATCCCTAGGAATCATTGTTTAATTAAGAAGTGGTCTTGTCATTTGCTGGTCGCCTGTGGTGATCCATAAATGTTAAAATTTGTCAGATTCAATTTAGTTTCATTATAATTTTCTATCACAGGAAATGTGAAACAAGGCAATGATCCAGTTCCCTTTTTCTATTTAGCATTTATATTGACAGAATTAATGATTTCTTATCATCCCTAGCTTGTTGCGAAATAATGTTCACCATTTAGCCCACCAGTTAAATGATAATGTATAAGGATATGATCCACTCCTGTCCTCCAAGTACATATTCCACAGTACAGTATGTCATTGTAGATTTTCCTGGCAGATACCAATAGAAAACAAGACATAAGTATTAACAGGAACTATAAATTACTACATTTATAAATGTAAAGGGAAATTAAAATGTTCCTTAGCCATCTATCATGAAGCAAATGAGGAGTTCATAAAGGTGAAATACATTAATTTTGTTTTAGCTGGACATTTTAATGTTTCAGAATTGCAATGGGAGTTTAGAAAATTGCAAATGTTCATTGGTCAAACACAGCAAGCTGAAAACTATCCATCCAAAACTACTTAAACAACACACACACACAAATCGCTGTCTATTAAACATAATGAGTTCAAATATTAATTAATATGTATTTATATTTCTTTGCTTTATTAATTTTGATTTAATAAAATTGCTAAAATTGACAACACACACACAAATCGCTGTCTATTAAACATAATGAGTTCAAATATTAATTAATATGTATTTATATGTCTTTGCTTTATTTATTTTGATTTAATAAAATTGCTAAAATTGTTCGGAGCATTTTTAAATAATTATAGGAATTTTAACAAATAAAGCTTTATAATATAGAGAACCATCATATTTTAATTTCTTACAGTTCAAACTGCCAGATGTGCATGTGTGTGCTATTCATAGGTGTTCTGTTTGCCAGAATAGTGTGGAGTTGATGATATCAAAAGCCAACTTTTCAGGGAGGAGTGCAAGAAAACTATGTAAACATACTATGAATGATCAAAACTAATGCATTTACATATTTTTAACACCGCAGATGTTTATGAAAGTTTGTATCTGCAAAGTCTTCATCGATTAAAGTAGACAGATCTCAGATGCATCCCTTATGTCAGAGGAATGTTGTCTTTATTTGACTAATATAAAATTGAGATAATTCTGTGTAAATTAAGGGGATCTGACATATGAAAATGACTTGGCTATATTTTAAAGCTGACCTCATGTGAGACTTGAACTTGCATTTCCCGTTCCTTGGGATCTCCTTTTTTGGTCAAAATGTAACCAGACCTAGCATTCTCCAAAGGAAACATAGATACACTAAAACACAGAGTTGATCATAAAAGCCAAAATACCAATCTAGCCTGTCTATTCTATCTACCTAAACAGCTTGGCTTAGTTAAATCTCAGGATGGAATGATACCCTAGTCATGTATAAACCATAAAATCTAGTTTTCTTGTTTTATCTCATTTATTCATTTTGTAGTGCCAGTTGTGCCTTGGACCACATGATTGAAGCTCTGGACCACCATTTGGTAACCTCTGCTTCATGCTTTACATATTAAGATTATGAAGACTTCCGTCTTTTAGTGTATGAGCCATTATCGTCAATGGCGGAGCTAGAGAATGGAGAGGCCTGTTGCAAAACAAAACAAAAAATTGCCATCCCCCCAATTTGGTTGTAAAAGCTTTTTGAGCTGGACCCTCCCAATTAACTCAGTGACCCTCCCCAAGACCGCTTCCCATAACAGCTCCCTTCCCTAAGACTTTTTTACATTACAGAAATACCCAGTACCAAGTAACTTAGTGCCCCTCCTCAAAAACCCCTTCCCATAACAGCCCCCCTCCCCGGCAACATCTTCTAGAATATGTATATATGTGAATGTATATAATATATATGTTCATCCCCACACACCACCCAACTCCTCTAAGCACACACCTCACAAACCCCCCTTTTCCTATCTCCTG
This sequence comes from Discoglossus pictus, assembly GCA_027410445.1. NCBI lineage: Eukaryota > Metazoa > Chordata > Amphibia > Anura > Alytidae > Discoglossus > Discoglossus pictus. The sequence goes on along the minus strand of CM050164.1, from coordinate 62,608,639 downwards.
TGCTCCCCCTAAAAGAACCCATCCAGCTGTACTTGGCTGTAATCCAGCCCTCTCGCCTCTTCCCTCATACACATCCTAAATGTGCTAAAATGATCCACAATTCCACCTCTTGGATCTTCAGTAGAAAAGTAGAAATGCTCTTTTTTAACCATCCTCGGACAAATTTCCGGCCATGGGTGTATCAACCAAGGAGGCCTGGGGAGGGAGGCAAGGAGGCTTGGGCTGGGGAACAAGAAAAAAGTTATTAAATGTAAAAAACAAAAAAATACACATCAATGAGCCCCCTAGGGGAGGGTCCTGGTGCATTGCACCACTTGCGACACTAATAGTTCTGCCCTTGACTGTCACTGTTTGTTAGTATTATATCTAATATAGCTTCTTTGAGAGAAGGCTCCATAAGCACTTGTGTAAGTAATGTTGCTTACAAAGAATATAGAATACTAGCGAATTGCCCATCAAAAAATTACGGCAATGAAATTGTAAGGTATCTAATGCGGTTTGGTGTGTAATAATGAAATATGTAATACATTAATAAATGAATATACTTTACCTATTTTGAAGCATTGTGTTGAAGAGCTGCAATCTGTTTTGTTGTTGCTGTAGCATTAGTGGTGTGGAGCTGCTGTGTAAGCGTGCTGAATGTGTGCAGTTTAATACTGTGCGTGCACGAGACCAAACCGTTAGCGTAGTGGTGTACTTCCTAAATTGGCTTAAAATGGCGGGAAATGTGTGGAATGCGTCTTAGCGGAATATCCGTAGGTCTTTTGTGGTGTTTTGCGAGTTTCTTGTGTTGTTTTGCGTGTTTAGAGTGCTGTAGCCTCGTTTTCGTTTCGTTCGTCGGCCATTTTTTCTCTCGCTTAGCGATTTTATTAGTGTCTAAACTCTTTTATTTTTATTGAAATGAAGGTGTAAGTTGCTTTTTTGAGGTCCTGGATGGTCCCTCTTGCTGTAGGTAAGCTTTTTATGTATGTGTTGTGTGTATTTATTTTGTTTTTAATGTTGTCATGTTCGCTGGTTGTGGACGATTTTCGCGAGGTCGTAATGTGTGCTAACGTGTCTCGTATGTTGTTTGCGTTTGTAGCCTCGTTTTCGTTTTGTTCAGCTGCCATTTTTTCTGTTGCTTAGCGATTTTTTTAGTGTTCAAACTCTTTTATTTTTAGTTAAATTAAGCTGTAAGTTGCTTTTTGTGGTCCTGGATGCTTCCTCTTGCTGTAGGTAAGCGTTTTATGTATGTGGTGTGTATTGATAGTGTTTTGAATTTTGTAATGTTCTTGAGTTGCGTCCGATTGTTGCGAGGTCGTAATGTGTGGTAACGTGTCTCTTATGTTGTTTGCGTTGAGAGGTAAAGTTTGCGAGGGTCGTAGTTGGTGTGTGGTGTTCCATGCCAGCAACTGAGGCCCTCGCCCGCAGCCCTCGCTACAGGCTCTCGTAGCAACAACTCGTACGCTCACAACTATATATGTGATACTTACTCCAGGCTAACCAAGAAGTATAAATCTTCCAGCTCGCATCTGGCATATTAACAGCCTCATTAAACAGCGATTCAGCCAATTGAATAGAGCTCTATATAAGCACAGAACACTATTTTTTAGTTTTTAGTTAGTGAAGACCTTGATTTTGGATAGAAGTTCACTAACTAAAAACTTCTGTGAAAAAATATGCTGTGTGCTTATATAGAGCCCTATTTAATTGGCCAAATCGCATTTGAATGAGGCCCTTAGTTATCTAAAAAGGTTGAACTTGAAGGACTAAAAGTCTTTTTTCAACCTCAGTTACTATGTAACTATGTAATTGAGAAAAATAAAGGATTTGATTCCCAAGCCATCATCTCGACACTGCAAAAAAAATGTCTGGAAATAAACAGGGCATATAATCTGCCTACATTTGAGACATGGGAATAGTTGATAGCCCCTTTGTCAAATCACAGGTCAGGTATATTTTTTGCACTGTTTGTCCCCAAACCAGTGCTTCTTTGTAGTGGGCAAATGATGGCTTAGGTGTAAATCCCCAATTCTTCCCAATTGTTGTTGTGTCATTCAATTGTGTCTGACTCTCTGTGACCTCATGGACCGTAACACACAAGGCACATCTTTATGTCCATGGTCATACTGATCAACTTGTTTTCATCGCAGGGATACTGGAGTGGAATGCCAGTTCCTGCGCCAGTGGGCCACAGCATACAGCTCCTTGTATTACTAGGTGGTCTCCCATTAAAGTACTGACCAAGCCCAACCCTGCTTGGCTTCAGGGTGGTGTGACCTTTTGGTTCCCTGACTGGAATCAAACCCAGGTTGCAGTGGTGAAAGAACTGAATCCTAACCACTGGACCACCAGGGAACCTTCTTAACAATTAAGAAACATATTTTTGTAGTTTCCCTTTAAGATACCACAGCTTTATAAACTAGGAAATTTGGCAAACACAACATTAATGCATCTAAATATTTTTTTTCTAAAAAGTACTGTAGGCGTCATATTAAAAATACAACGTGATCTATTAGGTGGCGATAGTTCACATTACATTATGCACACACATAGATATGCAGTGGATTCATGGTACTTGTAGTTAGTTGGTTCCAGAATGCAAAACAAGTGACAAAAACAACGAGTAGCAAACTCCCATATGGAGTAATATAAAGATGCGTTGAATACCGAATTCGACAAGTTTTGAGGTAGATGAGTACCGAAGGTCCACTGTATATATATATATATATATATATATATATATATATATATATTTATACACAGTTTAAAAGTAAATCACCTTATTTTGCAAGCTCATTATTAAGAAAACCAGGTTTGATAAAAATGTCTTCTTCTGGGCAGGGGTATAGAATGCAGTCAAATTTGGGTAAGTACTCTGTAATAATGACAGTAGCAAAATTAAGAAAAAAATAAGATTTGAAGAAGGTTTGGGGTGTTGTGAAAGTCATGAAATCCCCTGGAATATTAAGAATGCATGAATCATATAATAGTTAAGTACACAACAAAGTTAATTCAAAAGCAAGTTACATTTCAACAACAGTTTAATATTTCAGGGTAAGTATATGCCAATCAGACTAAAATCACAATGTCCTAAGTTTTTATTTCTCTCCTAAAAATAATAACCAAAATAGACAAATGCCTGTGTTTGCTTGGAATATATACAGACCTTCTCCTCTACCTGGATATTTAATCACTTCCATGCAATTTTATTTCACCAACTATACAGTTAATAATCTCATATATTTTGTCTAATGATCTTCCTGAGCTATGTTAATGAAAAATCTATTTGCAATTAAAAGACAATGGAGAATTTAGACTGAATACATTAAATCCAAAGTTCCATTTTAAAAGAATACAAATAATATGGAATTAGAGAGGTCAGAGGTTGGCGCTCAAATTGAGGGCCTGATCTTTGCATTTTGCAAACCATTTAATTTTAAACCTCATGTTTTATTCATTAAAAAATATTCATATGGATTCAAATAGTCAAAACATCTCCTTTCTTTGATTTCTGAATTAAAATGTAAATATCTTAAGCAACAACCTTTGTGCCTTTTATGCAATCTCTGTATTAGAATATTTTATCGCAAAGCTCATTCAGGTCTAATACATTAAAAAGTAAATTAACTATACTTTATTGGCAATATTAAACAGTAAATGTAGTTATCTAGACAGTCCAGTCTGGATATAGTACCACATCCCATTTGTTCAGCTATAGTAATGTTCATTTGATTTAATTAATTTACACCACAATGGCATACATGTTTTTGATTGCCATTTAATACATGTAGTTTTACTGCTTAATAGTAGAAAATGAACCTAAAAGGATACTTGAAAAACAAATAATAGCAGTTTGTTAAATATGACAGGTGCAAAAAAGCCTAGTACTCATTGCTTGTTAGGTTAGAATTACAGTAGGTACTTAAAAGCCGTGGTGTAATTTTGGCCATTTATCATTCTCGTCAAAGGCCCCTTTGTACAACTGAATTTTGAAGAGATTCGTTTACCGTTAGACTGTCACAGCTGCTATCACTGTAGGCAGATGTTTTCTAGGCAAAAAAGCTTAGCTAATTTCCATGGAAAAGCTGTAAAGGCAAGCAACATTTTGGCAGATATTCTAGAAATGGATGGAAGTGCTTCATGCAGGTGCAGTCACAGCCTACCTAAGTGATATACAAATGTAATAAGAAAGAAAGCTGATATTGGTGAGAGATCTCTAAAATATATTTCTTAGGCAAGAACAGGAAATAAAGAGATTCTAACAATACCAGAAAACAATCCCAATGTCCATAACACGTGTCGTATTTTATGTACAGTATATGTGTAAAATGAAAATATTAATAAAGTACATTAGGACCACTGTAGTTTCTGAAAAAAACTTAACATTGGTGAACTATAAAACAAACTAATATCAATAGCAACTTTGCATGCTGACAGACTAATCACCTACCTGTTATTTCAAGGGGTATTAATCTATTTGGTTATACTAAAGTGACACTTCAAAATGGCAGCTTTCGATAAAACTACATATGAATTTTATCTTAATCGATAGCTACATACATTCCTCTGACGCGTCTAATCCTTTTAGGTACAAAGTCAAAATGCTTGCAGCTGTTAAAGCAAAACGGAAGAAAATAGTTAAAAATTAAAGACTACATTTACTTATCTTAAAGGTATATGGAAGCTTGATTAACAGAAAAATAGGTATTAGATTGAAAAGTTCAATATACTTACAGATTTATTTGCAGTAAACAGAAATCTTGATTTCCATACCCACAAAGCTGTCTATGGCCCTCATTCAATTGCGATTTGGCCAATTGAATAGGGCTCTAAATAAGCACAGAGCATATTTTTTTTAAAGAAGTTTTTAGTTAGTGAAAACCTTGCTTTTGAATAGATGCTTACTAACTAAAAACTTCTTTAAAAAAATATGTTATGTGCTTATTTAGAGCCCTATTCAATTGGCCAAATCGCAATTGAATGAGGGCCTATGTCAGCAACCCGTCCTATCGAGAGAGAGAGGGAGAGAGAGAGAGAATGCAGAGCTACCTAAGCAAAACAGAATCAGCCCCTTCCTCCGTCAGCAATTCAAATGTAAAACACATTCAGCAGTAGTTGATACATAGAATTTACTTCCAGCAGAATTGGTAGAAGGTGAAGAAAAGTAACCAAGGCTGAACCCACACTGCAGCCATTATTATTGTATTTTATATGTAATCCATTGCTGCAGTGGGAGAGAGAACAATCTACAGAGCAGAGAGCTACCTCAGCTGGGGGTTCCTTAGCTCTGCCAAACACAATTAACCTCTCCCACCAACAGCAATTCAAAAGAAAAAATAATGCACCACTAGTTGATACATAGACATAATAGGTGCAGAGAACAAACCAAGGCTGAACATACACTGCAGCCAGTGTTTGGTATAGCAGCATGATTGTATTTTATATGTAAACTATATGTTATTCTTTGCTGCAGGTACTGGAGGGGAATGTGCTGCAGTGACTGTGAGAATGTGCTGAAGATACTGAGGTGGAATAAACTGCACAGTGATTGTGAGAGTTGAAAGGGGCTGCAGAGACTTTAGGTGGAATGTGCTACAAAGAGAGACGCTTATATGATACACCTTTTTTCAAAGGGTATGTGTCAAACTACAAATCCCATGATGCTTGGCTGATTGCTGATTGGCCAAAACTAGTTAAGAATGTTATGTTAATTTAGGCAATTTTTAGGAGAGAAATAAAAACTTAGGACATTGTGATTTTAGTCTGATTGGCATATACTTACCCTGAAATATTAAACTGTTGTTAAAATGTAACTTGCTTTTGAATTCACTTTGTTGTGTACTTATCTATCATAATTTGTTTACTCTCAAATTCAACTGCCAGAAAATAGAAGAAATGTTGCTAACTTCAGTGTAAGTTTATTAATGTTTATGTTTGGATTTTATCATGCAAAACTACTGATTCTCCTCTATCAGATGCATTTGTAATCCAGGAAACTTAAATATGCCTTTAAATTGTGCAAAAACATTTTGTTCATTGTTAAGTCATGTTCTTCAGAAATATGACATGTTAGTGATCTTGTGACTCTACAACGTACAATAGGTAAAAGGTTATGATCTTTAACTGTATGTCAGGAGAGTCAAATCTAAGGATGGATTAAAGATTACACCCTTTCTGCAGTTTTTTGCATTTGCGATATCTCAAACAATGTTGACTTGTATGTAAGAAGTAATTTACTTAACCCAGTAAAATATTGTAAAAAAAGATATTGTAGGACAATGGAACACAATTTTTATTTTTTGGTGTTTGTTTTATTAAGCAAAGCATATGTAAACTTCTGTAAAAACTAACAGGAAATAACCCATCTGTAATGTTTATAAAAAATATGGAGCCACATTCAATTCCAAGCCCACAACTCTATCGCAGACAGGCCGAATGTCTGCTGGTGTGTTGCGGGCTCCTGTTCATCTCTGATTGCGATGCTATTCAATTGATCAAGCCCACAAGTTACTGTCACAAAGCCAAAAACATAAACCATGCACTGGTTCATAACAGTTCAGGGCGGGAACATGATCCATTAAGCAAACCTGTAACCTCTAATTTTGAATTACATAGAAAATGAGACTCTCATTATTATGGCAGTAAAACATGGAGGTTACATGTCAATCAATTAGGTTCGGGGGTCCAATATGCGATCAGACTTGCAAACCCGCAAAATATATAATTATGAAAATTAATGCAAATACTGTTCTAGTCCATATGGGTGGCCTGATGCGATTTGCGATTTTATCGATAAGAAGTCAAAGGCTTCGGGAGGCTGTAAGTTACGGGTTTAACCATTGCAATTTTTTCAACGCTGTAACTCGTAACCTATTTGGAGCCCGCAAAAAGACGCAAATTGAATAGCAAATTAACTTGTGACCTCACTTTTAGGGCTACTGGATCGTTCGAAACCTCACTTGAATGGGGGCCATGGTGTATAAAGGGAATGGCATTGTAGATGCTAATAAAATAATATCATTGGAAAAAGCATAAGACTATGCAAAGAAACAACTTTGTAAAACTAAGATTTAAATCAGACAGGGCAGGCTCGATGAATTGATCCAGGCAGATCTGTCATCAAATACTTAATCCTTAAGTTTACAGCAAGTCTGTCATCTTTTAGAAACTCTGGTTCTTAGTTGGAAGCTCCAGTTTCAGTATAAACAGAGTTCAAAATGCATCCAGTACTCTGCTTTAAAACACTGACATCTACATTCCAGGTGTGGATGCTCGTGTTAAGATTCTGGAAGGTCATCAACAATATGCTGTGGTTATCATTTAGGATAACATATTTGGAAATGTTATTTATTACTTGAAAAAGTCATAATAAATTCTACATAATGTTCATATTTTAGTTTTATAGTGATATTATCTAACAAAAAAATGAAAATGAGAATAAATACCTACTATTTAGGAAAAGGGTATTCAGTTGGTAATCCTACTATATATGCCAGGAATTGGCATTAAAGTAATGCAGTACATCTACAAGAATCATTTATTCTCTTTTTCTATTTAATGTCTACTATGGACATTAAGAAATTAGGAGTCTTCAGGTTGACTGATGCTCTCTTGGTTTGCGGCATCCCATTGGGGATTATAGGTTTGTCCCTACCAAGTTGATTTCCATTTTAGAATAAGGTATACCTTGTAGGTTTTTTAGTGCGGCGTTGTTTATCACAAGCAGTAATAAAGAGAATGACGCATTTATTTTTAATACTGAAAGCCGTGAAAGCTTTAACTGCGGCATTGCCATTATGTAGATAGAAAGTTCTTTTGCAATCAAAGTTTCCTCCATTCTTGGAAAGTTAAGCCCCAAAACCAAAATGGTAGATCGCTCAGTAGCATAACAGCACATAAAATTTAATATTTTATGGGCTGTATTATGCATATTTTCAAGTGTAGTTCATGAAGTTTGCATGGGGTATATTTTATTATATATATGACCACTGTGGTCCTTTAACACTTAAAAAGCTGTTCAGTTTTCCGAAAAAAATGCATGACAGCCATACTATCTGTTCAATCCTAATACAGATTTAATGACTCTTTCTGTAAGTGATTAAATTGCAGGATCCACAGTCATTAAGTGAGAATGTCCCATGGTTTACATGCTATACCTCTGTATAAGAATAGATGTTAATCTCTTTCAAGTGAATCAGTGCCTGGGAGATTGAATATCATACTTTGATTGGCTACAAATAGTTTATTATTATTATTATTATTATAATATTATCCCTACACCCATGATTAAACACATGGCAAAAAGTAGAGGTCCTGTCTTTGATTTATTTGACTGAATTTCCCTTTGTTGTTGGTATATTGGCTTTGCCTTTGAGCTTAAAAGACAACAATAGTCACCATCAGCCCTATTAAATTCAAAGCCCGTAGCCCATCGGCAAGCCCTACGGGCTTAAATTACAGAGCTATTAAATTAGACCATGGCGCGTTACAGGCTTGAGATGCAAGCCCGTAAATCTTTTCCACTTCCGCAAGCTGTAAAGGTGACTGATGAGCCGCGATCAGCCATAACTATCCAATTGCAGTATAACGCAGTGCGACACAGGCCTCTCAACCAATAAGAAATGGTCTAGTCGAATATGATTGACAGAGGGAGATTATAAATTAGCGCTCCACACGCCCATGCATTGACTGCGTTGTGGGTTGTGGGTGGTGGCTTTTCAGAGTCAGAGAGAGAGAAGAAGTTTTTTGGAGAGAGGTAGTTTGCGATTTTATTCATTATATTCTATTTTATACAGATTTAACCTTAAAAGGATTTCTAAGTAAGCTGGATTACAGAAGCCATGAGCCTTGAGAGGCCCGTGTTGAACATAGCGATGGCCCTGCAGTCGATTCAGCGCTGTCGAGTTGCGCCACATCTGAGGGATGCAGTGTTCAACCTCAGCGTTCAGACTCTGTACAGCTAGATAATATAAAAGATCCAAATATATATATATATATATATATATATATATATATATATACTAACATTTGTGTTAGCCTTTTTTTTAGGAAATTTAATCCTAGGTATTTAATTGTTGAAATTAACCAAATTTGACCGATAGACCGGTCAAAATAGAAATACCTTTCTCAATGCCCTCTAGTTATTAATTTAAAATATAACCTTTAATGGTCTATACATAAAAGATAGCATAGGAAATAAAAATAAAATATCGTCGATTAATATTATTTATTACTATAAGTATTAAGTATTTTCCCTGGTTATTAGATTTAAATGGTGTCTGTTTTTAGATAAATCTCTCCTGTAATTTAAATATTGCTTGGAGTTCTATATTGAAATATAAACTTCCAAATTGCTAGGTGAATCTATGTCTTCTACACATTATAATGTGATGTTGTTACACTTCACTAAATTAAGTGAACTGTGAGCTAGTTTTTTTAATATGTGTGTGTACAGAATTTTTCACATAACTATTATTATTCACATAAATAAAAAACATAAGACAACAGTACCTTATACTGAAATAAGTTTTAATATATAACCCCAAAAAAACAAATATCTAATGTTCAAAATAGTAAAGAAATATCTGTCTGTGGCAGGAATCAAATGCAGAACCTTTAGCTTCATCAACAGCGGCATTACTAACTGAGCTATTTCACCAACTATTGCCTTTCCTGCTAGAATATCACTGCCTGATTTAATCACTCAAAGCTTCTGTGCCTGAATCTAATTAATTAATCATTGTTCAGCACATACAGAGCTCATAACTCATTTAAGCACAGTTAACTCACCGAAACAGCCAGACTTCAACTGATCATAACTCCACCAATTCAGCATCAATTCTCAAAATTATAACACTTTTTCACTATACTCTTTTTGCCCTTTATCTAATGGTATAGAGCACATATAGGTGACGTTTGTGGTCCTTTAAAATCTTAAATACATGGTGCTTGTCAAGCCCAGAAGGACCCCCACTGCACTTTTTGGACTATGGACTCTGTTATTCCGAACCAAAATTGCTAAATATTTCAATGGACATGGGACCTGCTAAGAACAATGACATGATGGTGCTATGTGTTGTATGAGTAGGCCTCAATAATTAATGTTGGTGCAGTGTGTGTGTGGCATAATGGTTGCTAAGGGGTTACACAGGCATGCAGCATTTTCATCAGAACGTTTAGTGAGGTGTATTGCTAGGGTCTCTGGGCAGAGGGATCATCAGTTGTGAGTCGCTTGGTCATAAGGGAATCCAGTACAGTATGGAAAAAGGCCTCCATATTGCCATGTTCCTGCCCTAAATGTATCTAGCCTTGTGGTACCTTTGGTGCCACAAGCAATTTGGTGCCACAAGCCATTTGTTACCTACTAGCATGGGTCAGTCCCTGAATGTATAGATCAAAAGAAGTAAGGTCCTAGAAGAGGGAGACAATGGCTCTCTAATTACCCCCTAGAGATTAGGTAGGCAGCTAATAACCCTGACCTCAAGGTAATTTGAACATATGGGAAGATTAATTAATCTTGTGTGATTGGTTACTGTAAGATTTAAATATGTAGCATTGTTGCAAAAATAAATGCTCAGTGCCTCTACACTAAACTAATGGTGTTGCTGGTCTGATTTGTCCTGTTTCTGCATGACTTATATTTTAATCTGAAATGCTGCGTGCCGAGAAGAATATAAAAGTCACAACCTGCAGATTGCTTCCATAAGCTACAGTAGGAGAATAAGGGGTGTACTGAGCCCTGAATCTGGGTAATAACAGTGCTTTTTCCCAAAGCAAGATTGACAGCAAAGTTAAAATATAAAAGGAGTGGGAGAAACAGAAACCTGGGCAAGAGTAACCGACAGTTGAAATTAATAGAAGATAAAATAGAAGAGAAGACAATTCTAATGGTGTAAGACAGGTAGAAGATGTGTGAGGTTGGGAAGATGCTTTCATTTAGTAGGAGAGAGTAAAAAACTAATAGGTAGGCACTGTGGAAGAACTGCTCTAGCACAGTGTTTTCAACTCCTGTCCTCAGCTCACATTTTATTTATACTCCTGCTTAAGCACAGATGTTTAACAGGTGGTTAAACAGAATTACTGAGCCTCAAATTATCTCACCTATGCTTAAGCAGCAATATACCTAAAATGTAAACTGTTGGTGGTCCCTGAGGTCTGTAATTGAAAAACACTGCTCTAGTGTTTTCTTGCCCTAATGCATGATGTGTATTAAAATCACAGGAGAGAGAGTTGGAAGGTAATCTGGAAGGTACTGTCAGGCCGGATTTAGCTTTTTGGAGGCTCTAGGCAGGAAAATCAAGGAGCCCTGATAGCACATGCCTATTTTTGCCTTTTTTATGAATGTATTTCTGCAGGTGTTGTATGCATGGTAAGCAACAATCCCCACACAACATTGTTGGTTACACAGGCAGTAAAGAAAAATGTATAATGTTGGCAGTAGGTTAGAGTAACGTTGATAGATTATATTTTTTCCACAATTTTTTGTGAGAAGTGCCTTTTGGTGAGTGCCTAATTTGCCTACTGGAAGATCTGGTCATTGGTATGGTGGATAGATTGTTGACATATTATATCATATGCTTCTGACTGGTCAGGCACAGTTGATTTCCTTGGCTCATAATGCATCCTGTTGTATTATAGTAAGAGGCTATGGATTACCGCTCATAGTCCTCCTTGCTATTAGTGAGCTCCCATAATGCACACAACACTTGGTGATAATTGGAGGGCCCCTAATAATAGGTGAATATTGAGGGATCCCCTGATTTAGCACATTGTCCTTCCCACTTTCAATGCAACTGGAATAGGTTAGCCTTGCCATAATTTTTTTTTCAACTCTTTCCTGTTACAGCAGGGAAGAAGATGCTAGCAACTTTAGACACTGCTATTGCTGTGCTGCAAGCATGCCCTATTAGAAAATAATACTTTCTGATAACTTGTTCTCAATATCAGAAGGTGGAGTTAATTCTGGTTCATAATCTTTAGGGCTTTGGCTCATAGTTAAGGTAAATGCATTAGCCCTGTTGGACTCATTGGGACCAGGTTGTTGCTATTGCAACCAACTAATAGGAAATGTTCCCTAATATCAAAACTTTTCAATGGACCTCAGCCCTGTTACTTAACAGGCTGGCATTAAAGTGTGAATGGTTGCCTGGGCACCAACTGGTCTTTTTACATTTGTTAAGAGCAATATGGATGTTCTAAAAGAAGCAGAACAGAATTCTTCCAGTATACTAAAAGAAAATAATATTACATTTTATGTGGTAAATCATTTTAATGCAACTGCAAATTTCCATTTTGTTTGCCTTCCAGTAAAAGTCCTATAATATTTTCCAGAAATCATGAGCTACATAACTAGGGAAGGATTCACAAGATCTGGTAAAGATTTAAGGATTGTTTAGTCTTAGTGAAATGCGGTTTGTCTTCAGTGGTTGAAGGTTATCCGTTTTGTCCAACAAAATATTTTTGTTAAACTGTAAGATATTCAGTAATTCCAATAAATTGAAGTGTAATAATTAATTACTGCTGACAGTGTGTTTATAAGTATTTGACAGTTTTGCATTTTTAGTAGATTTAAATTAGACCTGGATTAAAGAAATCTGTACTGTATTTAATATATATTGGGTTAATTATTTCTTAAATTCCAAACTGATGAGAATCTCATCTTTTAGCAGTTGTAATTATCTTAATCCATAGACAAATAAACAAAACCAGTTATGCACTGTCCAGTTATATCTCAGAACTGTAATTTCAAATTCTGAATATGCCATTTTCAATGTCATCATGTTATAATTTTTCAAAATAAGAGGATTTTATTATGTTAAAGGACTGCGCAGTTTAAGAAAAATACTCTTGTTCATCAAGTATGAACCAAACTAACAGAATTAGCAACTGTGTACGCCATGGATATTTGATGGAAAAATCTGATTTTTAAAGACTATGGCCCCTATTCAATTGCAAGCCCACAGTTGCCTTCATACAGGTCGTAAGTCTGCTTGAAAATTGCAATAGTTACAGACCGATTCAATTCAGCAAGGCCACAACTACAGGCCCGAAGCCTCAAGCCCGTAAACCCTTTCCGCGGTCACAAGCTGTTAATGGGCTGGAATAGAAGCGGTCCGCAGTTACAATCCAATCCCGTAATTTAAGTGTGTGACACAGGCCTTAGAGCCAAGAGAAAGCGGGCTAGTGGAAAATGATTGACAGAGAGAGATTCTAAAGTTGCGTTCCACACGCCCATGTGTTGTAGATTCTCACAAAGTAGAACGCAGGTCCTGGAGTTGATGGTTGGTTATTGAGAGAGAGAGAGAAAGAGCAGGAAAATTATTAAAGCAGGAGGTTACGGTTTTATTTAATTATATTATTCTCACAACTAGTCAAGCCTCCGCAACAAGTGGTGGCCCCCAAGTGACTGTGAAATACAATTAGTGGGATAGGGTGCCAAGGACCTTATGAGCCAGTTGCCTGCCACTGGAGCTTCAGGCCTCCATGTCATGTGAATATCACATACACCAACATACATGTACACAACACACACTACACATGTATATGATGACCAACAAGGACACTGACATGTCAGCTCTGGAATTAACAAGCAATAGATGGATTAGTCATGCCTCATTAAATCCATGAAGCTGACAAATCACTGTCATTCGTGGGCACAACAACAGTAATCAACCAATAGAGAGACCATGTATGGGTGTGCCCACTGCAGCATATGCAGTTACAGACCGCAGCAGGAATTAAGATGAAGATGAATAGATCACATGTACCAAATGATAGCTACTCATAGTTGCAATTAAGAGAGATTATTGTAGGCACAAATCAGGTCCATTAAGGCATCTTCTGCATCTGCAAGCGTTGTCAAATAAATTAAGTTATTGTAATATATCCCCAGTGCCTCTCAGGTAGACATTTCTTCAATGACAGCAACTTTAACATGTACAGTGGGTGGGGGGGAGTATTTGATCCCCTGCTGATTTTGAACATTTGGCCACGTTTTAACAGTGAGAGACAGAATAACAAAGAAACAAACAGGAAAAATGCATGTCAAAAAAGTTATAAATTGATTTGCAGGTCAATGATGGAAATAAGTATTTGATCCCTTATCAATCGGCAATATTTCTGGCTCCCAGGTGTCTTTTATACAGGTAATGAGCTGAGATTAGGAGCACTCTCATACCTCGTTAAAAGTCACCTGTCCACAAAAGCAATCAATTAGATTCCAAACTCTTTACCATGACCAAGACCAAAGAGCTGTCCAAGGATGTCAGGGACAAGATTACAGACCTAAACAAGGCTGAATGGGCAACAAGAACATAGCCAAGCAGCTTGGTGAGAAGGTGACAACAGTCGCTGGGATTATTCGCAAATGTACACAAAATAACTGCCAGTCTCCCTCTGTCTCATGCTCCATGCAAGATCTCACCTTGTGGAGTTTCAATGATCATGAGAATCAGCCCAGAACTACACAGGAGGATCTTGTTAATGATCTCAAGTCAACTGGGACCATAGTCAATAAGAAAACAATTGGTAGCACACTAAGCCGTGAAGGATTGAAATCCTGAAGTGCCCGCAAGGTCTCCCTGCTTGAGAAAGCACATGTACAGGCCCGTCTAAAGGTTGCCAGTAAACATCTGAATGATTCATTGGAGAACTAGGTGAACGTTTTGTGGTCAGATGAGAGCAAAATCAAGCTCTTTGGCATCAACTCAACTCGCCGTGTTTGGAGGAGGAGGAATGCTGCCTATAACTCCAAGAACACCATCCCCACCATCAAACATGGTGATGGAAACATTAGGCTTTGGGGGTGTTTTTCTGCTAAGGGGACAGGACAACTGCAAAGGGATTATGGACGGGGCCATGTACAGTCAAATCATGGGTGAGGACCTTCTTCCCTCAGCCAGGGCATTGAAAATGGGTCGTGGATGCGTATTCCAGCATGACAATGACCCAAAACACACAGCCAAGGCAACAAAGGAGTGGCTCAAGAAGAAGCACATTAAGGTCCTGGAGTGGCCTAGTCAGTCTCCAGACCTTAACCCCTTAGAAAATCTGTGGAGGGAACTGAAGGTTCGAGTTGCCAAACATCAGCCTCAAAACCTTAATGACTTGGAGAGAATCTACAAAGAGAAGTGGGACAAAATCTCTCCTGAGGTGTGTGCAAGCTGGTGGCCAACTACAAGAAACGTCTGACCTCTGTGATTGCTAACAAATACTTATTTCCCTCATTGACCTGCAAATCAATTTATAACTTTTTTGACATGCGTTTTTCTTGTTTTTTTTTGTTTTGTTATTCTGTCGCTCACTGTTAAAATACACCTACCATTAAAATTATAGACTGATCATTTCTTTGTCAGTGGACAAACGTTCAAAATCAGCAGGGGATCAAATACTTGTTTCCCCACTGTAGCTCCTACAATATTAAAGCTATCATGTATCCAGATATCTAAGACATGTTTATTGTTAGCTTAAATGTAGACTAATACCGCTATGGCTAAGTCCCACAATCGTATGATAATGGAAGCCAGCATTAATACATGCACTAGTGAAGCATGTGATCCTCTCCTCAATATCAGTATGAGAACAGATCCTTGTGTCTGATGTAAGTAACAGTGAATCTGGCTGCTGACCTTTGTGTCTGCTCCGTGTTAATGGCTATTTGTCCCCTATTGCTGATATCATGAGTATCCTTTAACATGTGCTAACACCTGTATAGCTGATGGATGTGATATCAATGTTGATTAACAATATCATATGGAGAAGGTGATAGTACACCTTGACAAATGACGCTGGTCACAGCTACGCATTTATTGTGATTATTAATGGTCATGGCCAGTAGGTTATTCTGAGAACTAGCTAATGGTTAGTAACGCTTGCAGAATATGTCGGCGCGTTATAAATAAACTATAATAATGGAAACTAGGTGAGTTGGTATATAGTTACAGTTATAATATTTAGCACTGTACTGTACATGCATGTTGTTTTGTGTTATTTTTTTTATCCTCCTCTGCCTTTGTTTTACCACCTTTTTTCAGTTTTTTGTTTTAGGAACACACTGTATGTGTGAAACTGGTTTGGATGAGATTGTCCAGATGTTTATGTGTCTTTTTAATTGAGCAGATGATAACCAAAAGCAAGTTCTATGCGCATTACTGTTACTTCGATTAAATGGAGTGATTTCTGATTATCCTTTTTTTCATCAGATTCTGGTTGCAGTCATGTAGTGACCACATGTGACCTTAGTAGGTGCTATGCATCATGATTATTCTAAACTATGACATTACTCCCTTTAGGTATCCCCTTTTTCCAAAAAGCCTCTTTCCCATTTTGGGATCCGCCCACACCACACCATGATATTAATGCACAGTCTTGTCCATTTCTGAGTGTGCTCTGTGTATGAAATAAAGCTTTGTTAGACCTTATCACTGTGTCAGTGTATTTGCAATGGTTGGGGTTTTGGGACATCCACATACATCTCATTTGTGTCACATAATAAAAATAATAATAATAATATAATAATATAGGGTTAATACACATGAGAGGACCAATTTGGGATACTGTGGAGTATCAACATTCCCCTGAAGGGCTGATAAAAATATGACAAGTGATAATGTAAATTGATTGATAGCAAAACACTTGATGTGATTTCTCCAAATGATAATGGGTATACATCTTGGCACATGGCCACCAGCAATGGTGTGGAACTTTCCAGGATGGTCGTTGCAGAGATTATCCCTGATGGAGGTGAGTTGACTGTTGCTCCACATGCCTCTGCACAGCCTCCATGTATGTTTGCGGCCCTTCCTGATGGGTTTGAGCAGATAAGTGTGGTGTTTGTTCCCATGGTACTTGATATATGTCATGTGGAGGTGAATTTGGCCACTATTTATTTTCCCAATGTAGATCTGATGAGCGAGATGTATATAAGATTGTATTTTTATTTTTATCTTCCACATAAGAGCCTCTGTAAGTGAGAAAGAGATAATATGGCAGGCAGTTTTATGTTTTTGGGTAGCACGACTTTTGGGTGAAGGAGCACCCTCGCACGCGCATTCACCCTCTATCCAGCTCTTTCATCGTCTAACTTTCTCCATGTACCAGGTCTTTCTCCCACTGTGCCCACCCGCTAACCCCAGGTCTCTCTTCCCCTGTGCCCACCCTCTAACCCCAGGTCTCTCTCCCACTGTGCCCACCCTCTAACCCCAGGTCTCTCTCATTAAGGTCTCTCTCCTCCAAGTACTCACCAACCTCCGTACTGGTTTGTATTTGGAGGCGGCTGGTGAGTACTTGCAGGAGAGAGACCTTAAAGAGAGAGACCTGGGGTTAGAGGGTGGGCACAGTGGGAAAAAGACCTGGGGTTAGAGGGTGGGCACAGCAGGAGAAAGACCTGGTACAGGGGGAAAGTTAGAGCGTTACAGAGAAGGATAGAGGGTGAATGCGCGCATGTATGGGTGCGCGCATTACTGGGCACGCACATGACTTTTTGCAGGGCTCCTTCGCCCAAAAGTCGGTGTGCCATGTTTTTGTGTTGCAGTTTAATTAGTTAGTGTGTCTTTAATTGCTTTATGAATCTTGCAGCCACCCTTTTCATAATGGCATAGGCATAACCATTCCAACATCTGAGAAAATAAAATATTTTTTAAGGCCTATTTGTTCCTTGGGAATTGTTGAGCAATTCATTCTAATTCTAAGTCCATTGGTGTGTTTTAAGTGTCTTTTGCAGTGTTACAAACTAGTCTGTAAACCCTTTGTGATACCTATTTGGCTACCTTTGACGTTTGCGGCTTTGAAGAAAATTGCGTCCTTGGGGATTTGTAGCAATTGAATAGCGATTTGCGATTTTAGCGATTGTAACATTTGCGGGCTTGAAAGATCAAAGGCTTAAATGAGTCAGAGCTACGGTTTTAACAGTTTTTTTCAGCCTGCAACTTGACAATCGTTTGCGGCTAGCTAGAGGAGGCCAATTGAATAACAAATTAGTTTACGGGCTACATTACTGGCTCCAGTAACCAACAATTGCTCAATTGAATAGGGGCCTATGTGTATTAGTACAGGAATATATTTTGTGTTTGTTACATCACATTCTAAGAGGTGTGCTTGTAGTTATCATTGAAGAAATGTGTGTGGGAGGAAGGAACAGATCATTTGTTTGTTAACTGGATAAGATTTAAACTTTGCATCAAAGGATGCAACCACAGCTCTCCGGGAATCTAGACTCCCCTCACACACAACAACCAATGTATCATGGATCTCTCCAGGGTCCTAAAGAGGAATAAAAAAAATCACATCTTGTTGCCTGCCACCTCACTCAGTAACTTGTTCTGAAGGATGGGATGGGGAGGAGACTCCAACATGACAGCCCATTATAGCTGAGTAAAGGGAACATTAAAAACTATTTATAATTCAGAACCGTATAATATTGGTTTCATTGGGCATTCAATAGGCTAGACACATCATATATTTTTAAAAAGCAATTGCTTGAATCAACATGAAAACGTATACTAATTATTTTTCACATTATCTATTAAAATGTAACTTGGTATTGTAGTAAATTACTTCTTGACCATACAATGAACTAGCACTAGAAGATAAGTTTCTACAAAATAATGCAATAGTTGTTGATGAGGTCATTATCATACTTTATTTGTAGTTCTAGTTTTGCAGTGAAAAATACATTTCTAGTAAAACAATGGGCATAAATTAAGAAAGAACATATTAGATAACTCCAACATGACAACATATTTCATGTGATATCAAGAGTGCAATTGTTTCTGAGTATACGGCACACTATGGATATTGTCTGCAGTCATGGCTGATAATGGCCATAACCCAAATATTACCAGAAGATATGTTACATGTTTCATAGAAATAAAATTACAATAATATCTGTGATTCTGAAATAGGATGAACTGCATAAACTAACAAATATTTATCATGTGTGCAGAATATTAGTAGTGTCTAGGATGCTTCACAGTATGGAACTTGACAAACTTGTCCATGCATATTAAATCTGATCCAGTAACTGGTGATAATAGTGAACTCAGTGTAGCACGTGAATATCAGAATATCAGAAATGCATTATTACTGAGTTTTCAAGTAAATTGCAATGTTTTCCATTTATGAGAGTTATTTAATGTAAACAATAAAATCATTAACATAATTGTTAAATGTGTTTTCAATAATTAATACTATTTCAAAGACATTTTATATAAATGTATTTTTGAACAGGATGTTCGAAAATGTTATTTTCGAATAGACTGATTGTACAACTGTCAAGATCATGTTTTGCTTGTAGTCATTCCTAATTTATATTTCAATCTGTCTTGAAATTTGCTAACTTTAACTTCAATATATACTCACCAAACTAGTGGATAATTTAAAATAAGATGACAATACAGCCAGAAAATGCCCATAAACCTCACATATTTGAACTTTTATTAGGATGATTGAAAAGCTGACTTATTAGGTGCTACATTAACATGGAGTACTGTAATTGGAAGCAATATGATTAATTTATGCTCAATTCAAAAATATAGTAATAGTCTATTTGTTCATACTCATCAGAGTATGTAGGGGCAGCACTTCCACATGCCAATCTTTAGCAAATCTGTATTATTCTTCATACAACAATCTCTTGTTTGACCAATTTATTTATAACTAGTCACTATATTTAGGCCATAAGTCTAAGAAAGAATATGACCTTAGCTATTGTTTTTTTTCCATTTTATATATAACATGTATACGTAATGTTAATGGATGCTTGCAGGTCAGGAAATCTCTTGCATCCTTATTTATAATACAATTTTGCAATGAGATTTGGATTTAAGCATTGGGGGATTTCTTAAATTGCTTGGCAGGCCTTATAGGAAGTAATTCATAATGAGCCTGATTAGATAATTGCCTCATTGCTATAATTTACTTTGACTGACCTGTAATAGCCATAGCCTCTCTTGAGTTCAAACATAGATTCTTCTAGTTTCTAAGGTCAGCACCGCTGTTTTTGTTTGAGCTGTGA
The DNA here is from genome assembly GCA_027410445.1 of Discoglossus pictus. Lineage (NCBI taxonomy): Eukaryota > Metazoa > Chordata > Amphibia > Anura > Alytidae > Discoglossus > Discoglossus pictus. The sequence continues at coordinate 62,588,646 of CM050164.1, read as the reverse complement.
TCAGATGGTTAATTCTCAATAGTAATAACAATTGGTTATTGGTGATGACCAAGTACATCAACAATAAAATGTATTACTAGTGAATTAAAATTACTATTCTTCTTTAATCAAATGAAGGAACGAAATTATTGATATTGCTTTTGTCAATGTTATTAGTCACATACTAATCAAGGCAATAGACAATTAATATTCTCATCTCTACTCAAACTCAATTTACTGGGAACTAGTGATAAGGAATCTGGTCCAAAAGGTGGTGATCAGAGAGTAGGTAAGAAGGATGATGATTTGAGACATGTCACCACAATTTGGTCACGTTTTATCCTGAATAGTACTGTTTGCTTAAATATGTCAATGTTATTGTAGATTACATAGAAAAACTTTACTCAATTTAAACTGGTACAATGATAAATTAAATGTTGCCTCAGTGCATGCCAAACCTATTTTCAGTAGCTATGAATACGGTATATACTGAATACTGGGAGCCATTGCTTTAGTGCTGTGAGGACTTAAAATAATAAGAAATTGCTGTTGGGTTTTGTGCAGGTTTATTTGTGCTTTCTTTTGATCATTTGAATTGAACAATTTCCATTATTCTGCCAGTTAATTGTTATGTCATTGACCAGAATAATTTCACACATTAAGAATAGAATGGGTGCTCACCAACTTTTTAACTTTTCAAATATATTATTTTAATACTTTTATTATACATTACAATTATGTCAGCTTTTGTTTGTTATATGTTTAATAATGAAACAAAAGACAAAGCATGTAAATTTCTATCTGCTATTATATAAAGAGGACTTGCTAAGAAGAAGTACCTTTTAGAAGTCAGAGGATACAATTATACAAATGAAATTCCATCATACTACTATAGTATACTCCTTTGGGTTTGCAGTTTTGCAGTCTTGTAGTGGTGAAACTGTGAGCTAAACCATGTAGGGTCATCCAAGATGGACAGGTTATAACAAAGATCAGAAAATAGTGGCCCACTGGAGAAGAAACTGGCAACCCAATATCTTTGCCAAGAAAAGTTTATGGATAAGCACAACCAGACACAAGATGTACCTGACGTGCTGTGGTCCTTAGGGTCAAGGAGCGACGGTCACAACTGAAGGACTGAACAACAACAACAATATAGTATGCATACAAATAATGTAGTTTTGATTCCTTGTCAAATATTAATTGCACTTCATATTTTTTCCACTAGAGCACTTTTTATTTCGAATTCTGCACCTTTGGTTTCCTGGCAATATAAAACATAGTAAGTGATCGATAAAATGCTCTCATACTTCGGTTTCATCATGCAAACATTCATTAAATTAATCATACCTAACTCATTGTTATCTATTTTCCTTTTATTCTTTGTTACTTTATTTTCTTCTGTTTATCTTTTCTGTATTTTCTTCCCAGTGACTGGAATGCTGTACAAGTCTCAGTTTTAGGAAGCTAATGTTGAATTTAATTTTTTGCTTTTTTTTTGCTTTTTTTTGTCTTTTGTATATTTTCTTCATAGTTTATTGGGCAAGAAAGATTTCTATGAAGCATGGTATTCTAGAAACAATGTTTCATAATATTTTAGGTGCTTTACATTTCCAATGTTGAGTTTCACATTTATTTTACTTCTTTTTTTTATTCAAATAACACAGTTTACATTCCTATGCTCATTTTAACAGTTTTTGGCAGTTTTGTATTTAACGTTTATATTTTGAAATGTATGCTTCTCTCTGAAATGAACTGCATATCTAAATATTGCATAAACCTCACACCTGTTGGACAAATTTCCTATACCATTAATGTACCCCCTGAGGCAGTCCAAAACTTTATTATTTACACATGTTAATTCATCCCTACTAGTAGTTCCTATTCAGTGCTCTCAAGTTATTCATTTGCTGGTTACACTCCTTTATTCACAGTAGGGAGTTAATTCACAACAGTAGAACATTGGGATGAGATACTATATGTTCCTTGGTGCATTCACAGTCAATTAATTATAAAAAATGAATCATTTATTTTACACATGAACTATAAACCACTGTCAAAATAAAATTGTACATGAAGGCAAAACAAATTCAGACACCTTGAGATTCTGAATACATGCAAATATTGCTTTTTCAAATAGCATACATTTTTTAGTACTGTAAATTCTGTAATAATATTTCACAGATTATCAGATTCTTTAAAAGAGCATACTTTAACTAGGACACTTATGTGGTTGATTAGTTTTATAACATGCGTTCATAGGGCCAGTTCAAATAGAGCTGTGTCTTGGATCCCGGCCCGACTCATCTTCTCAAACCTGATCTGATTGGACCAGCATTCACAAAAATAGTTAACTGTTCATTGCAAAGTGGTATCTTTCCTGATCAACTTAAGGAAGCAGTTGTTAGGAAAAGTTAATGAAAAAGTAATTTCAGTGCAGCTTGAGATCCATCTGCAAAAACATGATCTCTATGATCCATTGTAGTCATGGTTCAGGAAAAGACATAGCCCAGTAACATTGCTTGTAATGCGGCAAAACGGTCATCAGGTCTAGATTTCGAAATTAAACCAATACTGCCTATACTAGTTTTAGTTGGATAGCTTTCTTTAATAGCTTGTTATATTTCAATTTTATTTGGGTCTAGACCGACTGATCTTTTGATCATCCTTAGAGTTAGCATAATCAACAATTGCAATGCCTGGATTTGGGTTTTACTATGGTGGGTCTGTCTACATTTGTTTTAAAAGTGTGGATGGAATTTTAATAGAACTCATTCAATTTAGTATTCCACATGTAAGGATGTTTTTTACACTTGATAGACAGATCCTATATATATTGTTTGCCATTCTGTTCCAACATTGTCATTTGTTAGCCCATTAGAGGTGTTGGTTAGCTAGCTTTTCATTTATATCAGGGTTGATTAGCTAGCTTGTGGGGCTATTTGCCTTCCAGCTAGGCGGATCCATTTAAAGGAACATATGCTTTCTTCTCTCCTCTATATGTGTACAAGAATTCAATGCTAGCAATCCCATAGATACACCTAGATACACCAAGCAATCCCCTAGATTCACCTAACTATTTTTGCAGACTAGTTTATTCAGCCATTGTTCTGTCCTTTTTCTAGACGGTGGTCTGACACTAAAGCATCAAGTGTCAGCTGTGATGACATGCTCATGTTTCCATCTGAAGAACATGGGTATAGCACTTGATGCCTCAGAATACCTCCATACATTGGATCATGCCTTTTGTTTCATTTGTCCTTTAGCCTGTAAGTTTTCAAACTCTAAGTCATCTATACAAAAAGCAAAAGCAAAAAGTAAAAAACATTGGTAAAACATTTAAAACATAATGGTAGTAAAAGTATCAGATGTGGGAAGAAGGCGAGGAAGGAAGCTATAGGAACATTACAATGTGACACAGGCCATCGGATAATTAGTGACCAGGAAAAGGCAAATGAGCTAAATAGGTTATTTTCGTCGGTATACACAAGAGAGGTACCAGTGGTTGGGACACCGCAACATAATGGGGCTACACTACCATCACTAAATAATTGGTTAAGGCAGGAAGAAATCCAAAAGAGATTGGAGAAAAGCTGAGGTGATACCTATATTTAAGAAGGGATCAAGAGCAAATCCGAGGAATTATAGACCAGTGAGCCTCACATGTGTAGTTGGGAATCTTTTAGAAGGGTTAATAAGGGACAGAATACAAGAATATGTCTATTTGAACAAGATCATAGGTAGAAGTCAACACAGATTTATGAAGGATGGGTCGAGTCAGACCAATCTAATTAGTTTCTATGAGGAGGTTAGTAGGAACTTGGATCAGGGCAACTCAGTGGATGTAGTCTTTTTAGATTTTTCAAAGGCATTTGATACAGTGCCACATGGAAGACTAATGAGCAAACTAAGGGATACAGGAATTGCAGTAAATATCTGCTCATGGATTGAGAGCTGGCTAAAAGACAGGAAGCAAAGGGTTGTTGTAAATGGAACATACTCTGATTGGTCTGTGATAAGTGCGGTTCCTCAAGGTTCAGTATTAGGTCCTCTCCTTTTTAACATATTTATTAATGACATAGAAGTAGGACTCGAAAGTAGTATCTCCATTTTTGCTGATGACACTAAGTTGTGCAAGATAATAAAATCAGATAATGATGTACTTTACCTACAAAGGGATTTGCATAAATTAGAGAAATGGGCGGCTAAATGGCAGATGAGATTTAATACAAATAAATGCAAGGTTATGCATTTGGGAAGGAAAAATAGCCATGCAATTTATAATCTTAATGGAGCAAATCTAGGGGTATCAGATATTGAAAGGGATTTGGGAGTACTAGTGGATAACCACCTAGGTAGCAGTGCTCGATGCCAAGCAGCAGCTGCAAAGGCAAGTAGTTCTACCACTATACAAATACCTAGTACGCGCTCATTTGGAATATGGAGTACAATTTTGGGCACCACTTCATAAAAAGGACATTTTAAAGCTGGAAAAAGTACAGAGAAGGGCTACAAAACTAATAAGGGGAATGGAGGGGCTAAGTTATGAAGAAAGACTAACCAAACTAAACTTATTTTCGCTAGAAAAAAGGCGTCTACAAGGGGATATGATTACCTTTTTTAAATACAACCAGGGTCAATATAAGGCTTTGTCAAGTGAACTTTTTGTAGCAAGAGATTTTCAACTGACAAGAGGACATCCTTTGAGGTTAGAGGAAAAAAGATTTCACCTTAAACAAAGAAAAGGGTTCTTCACAGTTAGGGTGGTCAAACTGTGGAATTCTCTACCAAAGGAGGTGGTAACAGCGAATTCGATAGACAACTTCAAAAAGGGGTTAGATATATTTTAATAAAGAGGGCATTCAAGGCTATCCTAGATAACTAGCGAAGGAATATTGATCCAGGGGTCAGGAAGGAATTTTGTTTTTTTTCCCCTTATGAGACAATTGGCAAAGTTTCAATGTTTTTTTTTTTTCTGTTTGCCTTCCTCTGGATCAATTAACAATTAATAATAAATAGTCCACATATTAAAAAGATCAATAGAGATCTAAAAAGTTTGAACTTGATGGACTAACTCTTTATTCATCCTCCAATACTATACTATTAATAATTATTTAACAACGAATTAATTAATAATTAATCCGCATATTGCAGATCAGAGGAGATCTTAACAGGTTGAACTTGATGGACTGAAAGTCTTTTTTCAACCTTAATTACTATTTTCAACCTTAAATACTATGGGCCTCATTCTATTAACGGCCGTAGGAGATGCGGGGCCGCAAGGACCGTCCGCAAGCTATTCGGCTATTCTATTCCCCTCCGGCCGGGGATTCCGGCAGGCTTTCGGCCGGCGCCTTGCTATCCCTTGCGGCCGCTCGCGCCGGAGGAAAGCCTTTGATCTAAAACGGCCGCAAGAGTTTCGGCCGCAAGAAAAGCCTGGTTGCTATTCTATTGCTCCGGGAACCCTCTCTGCAAGGCTAAAAGCGAGCCGCAGCTTACTTGCAGGAAAAAGGTCCCGCTAGCACCAATTAAGCACATTATAAAGCCGAAATAAAGCCATCCTGCACTCTGAGGAGACTATAAAGTGATTGTAGGTGTTAGCAAAAATAGCACAACATTCCCCTATACTCAAATCCGTAAAAAAATAATTTTTAAATTTATGTCAAAAATCCATGTAAAAAGTCCAGAGTGCTTGGAGCACCTCAGACACGCCCGCGCTGCGGCCGGAAAAAAAACAGTTAATGTAAACTCGGATCTGGGCTGATGTGCAAGCTTGAGAGGGGGTTGCTATTAATCCTCATGTCCCCCAATAAGATCCCTAGCATTTACAGAGCTGTACAGTGCCGTCTTGAATTTATTTTTGCGTTTTAAGTTTTCTGAGCTTACGGCCGGTTGCAAGATATGCGGCCGGCCGTAAGGGGAGATCCTTGCGGGGCCGTATAATTGAATTGCAAGATAACGGAACCCCCGCAAGGAATCACAGCCTTGCGGCCGTTTTACGGACGATAATAGAATGAGGCCCTATGTAACTATCTAACTAAGATATATTCAAAACATCCTAGTTAAAATATATATAACCATTTTAATAATATCATTGGCAGTGTAAAAATATAAATTTAATTAATATAGCAGAAAGAGAAAGTACACCTTTAATTCCAATGATATTATCGACCCAAAAAGAGATAATCCAAAATACTGATTTTAAATTACAAACAAATGATCAAATACCTTATAATTAAAATATTATTTAAATTAATTTACAGAATAAATACAATAAATATAAAATTAATTATCCGGTATCCTAGATGTCTACATAATATACACAAGTAAATACATAAATAGTTTAACACTAATAAAGGATTTAATTACGTGTATAGCAGGATCTTTTTAAATACTTAGGGCCTCATTCTATTATTGGCCGTAAATCGGCCGTAAGGCTGCGATTCCTTGCGGGGGTTCAGTTAACTCGCGATTCTATTATACGGCCCCGCAAGGATCTCCTTTTACGGCCGGCCGCATATCTCGGAACCGGCCGTAATCTCAGAAATAGAAAAACGCAAAAATAAATTCAAGCCTGCACTGTACAGCTCTGTAAATGCTAGGGATCATATTGGGGGACATGAGGATTAAAAGGAACCCACTCTCAAGCTTGCACATCTGCCCAAACCCGAGTTCAAATTAACTGTTTATTTTCCGGCTGCGGCGTGGGTGTGTCTGAGGTGCTCCAAGCACTCTGGACTTTTTACATGGATATTTTACGGATATTAAAAATAAAATATATTACGGATTTAAGTACAGGATAATTATGTGCTATTTTTTCTAACACCTAAAATCCCTTTATAATCTTCTTAAAGTGCAGGATGGCTTTATTTGAGCTATTTTATGTGCTTAATTGGTGCTAGCGAGACCTCTTTCCTGCAAGTAAGCAGCGGCTCGTTTTTAACCTTGCAGAGAGGTTTCCCGGAGCAATTGAATTGCAAATCTCTTGCGGCCGTTTTAGATCAAAGGCTTTCCGCCGGCGCGAGCGGACGCAAGAGATAGCAAGGCACCGGCCGCAAGCCTGCCGGAATGCCCGGCCGGAGGGGAATAGAATAGCCGAATAGCTTGCGGCCGGTCCTTGCGGCCCCGCAACGGCTGCGGCCGCTAATAGAATGAGGCCATTACTATGTTTCTTATGGATCCTTTCAGCTGCTTAATGAATTACATTGTTGCTTATTGTAATTGTTTGGATTCATGTTGGCATTATAGATTCAATTATAGTGACACATGGTTGTCTATAAACTCCTATATACTGTAGATACAATAGATTATTCCTGTACCTTTAAGTGATATAAGAAATCAGAGTATTTTTTTCTTTAGACATATATATATTTTGTATGGAAGTTGTATTAACATAATTTCCCAACATATGGGGGGGACAACAGTTTAGTAGTCAGGTGTTTGTACTTAGTGTCATGAGGGTCCTGGTGGACCCTCATGGCACTTATGGGGTTAATAATAGGGTTATCATTGTCCTATGAGGGTCTTCATAGACCCTTATGGGACTGATTGGTTTAAATAGAGGCTTACGAGGGTCTGTATAGACCCCCATAAGGGATGGGGTTTGATGGAGGCTTATGGGGGTCTGTATAAGTGATGGGATTAAATAGAGCTAAATGGGGTTAAATAGGTCCAGATAGGATTATTAGATTCAAATAGGTTTAAATTGGCCCAGTTAGGGTTAGATTGGCCCAGTAAGGGTTAGATAGCCCAGTAAGGGTTAGATAGGGTTTAGTATGGGTAAATGGGGTATAGTTAGGGTTAAGGGGTTAATGGGGTATAGTTAGGGTTAATAGTGTAGTGTAGTGCTTATACTTTGTCATGAGGGTCCTGGAGGACCCTCGTGGCACTTGTAGGGTTACGATTGATGCAGATTGAGACCCCTGTTGCAAGGTTTAATATTCTCATTGTCCTATGATGATCTTCATAGACCCTTATGGGACTAATTGGGTTAAATAGAGGCTTACGGGGGTCTGTATAGACCCCTATAAGGGATGGGGTTAGATAGAGGCTTATGGGGGCCTGTATAGACCCCCATAAGTGATGGAATTAATGGGGCTAGTGATAGGGCTAGATGGGGTTAAATAGGCCCAGTTAAGGTTATTAGGTTCAGATAGGTTTAAATAGGCCCAGTTAAGGTTAGATTGGCCCAGTAAGGGTTAGATAGGCCCAGTAATGTTTAGATAGGGTTTAGTATGGGTTAATGGGGTATGGTTAAGGTTAAAAGTGTATTGTAGTGCTTAGACCTTGTCATGAGGGTCCTGGAGGACCCTCATGGCACTTGTAGGGTTAATCTAGGGGTTAATAGTGTCCTATAGGGGTCTATACATAGGGGTCTACCCCTCTTGGCCTGAGGGTGTTAATTTTAGTCTCCTGGGGCTCTGTATAGAACCCCATGAGTGACAGGATTGCTTAAGGGCTTATGGGGGTCTGTATTGACCCGCATGAGTGACAGGATTTATTAAGGGCTTATGGGGGTCTGTATTGACCCCCATGAGTGACAGGGTTAATTAAGAGCTCATGGGGCTCTGTTTAGAGCCCCATGAGTTATAGGGGGCATTAGGGGCTCAACAGGGCTCTGTTTAGAACCCCATGAGCGATGGAGTTAATTTTAGGTCCCTGGGGGGTACTTATAGTACCTCCGTGGCGGGGGTTAATATTGTTTTTTGCGCTGGCCCTTTGAGGACATTTACGGTCCTTTAAGGACCTGCAAGGTGGGAAATTAGAATTTTTAAATGCAGCGGGGTGACAATCGATGCCGATCGAGACCCCCGCTGCAAGGGGTTAATGTGGAGGGGCTGCGGAGGTCCCTATGGACCACTGCAGCAAGGGGTTAATGTGGGGTCACTACGGGGGTCCCAATGGGGACCTCAGCATAGAGGGGGTTAATTTTAGGTGCCGGTGGAGTACTCAGAGTACCACCCACGACAGTGCTTGTATGTAGAACTGCCGTGGAGGTCCCGTTCAGGACCCACACAGCAAGTGATGATGTGCGGGAGCCTGCGAAATCATCTCACAGGCTGTCACTACTTCACTGTTTATACTTCACACGTTGCTCGCAGCAGGGCTAATTTAATAACGTTGTAACTTTTCTTAATTTTAAGTACGTAGGGCTTAAGTTCAAACCTCCCATCTTCGATGCTGGAATTTAATATGGCTGTATATCTGTAGAATATTTGTCTAAGGCGAGTGAAGTAGTATTGAAGGACATTGAATGATGTGTATTTGCATTTTTCCATGCGCAGTGCTGCTTTGGCTCATCTCCAGTTCCTTCTGTTCTCCAAGGCTTTTTTGTCACCATCACTTTGATTAAAAAAAATATTTAGCTAATATGTCTATATAAAATAGCTCCTGTCCTCTTCTGACTTACCTGTTGGTAACTGGTATTACAAAATGAAACAACTTTCCATAACTGAAGCAGAGTGGAGCTATGCATTATTTGTACTATAATGAAAATGTAAATTTTCTTTACTCAATGCAGGAAAAACAAATCTGAATATTTAAAAAGATTTTTGTGCATGATAGAAAATGTTGGAGTAGCGTCCATTTAAAATTGTATAAGAAAATGACTGTCTTTATCTAACCAACACTATTTTTTTCTAATGCCGATTACTGCACACCAAACAAATAATTTAGAACTCTGTCTAAATATGCTTACACATAATAGAGAAATAGCAGCAAATTGTTAGACAGTCTATTCATAGAATATATGAAGAGGGGAAAAAAACTTCTTTTTTTTGCAATTCTTTAAGAGTAAAAAGTAATATACAAATAACAATGATTAAATATACAGTAACAGCAAATTCTGCTGTTACTGTAAATATATATATGTTTTCTTTCTAGAATGTTAGAATAAAAATACATATGTTGATTAATTACAGTTTGGAAATATCAAAATGGGGGAGATACTCTTCGAGAAAATGCAAATATCTTGGTTATCCTGTGGGCATATGTACTAAAACATTGTATAATTCTGAATTTGCCAGACTTTGTTCAGTGTTCTAAGAGGTATATTTTTTTGTGACCAGGGTTTCCACAATATAATGCCCCTAGGTATATTTCTGCAGAAAATGTTTTTGTGTATTTTAGTGTATTTTGGTGTTTTTGACAAAGGGCTCGATGACATGGCTCCCACTGGAACTCCAGCAAAGGCTAATATGTGGCAACGGAAACTCTTAATAGAGAGTTTATGTAGCAATTCTATGGCTCCTGCAGGATATTTCACATAAGACCCTGATATATAGCTAAGGGGTTTGTCACATATTGTAAAAATAGCTAGGAAGTTCTCACAAGGGTTCTTATGTGTTACATGAGCATCTGCAAGTACGAAGTTGTGAGTCAAAGGCAATAAACCCACTTAGCAAACCAAGTAAAGTTATAAAAAAACATCAGTAAAGATTGCTATTCGAAATAGAATAGAAAACCTCCATGTGTTCTTGTTGAGAACACATGGAGGTTTTCTATTATTGCATACAGACATTGCAGTTTGCAGATATTACATTATATATTATTCACACTTATTACACGTATTAAATATCAGGCGATACACATTGAATGCTAAGACAGGATTATTGTTGAGGGGAATGGTAAATTTGTAGGACAGATGGGTTTGTGCTAACCCATGAAGCTTCTTAAAAATAAGTGATTTATTTGATTGTTATTTAGTATGGGACATTAATAGCTCCTTAAAATGGTATAGAAGGTTTTGGGATTTTACAATGTGTGTAATATACCTATGTATTTATTTACTTTCATGTACTTTGTTTTATTAAGCAATTATAATTTCAGTTTTCACTGCCTAAAATCATGCAAATAGTTCCTGTATGGGTCTGCCCACTGTGGCATATGCAAACACGGGCTCTGTAGGTCTGGATGTGCAATGTGGTGTACTAGCCTATCAGGGACCATGTCTCAAAACATGCTGCAACATTATGGTAAGACTTTGTCCCTGATATGCTAGGAGACTACACTGCACATCCAGCTCCAGAATCTGTGTCTGTATACAGTGCAATGGGCAGACCCATACAGGGACTTGTTGCATGATTTTAGACAGCAGAAACAGAAATTTTTGTAGCTTCTTAATCAAACAAAGTATATACAAGTAAATAAATACATAGGTACAGTAAATTACATATCAAAATAAAACCCAGTAACCTTCCATATCTGTATAAGTATCTTGTAAGTGTTTATCTGCTCTTGCTGGAGGCTGAATTTACATGCCTTACAAGAGCACTTAATATTGTCAGTAAGAAAACATGTAGGTAAAATATCTTATAGAGCATGGAATAATTCATATGTATCGATCACTCTTATATATATATATATATATATATATATATATATATATATATATATATATATATATATATATACGTTTCTTGGGTTTCAAGTGTTTGGTAAGAAACAGGCAGTGATTATTAGAAAAAAATATGTGTTATATAGATAAGGACAGTGTACTTACAAAGTTAAAGGCAGGAAAGTAAAATCTAGCTTTTCACACACACATAGGCAGCTTACATAACCAAGTACACTGTGTAAAGCAGCCAGTTTGACCTTTCAAAGGAAGTACATGCTGCAGGATGGAATCCCATGGTTTGGTGGGGTCTGAGCTCACAGCTGATCAGAGCACAAGGATAGAAGGAAACAGACTACATATCCCAGGCTGGTTTGCAACACAGGAACTCCAGAGTTTATTACAAATGTATCAGCTAACCTTTGCTTTCTCCTGATTGGTCAAAATGAATTATGAATTTTATGATAATCTTAGCAGGGATTTTCAGGGGTGTCAATTAACAAAAGCTGCAGCTTGCAAACTGAAGGGATTTAGCAAACATCAGGGTGAGTTTGTAAATGTTTATGTTGGTATTTTTTCATGCAAAAAAAAACTTAGATATGCCTTTAAGGGTTTACTCATAAGGGTTTGCTGCAGGAAGAATGTAATCGCTACATGGCTCTGTACATGGAAAGTTTACTTGCAAGATTTCCTATGGAAGTCATGTATTCAAGCGTATGGTCCTATAAAGGAGTTATGAGGTCATGTGACATGACTTTGAGATACTCTGTATATTAGAATACTGTGTGGAGATTTTGATACTGTGTATTGGGAAGGAATTGGGGGCTGAGCCCTGGGGTCCCAATAATACTACTGGAGCACACATAAGTTACATTACTGAGATGGTTTGAAAACAGTGCTCTAACTACTTCAGCATTTGTACATATGGCCCAGCTTTTCATGCAAAACTATAATTATTTAATACATTTTGAAGAACAAATCTATAACATTTCACATAAAGAATACTAAATAGAAACCATGGGCTATGTATAATCTATCAAATAGGCTGTATTTGTCGCTTTTCAACAGAGTATATTTGTGATATCATTTCAGTTTGAAAATAGGCTTTAATAACCTTCATTTATTTTGCTCTGAGAGCTACTAATAACTTTGATATTTTGCAAGGTTGACATAAACTATGTCTTCAATATGCCCTTGTTTCCGTTCTTAGAGCAATACTGAATATGACAAGTGATGACATATAATACAGTTGGTTGTAGAGGACATACATTGGGGAAAGATCCAAGGACTTTTTGGTCTCTAAGATCCACAGGAATATATCATTTGCTGTTGTCACATGTTCTACTGTCTGATAGTATATAATACCCTTTCTGTAAAGGACATTACATAAATGTAGTCTTGCATTATATTTAAGCAGCTTTTTATTAGATTAAACATCAACAGTATATGATGACCTTACGATAAGTTTGCTAAAAAAAATTAAGATAATATTTATCAAACATTTTCAACAATTGGCATGTAATAATCTATTCCATATTATTATGATATTTAGTGTTATCAATTTTTACAATAATTAATGTATTTTGAACTTTTACATTAAAGTAAATGATTGTTAAATAAAAATTATATTAAAGCATATTTTAAAAGGAATGGCATCATGGTTTTAAGAAAAGCATACACTTAAAAACACAAATACATTATTTTATTAGAATACTTTATATGAATAGTTTATAGAAAACATATAAAGGTTTACAAAATGATTCAAGATGGTTGGGAATGTTGTGCTGACTTATAATGTAATATGATTAATTAAATCTTTTTCATTCTCTTTCTGAATATTACTGTTGATGGTCACATAAAAATTATATATATACTCGGTGGGCTTTCCCTGACGCTGTAGAGAGAGTCAGTGATACAAAATTATAATACAAGTAGTTTACTGCACTGTGAAATTAATGCTAGAATAAAAAGTATAATACTAAAATAATTTCCAAATACATGTTTCTGGTTTCATTTATTATATAGTTATATAGGTACATAGTAATTGAGGTTGACATTTTACATTTATTCATATTAAATCTCATCTGCTATTTAGTTGCCAATTTCTCAAATTTATGCAAATCCCTTAGGGATCCCTTAGGCACAACTTAGTGTCATCAGCAACAATAGAGACAATACTTTTCAGTCCTACTTCTAAGTCATTAATAAATATGTTAAGAAAGGAAAAGACCTAAAACAGGACCCTGAGGAACCACACTTTCCACATTAGTCCAATATGAGTATGTTCCATTAACAACTACCCTTTGCTTGCAGTTTTTTAGCTAGCTCTCAATCCATGATTTAGCTAGCTGTCAGTCCTGTATCAATTCGTTTGCACAGTAGTCTTCCATGTGGCACTGTATCAAAGGCCTTTGCAAAATCTAAAAAGACTACATACACTGAGTTGCCTTGGTCCAATTTCCTACAAACCTCCTCATAGAAACTAATTGGATTTGTTTGGCATGACCTATCCCTCATAAATCCATGTTGACTCCTACTTATAATCCTGTTCATATAGGCATATTCTTGTATATTATGCCTTATTAACCCTTCTAAACGCTTTCCCAATACAGAAGTGAGGCATACAGATCCCTTCTTAAATATAGGTATCACATCTGCTTTTCTCTAGTCATCTGGTAGCGACCCTGCGTTGAGTGAATTTTGAAAATTAGATATAATGGTTTGGCTATTACAGAGCCCAGTTCCCTCAGTACCCTTGGATGTATTCCATCAGGACCTGCGGCTTTATTAACATCTATTTTTTCCAACCTCTTTTGTATTTCTTCCTGCGTTAACCAATTATTTGGTGAAGGCAGTGTAGCCCCATTATGTTGCAGTGTCCAAACCACTGGTACCTACCTTGTGCATACCGAAGAAAATAACTTATTTAACTCATCTGCCTTTTCCTGGTCACTAAGTTAAGAAGGCCTGTTTTACATTACAATGTTCGTATAGCTTCCTTCTTGGCATTCTTTGCATTAATATGTTTTAAAAATGTTTTAGGGTTTCTCTTACTCTCCTTTGCAACTAATTTTTCATTTTTTATTTTAGCCAGTCTAATAGCCCTTTTGCAAGTCTTGTTGATTTCCTTGTACTCACCTAAAGCATTCTCTGTCCACCCTTTTATGTATAATTTAAATGCCTGTTTTATACTCAGTAACTTGATATTTAAATCATTGCTTAACCACTTGGGATGTGATTTACTCTGTTTACTTTTACTCCCATATGGTACAGTATATGATGAAAAGTATGTATATTTAGTAAGGAATTAAATGTTGTCTGTATTTTTACTCATCAGTTATTTTATTTAGTCTATTCTCTGTATTGCTGCCCTTAGAATGTTAAAATCTGCCCTTTTAATTGATAGCTTTTGTTGGTCCCTTACAGATTTGTTTTTTTTTCGCTCAATCTCAAATGACACTGAAGGTTGCCCTATTTCAACATTTGACACCATATCAATATTATTTTTGGTAACTAAATCCAAGACAGTGTCATTTCTAGTAGGTTCTTGTATAAACTGGGCCAGATAATGATCTCTGAGTGTACTCAAGAATCTGCTACCCTTAGCTGAACTACTGGTCTAATTCATCCAGTTTATTTCAGGGTAGTTAAAATCTGCCATTATTAAAACTTGACCATGTTTAGCTGAATTTACATTCTGCCACAATAATTGCAGTTCCTCACTTTCAATTATATTTGGGGGTTTATAGCATACTCCTTCCAATATTTTTTTAGAATTGGCTGCTCCGCTATTTAACTCTACCCACAAGCATTCAACATTATCTATCTAGCTAAATAGGTTATAACCGTCTAGATTAACACTCCAGTAATGAGTGTTATCCCACCAGTAATGCCTATTAAATACCATTTCCCCTAAACTGCTAATATTTCTAACTATCTCACCCATTTTTCCTGGCAAGCTTATAGCATTAGCTAGCATGCACCTTATGTTGTTATGTATCTGTAGTTCTTTAGTGCCTGCCACTGTACTTGAGTTACTTAGCAATGCCTACCTATTGACTATACTAACACTCCCGCCTTCTCCATCCCCATGTCCAGTTAATTAACTCCTTACACCTTCTACACTTTCTACCCCATCACTTCTATCTAGTCCCTCCCCTCCACCTACTAGTTTTAAAACTCCCCCAGCCTTTCCAACATCCTATCCCTCCCTCATCTTTAAGGTGCAATGAAAAGACTATCTAGGTAAGCAGATATTGAAGAGAAGATCTCAAGAGACAAGAGACTAGTATAGCTGACACTTCAAATTTTTTATGGATATTCACAAAAAAATGGTGGTAGAGAGGATTGTCTCTTGGAAAATTGGTATTGAGTGTAAGATTTAAGTAAGGCCACATAGAATAGAGTTATATTTAAAGTAGGTGGTAGGGTCAGTCAAAAAGAACACTGGTCTGAGTTTGGTTTTAATAGGAAAGGGGGGAATATATTTCTGACCCAATTTGAATGAATGCTGTCGAAGCCAAATATATTTTTGTAGAAAGCCAAACTAAACTTCCTTCTTGGAGAACCGGGAACACCTTTCTTCTATGGTCAGCATAACACTTATGATCAACAGCAGCTTCATTAAGCATACATTAAGTAGAAAACCATACTTGATGGATGTCGACTGCCGTTAGTAAAGCTGCAGGATTTACTGTAGGAAGAGTAGATAAAGGCAAGCAACGTGGATTGTAGACCAAAGCTGCATAAAATTGCATAGTACCTAGTCTATACCAAAGGAGGTGGTGAGAGCGGCTTCTATAAATAATTGTAAAAAATTAATTGTATATATTTTTGAATAAAAAGAGCATTTAGGGATATCCTGGACAACTAGAGGAGTATCGATCCAGGGAGGAATCCAATTGGCAATTTCTGGGGTCAGGATGGAATTTAATTTTTTTCCCCTTTTGCGACAAGTGGAAATGTTTCAATTACACTAGATACACGTATATACTCGAGTATAAGTCGACCCGAGTATAAGCCAAGGCATCTATTTTACCACAAAATACTGGAAAAACTTAGTGACTCGAGTATAAGCCGAGGGTGGGAAATGTGCTGCCCCCTGTGTCCCTCTTGTGCCCTCTGTCCCCCCCTCTTGTGTGCCCGCTGTGCCCCTTTCTTGTGTCCCCCCTCTCCCCTGTGTCTCTTCCCCCCTCTCCCTCCCCTGTGTCTCTCCCCCTCCCTCCCCTGTGTCTCTTCCCCCTCCCTCCCCTGTGTCTCTTCCCCCTCTCCCTTCCCTGCATCTTTTTCTCCCATCTCCCTTGTGTCTCTTTCCCTCCCTTATCACCCTCCTCAACCCCCCTCCTCAACCGCCCTCCTCATCCTCCCTTTTCATCCTCAACCCCCTCCTCAAACCCCCTCAGCATCCTCAACCCCCTCCTCATCCTCCCTCCTCAACTCCCCTCCTCATCCTCCCTCCTCAACCCCCTCCTCAACCCTCCTCCTCATCCTCAACCCCCCTCCTCAACCTCCCTCCTCAACCCTCCTCCTCATCCTCAACCCCACTCCTCATCCTTCCTCCTCAACCCCCCTCCTCAACCCCCTCCTCATCCTCCCTCCTCAACCGCCCTCCTCAACCCCCTCCTCATCCTCCCTCCTCAACCCCCCTCCTCATCCTCCCTCTTCAACCCCCCTCCTCAACCGCCCTCCTCATCCTCCCTTCTCATCCTCAACCCCCTCCTCAAACCCCCTCAGCATTCTCAACCCCCTCCTCATCCTCCCTCCTCAACTCCCCTCCTCATCCTCCCTCCTCAACCCCCTCCTCAACCCTCCTCCTCATCCTCACCCCGCCTCCTCAACCTCCCTCCTCAACCCTCCTCCTCATCCTCAACCCCACTCCTCATCCTTCCTCCTCAACCCCACTCCTCAACCCCCTCCTCATCCTCCCTCCTCAACCCCCCTCCTCAACCCCCTCCTCATCCTCCCTCCTCAACCCCCCTCCTCATCCTCCCTCTTCAACCCCCCTCCTCAACCCCCCTCCTCAACCACCCTCCTCAACCCCTCTCCTCATCCACCCTCCTCAACCACCCTCTTCAACCACCCTCCTCAGCCCCCCCTACTCAACCCCCCTCCTCATCCACCCTCCTCAACCCCTCCTCAACCCCTCTCCTCAACGCCCCTCCTCATCCTCAACCCCCCTCCTCAACCTCCCTCCTCAACCCTTCTCCTCATCCTCAACCCCCCTCCTCATCCTCCCTCCTCAACCCCCCTCCTTAACCCACTTCCTCATCCTCAACCTCAACCCCCCTCCTTCCTCAACCCCCTCCTCAACTTCTACCCCCTTCTCAAACCCCCTCCTCATCCTCAACCCCCTCCTCACTTTACCCCTCTCTCATTACCTCCCCCTCTCCCTTTCCCCTCACTTACCTTCCATCAGCAGCTTCCCCTCCGCGAGTCTTCCGGCTGCATCGGGACCCGGCATATGCATTAGCAAAGTGAGGAGGGGGGTTGAGGAGGGAGGATGAGGAGGATAAGGGAGGGAAAGAGACACAAGAGAGAGGGGGGAAAGAGATACAGGAGAGGGAGAGGGGGGAAGAGACATGGGGCTGGAGAGACAGGGGGGTGACTCGAGTATAAGCTGAGGGGGCCCTTTTCAGCCTTAAAAAAAGGGCTGAAAAACTTGACTTATACTCGAGTATATACGGTATGTTTGTTCTATTCGCCTTCTTCTGGATCAATTAACAATTAATCTGCATGTTTGAAGTTCAACCTTTTTAGAACTTTCTAATACTAAAAGTATTTTTTAACCTCAATGACTATGTAGTACATAAGTAATCATGCCATTGGTTATTATGGCACATTCAGTGAAGGATAGGAGATTAACCCAGTCATTATGTTCTGCAGAACAGAAGCATCTGAGATATAGTTCTGGCCCTTGAGTGGTTCTCTCAGCCAGTCCATTGGTTTATGGGTGGTGCTCTGTAGAAAAAAGTTAGTTGTATACCAAGTCTCTGCATATTGAATTCCTGGAAACGGGAGACAAGCTAGACTCCTCAGTCCAACAGGATGTCTGAGGAAACTCTGTGTATTGTATAGATTTCTAGAAGAGATGTATTCACTAGATCAGAAGCAGATGGTAGTTTAGGAAGTGGCACAAAATGGGCTTGACAGGAGAACCAATGTACTACTACCCATATTACAGTGATTCCTCTGGATGAAGGGAGGCCAGTAATAAAGTCCATTGTGATGTGAGTCTATGGATAAGCTGAAACGTCCAACAGTTGGAGCAACTCGAATGGAAGAGAATTGGGGTTTCTTGAATCTGGCACAGGTGTTACAAATTCTTGACATCAGTAGAATCCTTAGGCTACCAAAAATAACAGAATAAAATTTCCAGAGTTTTGCTGACACCAAGATGACCAGACCAACAGGAGGCGTGAGATAGTTCTAGGACCTCTTTACGATAAAATGGAGGCATACGCAGTCATGCTCTGGGTGGTATAATTTCTTCAGGTATCACAGATTGATCAGCTTAGAAATGTGGGGCAGTGGCATAGAAAAATGGAGGGCAGAAACCTTGTAAGAGACAAAATATTTTCTTGGATTGGAGTACTGATAGAAAGAGCATCTGTTTTACAGTTCTTAGAACCAGGAAGGTAACTAATGACAAAGTTAAAATTTGAAAAGATTAGAGACCAACCTGGCTTGTCAAGCATTTAAGCTTTGAGCAGATTATAGGAATTAGGCCTCCATTCTTCCAAGGTTAACTTAATGACCAATAATTCTTGATTATCTAGATCATAATTCCTTTCTGTGTACGAGAAGGCACATGGTTGTAGTGTGCTCCCAAAGTGACAATATTGCTCCTCCACTAATTTCAGAGGCACCTATCTCCAACATAAAAGGCTTAAACGCGCCAGGATGTTTCACAATTGGTGCAGACGTGAATGATGATTTTAGTTTAGTTTGGCTTCTCAAGCTTCCAGGCCGCAAAATCTCAGATTACCACGTTTACGAGTAAGAGCAGTGATGAGTGCTAACATTATTGAGAAACCACATATAAAATGCTTATATAGTTTGCAAAACCAATGACTCTATGTGCTCTTGAGTTTGGTTGTTAGAGGCTAGCCAATCTAACACAGCTGCTACTTTAGCTGTATCCCTTTTGATTCCATCAGAACACAGGATATAACCAGAGTAGGGTACTGTGGATACCTCAAAAACAGCATTTCCCCAGCTTTGCGTATAGGTGGTTCTCTCTGAAACGTACAATACAGCAATACCTTACTAACTTCAGTATGTGTATTTGAAACACAGGAGCATTGCATAGGCCAAATGGCATTACCGTTTATTTATAATGTCCAGTGGAAGAGGCATGCGATCAGTGAAATGGGATTGCGATTTTTCACCAAGACCTTGTTCAAACCAGAATAGAAAGTGCACGGTCTAAGGCCACCATACTTTATGGGGACAAAGAAGAAGCCAGCACCTACTGGCAACAATGACTCTTGGTTTAATCCATTGGCCAGCTTCTTCTGCACATTCTCTGACATGGCTGTGAACTCAGCCTCTGACAATGGAAAGATTCTACCTCTCCAGGAAGCAAATTTATAGAGCAGTCTTATGGATGATGAGGTGGCAGGATATCAGCTTTGGCTGAATACTTCCAAGAAAGTTATGCAAGTCTCTACACATTTTTGGCTCAAAACTGATACCTGGGTTTCTTGACGGTAAATTTAAGGATAATGCTTAGGGAAACAAGAATATAAAAAAAAAATTAGCTTATGGAGGGACTAATGAGGATACATCTAGCAATCATCCCTCACTAACTATTAGACTTGGCCCTTTCCCCAGCAGAGTAGGATAGGCACTGAGAAAATGTCCTTTGGTTCCAAATTAAAGGCACAGGCCTTCAGCATGTCTTCTACTGCGCTCAACCTCAGAAACATGAGTGGAGCTGGTTTGCATGGGTTCCTCAGTTTGCAAGAATGTAGTAGCAAAAGAATTTTAGAACTGGAGTGCTGGGAAGTTCCCTGTACTGCATTCAGACGTAGATCACTGAGACGTAGATCTTTTCAGGGCAGTAGGAATTTAAGACCCCCTATGAGGCAAAGTAAGGGCCTTGGCTACTCCATCAAGGTCCATTATTGACCTATTGTAATGTCATGACTGTCTGGGTGAAACACTTCAGGGGCGAATCACCAGAGGATGTCAACAAAGCAACAAGTGGTCAGGAATGGTCAGGCAAGCCAAAGATCAGGGGCTGGCAGAGATCCAACAAGGTCTGCAGCAATCCCGGTCAGCATCAAAGATTAGTCCTAAAAGAAACAGTTACTGCAGCAGAACAGAGCAGGAAGACACAGGAGCTACCAGACGTACTCACAGTCATAAAAACCTACAAGACGCACTGAGTGGAGGGTGGAGCTGCAATAAATAGGCGCAAATGAGGTGTGATTGGCTAGTGGAAAGATCATGGCTTAACAACAACCAATCAGGAGAAACAGCTTAGGAGAGTTATTTTTTAAAGGATTTGGTTGTAGTTGCTATGCATTAGATAGTAGTACATGTTGTATTTGTGCTAAATCATGAGATCTGCCATGAGATTCAACCTGGGAGTGGACCCTTGTCAGTGAGGTGTAGCTGAACTTCCTAAGGCACAGTGAGCAAGGGGTCCATGTTTGGATTCCCCCATCACCCTTAGGAAGACTAATCCCTAAAGGTCATTTGCATAAACAAAAAACAAAGTTAGAGGTGCTCAATCAGAGAACAAACTAACCTTAATAGGCCAGTTCTATGGACATGATAACCCACTCTGAGAGCAACCTCTTTTAGCGCACTTGTCCCCTACACAGGGAGAAATATCCTGTAGTATATCAGTTTGGTCTCACTCCCTAGAGTGACTCACTAGGATATAATGTATTTAAAATATATACCACTAGCTACTTGCCCGTCAAAAATTAGGGGAATAAAATTGTAAGGCTGGGAATGCTGTTAGCCACACAATGCGAGGCTATGGCCCCTCTGACATGATGATATATTTTTGTTCTTCTTTTTATTTTTGTATGTCATGTTCCATATCAATGAAAAAGGACAACAATTAATTGAATTAGTAGTCAATGTGTTTCTTGTTATAACATGCAACTTGTATAGTAGTATCTGTAAACAAATCAGAAACCATTGTTTGTTTAAATGTTAACATTTTTTATTGTAACCTATACATAAATATTCTAAGAATGTTAGAAAGTCATTTTTTTTGTAAAACATACTGGCCCTCATTCTATTATCGGCCGTAAAACGTTTGCAAAGCCGCAATTCCTTGCCGCCGTCTTACGGCCCCGTGTAGAGCTACCTTTACCTTGCAATTCAAATAGACGGCGCCGCAAGGATATCCCCCTTACGGCCGGCCGCATATCATGCAACCGGCCGCAAGGTCTGAAAACTTTAAATGCAAAAATAAATTCAAGATGGCACTGTAAAGCTCTGTAAATGCTAGGGATCATAATGGGGGACATGAGGATTAATAGCAACCCCCTCTCAAGCTTGCACATCAGCCCAAATCCGATATTTCATTAACGGTTTATTTTCCGTCCCGCAGCCTGGGCTGGTCTGAGGTGCTCCAAGCCCTCGGGACTTTGTCCACGGATATTTGACATGAATTAAAATAAAAATTATTTGCGGATTAGAGTGTAGGGGAATGTTGTGCTATGAATGCTAACACCCCCAATCACTTTATCGTCTCATATGAGTGCAGGATGGCTTTATTATGTGCTTAATTGTGTGCTTGCGGCACCTTTTTGGTGCAAGTAAGCTGCGGCTCGATTTTAGCCTTGCTGAGAGGGTTCCCGGAGCAATGGAATAGCAACCGGGCTTTTCTTGCGGCCGAAACTCTTGCTGCCGTTTAAGATCAAAGGCTTTACTGCGGCGCGTGCAGCCGCAAAGGATAACAAGGTGCCGGCCGCAAGCCTGCCGGAGCCCCCGGCCGGAAGGGAATAGAATAGGCAAATAGCCTGCGGCCGGTCCTTGCGGCCCCGCATCTCCTACGGCCGATAATAGAATGAGGCCCACAGTATTTATACTGTATTGTAAAGCATTACATGTTATTTCATACATGTGTAAATGTTTATTAATAAACAATGTATTATCCCCAGTAATTGATGTTGGGGTCTATTCATTTTAACTTTTTCAGATCTCCTGTGATCTGCAATATTGAATCCAGATGATGGCAAACAGAAAAAACACCAGTGAAACTTAGCCAATTGTCTCAAAGGGGGAAAAAAAATATTCCTTCCTGACTCCAGACACTGGTGATCATATTACTCCCTGGATCAATACTCTCTGTGTAATGATACAGTAAAAGGCAAAATAAATGCAATAATTCCCCTAATGACACCCAATAAAACTGGTAAATACATACAATAAAACCCATAAGTAAATACAATGTAAGCGATAACTCTATTCAATAAAACCCAGAACTACAGGAAGCATAAACTCAAAATACATACAATAAAACCCCTAGGTAGATTCAATAAAAGTACTTACTATATTCAAGTAAACTACTAACTAGAATTTGTGAAATAATTAGTGGTTTCTCTAAAAAGAGCCCAGCCGACAATATTTGTAGTAAATATTGTACCATCAAGTAGTAGGTCACCTCTGAGTTTCAGTATTTTTGATGCAAACTTTTATTTGTGATGGATTTGTGCATCTTGAAAATGCAACATAGATTTATCCATGTGCAAATACTGGTTCCTCGAAAAACAGTCCAACAGATTTAAAAGTTTAACCTTGTGATTTATTAATGGTCATTGCAAATGCCATGATAATGGGAAACTGTCTCCTTTGTAGTACAAAAGGCAAGCTACTGTCACTTGGAGCCAAATCTATTCTTGGTATGAAAACTTCACCTTTATGGGTACCATTCATAATTTCTGCATGTTTGAAATGGTCTCTTAATTCTTGAACAATTAATCTTGTCCCATTACAAAGTCCTTTTTTGGGGTTCAAATTTCTCAGTAACATGACAATTGCTTTTATGAGTTGCAAAACATGTGGTGGCATTACAGTTTGTCATCAGCTAGTACAGAATCTGCACTGTAATAATTTGTTGTGGGGCATCTACTAATTTCAAGATGTTTTATTTATATTCAATGCATCTTTATTTTTTTATGTTAATATTACTTTGTGTGCAAGCCCGTATGAATCCTCATTGGTTATTCCATTCTCAAATATAGCTGATATTAGTGAATCTTTGCAAATCATTTCCACTGGTATTTCAACAGTGTCATCAGGTAAATTAGTTTTTACCTCTGTTTTTCCTTCCCCAATTTTAATTAGCCAATCATTGAAATTATTTTGTCCTTCCAATCTCATATTTTTCTCAATTTTGAGGTGTGTAAATTCTGTTTGATTTCCATGGACAAATCACCACCCAACAATATTACCTTTCCCCCAAACTGCGAATCATTAGCCATGACTTCACGCAGCAAACGATTAATACATTGCAGAGCATGGCATGACATCATAGTGGCTTCATCTATGATAATTCATTTGCATTGTTTGAAATTTTTTGCTTGGAATGATTTAATTCTAATATCTGACACTGATGTTTCCAAAATTGGAACTGGAAGTTTAAATCCACTATGTACTGTTCTGCCTTCTAACAATAGCGCAGCAATCCCAGTTGTTGCAAATAGAAGTACCATTACACCTTTACCTCTGATTTAACTCATCAACAATTTATAGAGATACGTTCTTCCCGATCCACTGGGTCCATCTAGATAGAAATAACGGTCTTTAATCTGGTCATCATCTATTGCTTGCTGTATTGCATTGAAAGCGTGCAATTGCGTATTATTTAAATTGGTTATTAGTTCTTCAGCTTTTTGTTTTTCCACATCAGCGTCATACTCCTCAAAGTTTATGTCATCTATAAATCCTGGATCTGCCAGATTAAAAGTTGCACAACTTAAGCCATGACATAGAAATATTTGTTGAATTTCCATTAATGCTTTTAATTCTGCAATTGCCTCGTTATAACGTTGCAAAAAGTCTTCATACCTATTTTGATTAAATGTTTCAAAGCTAATGCATTAGAAATATGACTGCATTAACACCCTTTTTTCTGGGTTTCCATAAGCCATTGAGGAAAACATAATGATATAGAATCTCATTATATAAGTATTCCCTTGCCTCCATGTCTTTACAATTCAAGTTAAACCAAGCAGTAAGCGTGGTTTGCCTATGTTCATTTTGTGCCAAAGCATTTTCTTCATTGCCGGTATTGAAATAAACTAATTGTCTTTGTGGCAAATGTACATATAATAGATAGACAGAATGTGAGCAATAAGGCATTTCAAATTTAAGAAGCCGCCACATTGCTTCTGGCGCACTGACATATCGAGCATCTACAGTGCCTTGCAAAAGTATTCACCGCCTTGACTTTTTACCTTTTTTTTTTACATTACAGCCTTAAGTTCAATGTTTTGTTAATCTGAATTTTATGTGATGCATAATAGTCTAAGGTGGTAAAGTGAAATGAGAAAAATATATACATAAAACTATTTTTTAGAAATAGAAAACAGGAAATTGGCATGTGCGTATTAATTCACCCCCTTTGTTATGAAGCGCATAAAAAGCTCTGGTGCAACCAATTACAGTACCTTCAGAAGTCGCATAGTTAGTGAAATCATGTCCACCTGCATGCAATCTAAGTGTCACTTGATCTGTCATTACATATACACACCTTTTTTGAAAGGCCCCAGAGATTGCAACACCTAAGCAAGAGGCACCACTAACCAAACACTGCTATGAAGACCAAGGAACTCTCCAAACAAGTAAGGGACAATGTTGTGGAGAAGTACAAGTCAGAGTTAGGTTATAAAAATATATCCAAATCTTTAATAATCACCAGGAGCACCATCAAATCTATCATATCAAATTGAAAGAACATGGCACAACAGCAAACCTGCCAAGAGTCGGCCGCCCACCAAAACTCACGGACCGGGCAAGGAGGGCATTAATCAGAGAGGCAGCACAGAGACCTAAGGTAACCCTGGAGGAGCTGCAGCGTTCCACATCAGAGACTGGAGTATCTGTACATAGGACGACAATAAGCCGTATGCTCCATAGAGTTGGGCTTTTGGCAGAGTGGCCAGAAGAAAGCCATCACTTTTAGCAAAAAAACAAAATGGCAAATTTTGAGTTTGCAAAAAGGCATGTCGTAGACTCCCAAAATGTATGGAGGAAGGTGCTCTGGTCTGATGAGACTAAAATTGAACTTTTCGGCCATCAAAGAAAACACTATGTCTGACGCAAACCCAACACATCACATCACCCAAAGAACACAATCCCCACAGTGAAAAATGGTGGTGGCAGAGTTCAGGGAAAGATGGTGCTAAATACAGGGATGTTCTTGAGCAAAACCTGTACCACTCTGTGCGTGACTGGAGTTTAGGTTCACCTTCCAGCAGGACAATGACCCCAAATACACTGCTAAAGCAACACTGGAGTGGTTTAAGGGGAAACATTTAAATGTGTTGCAATGGCCTAGTTAAAGCCCATACCTCAATCCAATAGAAAATCTGTGGTCAGACTTAAAGATTGCTGTACACAATCGCAAACCATCAAACTTGAAGGAGCTGGAGCAGTTTTGCAAGGAGGAATGGGCAAAAATCCCAGTGGTAAGATGTAGCAATCTCATATAGACTTATCCAAAGTGACTTGGAGCTGTGATTGCTGCAAAAAGTTGCTCGACAAAGTATTGACTTTAGAGGGGTGAATAGTTATGCATATTGACTTTTTCTGTAATTTCATCCTATTTGTTGTTTGATTCACAATAAATAAAAAAATCATCTTCAAAGTTGTGGGCATGTTCTGTAAATTAAATGATACAAATCATCAAACAATGCATGTTAATTGCAGGTTATGAGGCAAAAAAACACGAAAAATGCCAAGGGAGGTGAATACTTTTGCAAGGTACTGTACATGAGATGCGAGTTCATCATGAAGTAACTCATTGTGTTCTTCTTGTGCCACTTTTCACCACGACAGTTGCTGCATCATATCCTTTATAAATATATTTATAGACATATTTAATAGATTTAATGGAAGCGCAAGCTTCCAAATTTATGTGTGCATTATACTTCATTAATAGATGTGGATTATATGGCACCACATACGTGTTATCTAAATTCCACGAATGATTGCCTTTGGACCTTGTCTTCTTCTATACAATGGATAGCCGTCACAATTAGCAAATGTTTGATCTCTGAATTCTTTAGGGAAATCTTTTGTGCATTTTTTATTTTCCATACATTGTGAATTTGTATTGAGCTCTCCACATGGGCCATGAATCATGCAATGTGTTACAATCTTAAATAATCTTGCATGTTTTTGTGTCTCTGGTAGTTCAGCAACAATAACAGAATCCACTTTATCTGCAGTATTTAATTTATAATTTTCTTGAAGTATTATAAGAATATGTGCATGTGGCAGGTCTTTTTTTTGGAATTTGATGGTATAAACATAAGCCACACACTTTCCAAATAAATTACTTGTGGTTATGTCATGTATTAAGGCTGTTATTTTAATTTGAAGACTCTAGCCACTAAGTCTCGTCTATCCAAAGCATTTTGGCCAAGGTTCAAATTATCAACAATCTCTGGCCATATAGGATTACATGTAAATGTAATAAATAAATCAGGTTTTCCAAATTTAGTTACAATTGCCATAGCATCATTGTATCTTTCTTGCATATTGCGAGGAGATCCTTGGAAAGAAGATGGTAAAATGCTGGCTCGGCCAGCTGGCAGATCTTTGTTTATAGCCACTTCTGCCACATAATCCATGAGGCCATAATACTGTTCAACAAGTAGTTTATTTTGTTAATATTTTATGAAATTTTAATTATTGACTTCTACTTACAGGTATGAATCAGTGATCCATTGTTGTGTCAGTTTTCCAGCACTTAAGATGGGATAAAATGTATCTCGAATTGCAGTTTGAGCCACTTTAAATTCAAGCAAGGAAATATTTTTTCTGTCACGTACTTTACTGTTTGGTTAACTTTCAAGGATTCATTTTGGTTGCCATCCTGATTCCCTATTGGGATGCAAAATTGGATAGGTCATTGGATCCAGATTGGTACTTAATATACTGATGTTAATGAAAGGTTGCTGTTTATTTCTTGGATATATTCTAATATCCCTTTTAAAAGGTGGTTCTCCATCATCATTTTGAAAGACAATTGCAACCTCATTAGCTGTGGGTAAGTTATAACGTTGTTTATCTGAATGGCGACCTCTTTTAAGAATCATATTGACTCTTGGGACTGGCAACTGATTTTGTTGTGCATGAATGGGTTGTTGTTGTTCAACTCCATAAAGTTTTTTATAAGCTTGAGTGCATGGATTTTGCGCCATAATCTTATTAATCTCATGAAAAACAGTGGGTAAACATTTAGTATTTTCAGAAAGCTGCATACATTGTTCCACAGCTTCAATTGTATCTAGTACATATAGTTGAGCAACACTTTTTGCTCTCCTTCTTCCAGGTGTAAATGGAAAGTACAGCAGTATATTTGCCCTTGTACTTTAAAGCAGTAAGGGCCATGTCTGGGCACATTACCAGCTAATTTAGCAAAAGAAATGGTACTATTATAAAGCCGTATATTATTTAAAAAAAAAGAAAAAATTCAGAAAGTAGGGTCACTGATTATACTTTGTAAATATGTGGGGAATTCATTTCTTCCTAGAAGTCTTACTTTTGCCTTTTGGCAGCAACTAATAAACTTACCATCTCTTGGTGTTTCCTTTTCAAAATGACAAGCCCCACAAAACTTACAAAGCAGACAAAGCACATTCAACATACCACAATTGTGAGTCTCTACTGTTATAGCTCTAAATAATGGACTATCTTGTGAATGAAGGTCAACATTACAATCTATCTCCACATTACTATAATTCTCATCTCATTGACATGTTTGTTTTTCAAGATGTTTTGTCTTACGCAGGTATTGTCTTTTTTTGGAAATTCTTTCACGCTCTTCGCATACTCTTTTCTGAGTCTCCTCCGACTGTCGCTCTCTCCATCTTCGTTTTCGTTCCCTGACAGATATTGTTTGTACTCCTTGCTTGTTTCGGACTTCTCTGTAATCTGTAATGTAAAATGTGTTATCTGATTTGGAACGTACACATTATGCCAAGCACGCATTTTCATGTGAATTAATAATTTTCTGGAGCTTACCGTTATTTCTAATGTATTAAGATGTGCAACTTACTTTTGCAATGTTGTGAATGATTACACATAATTTTGTTAATATGTCAATTTCTACTCAATGTATTGACAATGTACAATAAGGCTAAATTAGTAAATCTACCAAATTGTATTCAATTAATGTGAGGATGAAAGATAAAGGCATTTTTTATTAAAAATTGTATTCAATCTAATTCATAATAGTAGTTCCGTGTAAACAACAGTAGCCCACAGGAATATAATATTTGTATTTTTCTTAGGTTCATTTATAATTAACGTTGTTCTCATTCCCCAAATCTGTAATGATAGAAATCTGCAGCATATTCCCTCTAATAATTATTTGGTCCACACAATCACCCACATTTATAACTCTTATTAAAAATAATAATGTCTGTAGTTACCTGTTCTGTTGAAGTGAATATGTTCTAATTGATACAACGCAGAAAGTCTGTGTCCCCAAAATGTAACTGCCAGACAACTGCAAAGTGTACATTTTTGTCAGTTTTAGCATATAACAATTTTTTTGTTTCTTTTTTTTATCCTTTACATTTACTACACAGCACAAATAGATACAACTTAGAATGTCTTTACCCTTTATGTTTACATAACAATATGTTATTTTAATTTGTGAAGCATATTAAATACAATTTACTATTACGGAATATAATATATAAGGAATGTATTCAAAATTAATGAATGTAATGAAATATATACTGTACCTCTTCCTTCTAAGTTGATGTGTTCTGTCAGTCTGTAAAGAAACTGCCAGTACAGCCAAATTCTGTGTCACTGTCAAATTTACAGAGACCTGCAAAGTGTAAGAACAGATTTAAATATTTTGTATATATTATTGTATATATATTGTTTTTAACATTTATATGCATTTGCAATAACAAATATATGCAGCTTCTAATGTGTTAAATTACGCAGCATAAAATATATATATTTTTTTTCTTATAAAGTTTAATCCTCATAAGAGTTTTCAGACTCTTTTCTTTCTCTTTCCCCATAATAAAAAGAGACGAAAGACAAACAGAGAGAACACAAAAAGAAAAGGGGAAAGGGGAGGGAATGGCATTTCTGGAGTGGGATATAGCTTCAAACTATCTTTCATTTTTACTAAGGCTGAACCACTTTTCCATTCTTTACCCAGCTCTTTACGCAGCTCATAATTTTTCCTCATTATTTTAAGAGCTACAATAATTATCCCATATTTTCCATTTCATTGTATCTTGCTTTATTAACTCCGCCATTTGAAAATCCTTCTCTAATGCTCTATTTCTTTTCATTTAATATCTCATTCCAATTAAATGATACAAATCCTCAAACAATACATGTTAATACCAGGTTATGAGGCAAAAAACCACGAAAAATGCCAAGGGAGGTGAATACTTTTGCAAGGTACTGTACATGAGATGCGAGTTCATCATGAAGTAACTCATTGTGTTCTTCTTGTGCCACTTTTCACCACGACAGTTGCTGCATCATATCCTTTATAAATATATTTATAGACATATTTAATAGATTTAATGGAAGCGCAAGCTTCCAAATTTATGTGTGCATTATACTTCATT
This sequence comes from Discoglossus pictus, assembly GCA_027410445.1. Taxonomy (NCBI): domain Eukaryota; kingdom Metazoa; phylum Chordata; class Amphibia; order Anura; family Alytidae; genus Discoglossus; species Discoglossus pictus. The sequence goes on along the minus strand of CM050164.1, from coordinate 62,558,532 downwards.
AATAGATGTGGATTATATGGCACCACATACGTGTTATCTAAATTCCACGAATGATTGCCTTTGGACCTTGTCTTCTTCTATACAATGGATAGCCGTCACAATTAGCAAATGTTTGATCTCTGAATTCTTTAGGGAAATCTTTTGTGCATTTTTTATTTTCCATACATTGTGAATTTGTATTGAGCTCTCCACATGGGCCATGAATCATGCAATGTGTTACAATCTTAAATAATCTTGCATGTGTTTGTGGATCTGGTAGTTCAGCAACAATAACAGAATCCACTTTATCTGCAGTATTTAATTTACAATTTCCTTGAAGTATTATAAGAATATGTGCATGTGGCAGGTCTTTTTTTTGGAATTTGATGGTATAAACATAAGCCACACACTTTCCAAATAAATTACTTGTGGTTATGTCATGTATTAAGGCTGTTATTTTAATTTGAAGACTCTAGCCACTAAGTCTCGTCTATCCAAAGCATTTTGGCCAAGGTTCAAATTATCAACAATCTCTGGCCATTGAGGATTACATGTAAATGTAATAAATAAATCAGGTTTTCCAAATTTAGTTACAATTGCCATAGCATCATTGTATCTTTCTTGCATATTGCGAGGAGATCCTTGGAAAGAAGATGGTAAAATGCTGGCTCGGCCAGCTGGCAGATCTTTGTTTATAGCCACTTCTGCCACATAATCCATGAGGCCATAATACTGTTGAACAAGTAGTTTATTTTGTTAATATTTTATGAAATTTTAATTATTGACTTCTACTTACAGGTATGAATCAGTGATCCATTGTTGTGTCAGTTTTCCAGCACTTAAGATGGGATAAAATGTATCTCGAATTGCAGTTTGAGCCACTTTAAATTCAAGCAAGGAAATATTATTTCTGTCACGTACTTTACTGTTTGGTTAACTTTCAAGGATTCATTTTGGTTGCCATCCTGATTCCCCATTGGGATGCAAAATTGGATAGGTCATTGGATCCAGATTGGTACTTAATATACTGATGTTAATGAAAGGTTGCTGTTTATTTCTTGGATATATTCTAATATCCCTTTTAAAAGGTGGTTCTCCATCATCATTTTGAAAGACAATTGCAACCTCATTAGCTGTGGGTAAGTTATAACGTTGTTTATCTGAATGGCGACCTCTTTTAAGAATCATATTGACTCTTGGGACTGGCAACTGATTTTGTTGTGCATGAATGGGTTGTTGTTGTTCAACTCCATAAAGTTTTTTATAAGCTTGAGTGCATGGATTTTGCGCCATAATCTTATTAATCTCATGAAAAACAGTGGGTAAGCATTTAGTATTTTCAGAAAGCTGCATACATTGTTCCTCAGCTTCAATTGTATCTAGTACATATAGTTGAGCAACATTTTTTGCTCTCCTTCTTCCAGGTGTAAATGGAAAGTACAGCAGTATATTTGCCCTTGTACTTTAAAGCAGTAAGGGCCATGTCTGGGCACATTACCAGCTAATTTAGCAAAAGAAATGGTACTATTATAAAGCCGTATATTATTTTTAAAAAAAAGAAAAAATTCAGAAAGTAGGGTCACTGATTATACTTTGTAAATATGTGGGGAATTCATTTCTTCCTAGAAGTCTTACTTTTGCCTTTTGGCAGCAACTAATAAACTTACCATCTCTTGGTGTTTCCTTTTCAAAATGACAAGCCCCACAAAACTTACAAAGCAGACAAAGCACATTCAACATACCACAATTGTGAGTCTCTACTGTTATAGCTCTAAATAATGGACTGTCTTGTGAATGAAGGTCAACATTACAATCTATCTCCACATTACTATAATTCTCATCTCATTGACATGTTTGTTTTTCAAGATGTTTTGTCTTACGCAGGTATTGTCTTTTTTTGGAAATTCTTTCACGCTCTTCGCATACTCTTTTCTGAGTCTCCTCCGACTGTCGCTCTCTCCATCTTCGTTTTCGTTCCCTGACAGATATTGTTTGTACTCCTTGCTTGTTTCGGACTTCTCTGTAATCTGTAATGTAAAATGTGTTATCTGATTTGGAACGTACACATTATGCCAAGCACGCATTTTCATGTGAATTAATAATTTTCTGGAGCTTACCGTTATTTCTAATGTATTAAGATGTGCAACTTACTTTTGCAATGTTGTGAATGATTACACATAATTTTGTTAATATGTCAATTTCTACTCAATGTATTGACAATGTACAATAAGGCTAAATTAGTAAATCTACCAAATTGTATTCGATTAATGTGAGGATGAAAGATAAAGGCATTTTTTATTAAAAATTGTATTCAATCTAATTCATAATCGTAGTTCCGTGTAAACAACAGTAGCCCACAGGAATATAATATTTGTATTTTTCTTAGGTTCATTTATAATTAACGTTGTTCTCATTCCCCAAATCTGTAATGATAGAAATCTGCAGCATATTCCCTCTAATATTTATTTGGTCCACACAATCACCCACATTTATAACTCTTATTAAAAATAATAATGTCTGTAGTTACCTGTTCTGTTGAAGTGAATATGTTCTAATTGATACAACGCAGAAAGTCTGTGTCCCCAAAATGTAACTGCCAGACAACTGCAAAGTGTACATTTTTGTCAGTTTTAGCATATAACAATTTTTTGGTTTCCTTTTTTTATCCTTTACATTTACTACACAGCACAAATAGATACAACTTAGAATGTCTTTACCCTTTATGTTTACATAACAATATGTTATTTAATTTGTGAAGCATATTAAATACAATTTACTATTACGGAATATAATATATAAGGAATGTATTCAAAATTAATGAATGTAATGAAATATATACTGTACCTCTTCCTTCTAAGTTGATGTGTTCTGTCAGTCTGTAAAGAAACTGCCAGTACAGCCAAATTCTGTGTCACTGTCAAATTTACAGAGACCTGCAAAGCGTAAGAACAGATTTAAATATTTTGTATATATTATTGTATATATATTGTTTTTAACATTTATATGCATTTGCAATAACAAATATATGCAGCTTCTAATGTGTTAAATTACGCAGCATAATATATATCTTTTTTTTTTCTTATAAAGTTTAATCCTCATAAGAGTTTTCAGACTCTTTTCTTTCTCTTTCCCCATAATAAAAAGAGACGAAAGACAAACAGAGAGAACACAAAAAGAAAAGGGGAAAGGGGAGGGAATGGCATTTCTGGAGTGGGATATAGCTTCAAACTATCTTTCATTTTTACTAAGGCTGAACCACTTTTCCATTCTTTACCCAGCTCTTTACGCAGCTCATAATTTTTCCTCATTATTTTAAGAGCTACAATAATTATCCCATATTTTCCATTTCATTGTATCTTGCTTTATTAACTCCGCCATTTGAAAATCCTTCTCTAATGCTCTATTTCTTTACATTTAATATCTCATTCCAATTAAATGATACAAATCCTCAAACAATACATGTTAATACCAGGTTATGAGGCAAAAAACCACGAAAAATGCCAAGGGAGGTGAATACTTTTGCAAGGTACTGTACATGAGATGCGAGTTCATCATGAAGTAACTCATTGTGTTCTTCTTGTGCCACTTTTCACCACGACAGTTGCTGCATCATATCCTTTATAAATATATTTATAGACATATTTAATAGATTTAATGGAAGCGCAAGCTTCCAAATTTATGTGTGCATAATACTTCATTAATAGATGTGGATTATATGGCACCACATACGTGTTATCTAAATTCCACGAATGATTGCCTTTGGACCTTGTCTTCTTCTATACAATGGATAGCCGTCACAATTAGCAAATGTTTGATCTCTGAATTCTTTAGGGAAATCTTTTGTGCATTTTTTTATTTTCCATACATTGTGAATTTGTATTGAGCTCTCCACATGGGCCATGAATCATGCAATGTGTTACAATCTTAAATAATCTTGCATGTTTTTGTGGATCTGGTAGTTCAGCAACAATAACAGAATCCACTTTATCTGCAGTATTTAATTTATAATTTTCTTGAAGTATTATAAGAATATGTGCATGTGGCAGGTCTTTTTTTTGGAATTTGATGGTATAAACATAAGCCACACACTTTCCAAATAAATTTTTTGTGGTTATGTCATGTATTAAGGCTGTTATTTTAATTTGAAGACTCTAGCCACTAAGTCTCGTCTATCAAAAGCATTTTGGCCAAGGTTCAAATTATCAACAATCTCTGGCCATTGAGGATTACATGTAAATGTAATAAATAAATCAGGTTTTCCAGATTTAGTTACAATTGCCATAGCATCATTGTATCTTTCTTGCATATTGCGAGGAGATCCTTGGAAAGAAGATGGTAAAATGCTGGCTCGGCCAGCTGGCAGATCTTTGTTTATAGCCACTTCTGCCACATAATCCATGAGGCCATAATACTGTTGAACAAGTAGTTTATTTTGTTAATATTTTATGAAATTTTAATTATTGACTTCTACTTACAGGTATGAATCAGTGATCCATTGTTGTGTCAGTTTTCCAGCACTTAAGATGGGATCAAATGTATCTCGAATTGCAGTTTGAGCCACTTTAAATTCAAGCAAGGAAATATTATTTCTGTCACGTACTTTACTGTTTGGTTAACTTTCAAGGATTCATTTTGGTTGCCATCCTGATTCCCCATTGGGATGCAAAATTGGATAGTTGATTGGATCCAGATTGGTACTTAATATACTGATGTTAATGAAAGGTTGCTGTTTATTTCTTGGATATATTCTAATATCCCTTTTAAAAGGTGGTTCTCCATCATCATTTTGAAAGACAATTGCAACCTCATTAGCTGTGGGTAAGTTATAACGTTGTTTATCTGAATGGCGACCTCTTTTAAGAATCATATTGACTCTTGGGACTGGCAACTGATTTTGTTGTGCATGAATGGGTTGTTGTTGTTCAACTCCATAACGTTTTTTATAAGCTTGAGTGCATGGATTTTGCGCCATAATCTTATTAATCTCATGAAAAACAGTGGGTATGCATTTAGTATTTTCAGAAAGCTGCATACATTGTTCCTCAGCTTCAATTGTATCTAGTACATATAGTTGAGCAACATTTTTTGCTCTCCTTCTTCCAGGTGTAAATGGAAAGTACAGCAGTATATTTGCCCTTGTACTTTAAAGCAGTAAGGGCCATGTCTGGGCACATTACCAGCTAATTTAGCAAAAGAAATGGTACTATTATAAAGCCGTATATTATTTTAAAAAAAAGAAAAAATTCAGAAAGTAGGGTCACTGATTATACTTTGTAAATATGTGGGGAATTCATTTCTTCCTAGAAGTCTTACTTTTGCCTTTTGGCAGCAACTAATAAACTTACCATCTCTTGGTGTTTCCTTTTCAAAATGACAAGCTCCACAAAACTTACAAAGCAGACAAAGCACATTCAACATACCACAATTGTGAGTCTCTACTGTTATAGCTCTAAATAATGGACTATCTTGTGAATGAAGGTCAACATTACAATCTATCTCCACATTACTATAATTCTCATCTCATTGACATGTTTGTTTTTCAAGATGTTTTGTCTTACGCAGGTATTGTCTTTTTTTGGAAATTCTTTCACGCTCTTCGCATACTCTTTTCTGAGTCTCCTCCGACTGTCGCTCTCTCCATCTTCGTTTTCGTTCCCTGACAGATATTGTTTGTACTCCTTGCTTGTTTCGGACTTCTCTGTAATCTGTAATGTAAAATGTGTTATCTGATTTGGAACGTACACATTATGCCAAGCACGCATTTTCATGTGAATTAATAATTTTCTGGAGCTTACCGTTATTTCTAATGTATTAAGATGTGCAACTTACTTTTGCAATGTTGTGAATGATTACACATAATTTTGTTAATATGTCAATTTCTACTCAATGTATTGACAATGTACAATAAGGCTAAATTAGTAAATCTACCAAATTGTATTCAATTAATGTGAGGATGAAAGATAAAGGCATTTTTTATTAAAAATTGTATTCAATCTAATTCATAATCGTAGTTCCGTGTAAACAACAGTAGCCCACAGGAATATAATATTTGTATTTTTCTTAGGTTCATTTATAATTAACGTTGTTCTCATTCCCCAAATCTGTAATGATAGAAATCTGCAGCATATTCCCTCTAATAATTATTTGGTCCACACAATCACCCACATTTATAACTCTTATTAAAAATAATAATGTCTGTAGTTACCTGTTCTGTTGAAGTGAATATGTTCTAATTGATACAACGCAGAAAGTCTGTGTCCCCAAAATGTAACTGCCAGACAACTGCAAAGTGTACATTTTTGTCAGTTTTAGCATATAACAATTTATTTGTTTCTTTTTTTTATCCTTTACATTTACTACACAGCACAAATAGATACAACTTAGAATGTCTTTACCCTTTATGTTTACATAACAATATGTTATTTTAATTTGTGAAGCATATTAAATACAATTTACTATTACGGAATATAATATATAAGGAATGTATTCAAAATTAATGAATGTAATGAAATATATACTGTACCTCTTCCTTCTAAGTTGATGTGTTCTGTCAGTCTGTAAAGAAACTGCCAGTACAGCCAAATTCTGTGTCACTGTCAAATTTACAGAGACCTGCAAAGTGTAAGAACAGATTTAAATATTTTGTATATATTATTGTATATATATTGTTTTTAACATTTATATGCATTTGCAATAACAAATATATGCAGCTTCTAATGTGTTAAATTACGCAGCATAAAATATATATATTTTTTTTCTTATAAAGTTTAATCCTCATAAGAGTTTTCAGACTCTTTTCTTTCTCTTTCCCCATAATAAAAAGAGACGAAAGACAAACAGAGAGAACACAAAAAGAAAAGGGGAAAGGGGAGGGAATGGCATTTCTGGAGTGGGATATAGCTTCAAACTATCTTTCATTTTTACTAAGGCTGAACCACTTTTCCATTCTTTACCCAGCTCTTTACGCAGCTCATAATTTTTCCTCATTATTTTAAGAGCTACAATAATTATCCCATATTTTCCATTTCATTGTATCTTGCTTTATTAACTCCGCCATTTGAAAATCCTTCTCTAATGCTCTATTTCTTTTCATTTAATATCTCATTCCAAGACGGAATGATTTGTTGTTTCCAATAACAAGCCAACTTCCATTTTGCAATTGAAAGAAGTTGCAAAATGAAGGCTTGTGTTGAATAATTTAGTCCAGACGGGATTATATGCAAAATAACCATTTGTGGTGATGAAACAATGGTTGTATCCACTATTTGTGATATATTAAAAAAGCAATTAATCCAAAAGGATTCAGTCTGTGGGCATCCCCACCATATGTGTAAGAAAGAGCCTAAACAGCCACAATATCTCTGCATTTCCTGTAATTTGGCCAATTTTCTTTGGAACAAAACACCATCTATTTAAAATCTTAAACTGTACTTCCCTTAAAGTTGCATTTTTAATATATCTATCAGTTATTGACAACGCTTTCTTCCAAGTTTCTTTTGAAAAAAACATATTTAACTCTTTTTCCCAAATTTTCATATTTATTGTTTTATCTTTTTGAGATGGTTCTCTCATAATTTGAAAGCATTCAGATATTAAATGTTTTCTATTCGTTTGAACTAGCAATCTTTCAGTTAATTCTTCTCTCTTTATAAAATACACCTTATATTTCTTCATTGCCAATTGCAATCTCATATATTCCAGCCAATCTTTTCTATCTATTTTATATAATGTAACCAAATGGTCAAATGATTCACACTCTGACCCTAAATAAAGTTTTGGTAATGTATCTATACCTTTATTAATCCATTTATTTGAAATTGGAATCTGTAATATTCTTTCTAAGTCTTTCATTGGCATAATTAAACTAGAAGATAGAATTAAACCAAATGTTTTATTTATTGTATTCCAAAATGTTATAGCTTTCTTAATAATCCAGGAATCCGTATTTTTATTTTCTTTCAATGGTTCTTCACAAAGAATCAAGTCTCTTAAAGCATAAAATACCATTTTTTTTTAATCCAAATAATAAATAATAATACTTTACCTATTAGTTTGTAATGTATTTGAGAAAAATGCTAAAGATTTAACAATCTCTTCATAAAATTTGTCCACAGAGAATGTGCAGGCACACAGTTGATCATCTGAGGAGGAAATGAGAAAGTTCTGGAAAGTCTCAAGGATGTGCGCAATTTACTGTTTTTCCGTCATTTTAGGTTGCAAATGTGCATGTTTCCTGGTTACAGTCTTGCTTTTTACAAAATGTCTATGTTTTTTTAATGTACTGCGTGCCTTGCTTTGTTGGTGTAAGTGTTACTGGCTTCAGGGGCGCTTTTACTACCTTCGTGTAAGTGTTACTGGCTTCAGTCTCGTTTTTATGTGCCTCTGCCTCATTTTCGTTTTGTTACATTGCCTCAAATTTACTTGCAACCTCACTCACAGGCTCCCTGGCTCTCCCCTATACTGTGTGTGAGTGTGTAAGTTAATTTGAGCCATATTTTTGCCTTTTTGCTGGGATTCACAGTTCCATGGTGGTTCGGCCGTTAAAGTCATAATTTTTTCCAGCCTTGCAACTGATGAGTGCCAGGCCTGCAATGAGCGCCTCCGGTGCCAAGGCCTTTGGCTCTCATTGCAGGCCTTTGGCTGTCATTGCAGGCCAGCAATATTTAACATTGCGTGACCAACGGCTCGTATATTCACAACTATTATATGTCATAGGCTATTGACATTTACATAACTGTAAATACCCCCCTTGCACCTATAATAAACCTTGATGGTTAATTTTAGGTGCTGCAGGGGTACTACAAGATGCCGCAGGTCTTTAATTTTTGGAGCAGGTACTTTAAGGACTAGTGCTGCGGTTGGAGATTAATGTTAGGTGCCAGGGATTCCAACTGGGACTCCCTGGCATATGGGAGGTTCATAGGTAGCATGGGGGGTTCACTGTAAATGCAAGGGGGGTTCTTTAAGACCCCCTTGCAGGGGTTAACTTTATTTTCCATGGTTATGTAGAAGTGGTATTAAGGCAATGAGCGGGAGTAGGGGGTGCCCGGGGATTCCTTCCAGCAGGGATTTAAATAGAAAGAATCCCCATGATCATGCTCTGAAATGTTACTTACGGGTGCATGGTTAAGGGTTTCGGCTTTCAGGTAGCTGTGGGCTTGTTCAATTGAATCGCTCTGTAACTGTAGCAAATTTAAAGCCCACAGACATATGGCATGTGTAACGTAATCTGCGGGTTTTGCAATTGAATAAATGGCAGAAGAGATTTAATATGAATAATTAATATCCCATAAGTTATGCATCTGGGAAGGAAAAATAGCCATGCAATTTATATTCTTAAAGGATGAAATCTAAGGGTATCAGATATTGAAAGGGATTTGGGAGTACTTATGGACAACCACCTAGGTAACAGTGCTCAATGCCAAGCAGCATTTGCAAAGACAAGTAAAATATTAGCATGTATTAAGAAGGGTATAGAAGCCAGGTAAGCAAATATAATTCTGCCACTATACAAATCCCTAGTACGCCCTCATTTGGAATATGGAGTACAATTTTGGGCACCACTACATAAAAAGGACATTTTAAAACTGGAAAAGGTACGGAGAAGGACAATAAAACTAATAAGGGAAATGGACCTACCGTATATACTCGAGTATAAGCCGACCCGAGTATAAGCCAAGAAACCTATTTTACCTCAAAATACTGGGAAAAATGAGTGACTCGAGTATAAGCCGAGGGGCCCTTTTCAGCCTTAAAAAAGGGCTGAAAAACTCGGCTTAAACTCAAGTATATACGGTATATATATATATATATATATATATATATATATATATATATATGTCTCTCATTCAGTCTCTCTCAGTATATATATATGTCTCTCATTCAGTCTCCCCCATTATATATGTCTCTCATTCAGTCTCTCTCAGTATATATGTCTCTCATTCAGTCTCTCTCAGTATATATGTCTCTCATTCAGTCTCTCAGTATGTATGTCTCTCATTCAGTCTCTCTCAGTATATATGTATATATATATATATATATATATATATATATATATATATATATATATATATATGTCTCATTCAGTCTCTCTCACTATATATATATATATATGTCTCTCATTCAGTCTCTCAGTATATACCGTATTGGTCTGAATATAAGCCGCACCTTTTTTCCGTTTTTTGAGCTTGCGAGTTACGGGTGCGGCTTATATTCGCGACCGTAAAAAAATCATTGTCGATTTGCGAACTTTGCTTGTTACGTGTGCGGCTTCTATTTGAGAACGCAAAATGACTGCCGATTCTAGCGATTGCGAGTTAAGGGTGCCGATTTTCATGCTTTAGACTGCGGTATTGAATAGCGATTTACGGTTTTAGTGATTCTAACACACTGTAAAGCCTGTAACCTGCAAAAAAAGCTACAGTGCTAATTAGAAAGCCTGTTTCTTGCAATGGCTGATCACTTTGAGAGACTTTTTCTCTCCAATTTTACGGGTGCGGCTTATATTTGAGTACTATCTTTTTTCTATTTTTTTCCGTTGAACTTTAAGGGTGCGGCTTATATGCGGGTGCGGCTTATATTCGGACCAATACGTGTCTCTCTCAGTATAGATGTCTCTCATTCAGTCTCTCTCAGTATATATATATATATATATATATATATATATATATATGTATGTCTCTCATTCAATCTCTCTCGCAGCCTCTGTCAGTATGTGTCTCTGTATCTATATACATATATTATTAGCATTCGGTCCCTCCCTCTCGGTATGTAAAGTACAGTGTGAGCCCGGCTGCCATGTTGTGGCCCTGACCTCAGGTCCCGGCCTGTCACCTCAGTTCTCCCTCTCTGTATTAGTATATGGCTATATGTCCCTCTCTCCCTTAGTATGTAGCTGTGTGAGCCCAGCCGCCATCTTGTGTCCCTCACCTCAGGTCACCACACACAATCCGCCGCCATCCGAGTCGGTGCTTGCAAAGTGTCAATGCGGGGGTGGGTAGGAGGTGCAGGGTCGCGGATTGAGGTTACAGAATCCGGTATGGGCGGGGGCCGGACAGCCCAGGGGAGGGAGCGAGCTCGGATGAAAAAGCAGGACCGAAGCAGGCGCTCCCTGCGCAAAATGCCAGCGGAGGCAGGTACATGCGGTGTCAGTCACTGGGATGGGGCAATAACAACGCAGAGATAGAGTATGTAGTTAGAAGGGCGAGAGAAAGGGGCGGGTCATGTTCTGTGGCACGGAGCATAGGGCTGTGCGCCAATCACCGCGCGACAAGACTTGTGGCAATTACAATAGCAAATAAAAAAGAAAGTGACTCGAGTATAAGCCGAGGGGGCCCTTTTTAGCCTTAAAAAAGGGGCTGAAAAACTCGGCTTATACTCGAGTATATACGGTAAGTTATGAAGAAAGACTAACCAAATTAAACTTTTTTTCTCTAGAAAAAAGGCGTCTAAGAGGGGATATGATTACCTTATATAAATATATTCAGGGTCAGTATAAAGATTTATCAAGGTAGCTTTTAGTGCCAAGAGGTTTTCAACTGACAAGGGGACATCCTTTGAGATTAGAAGTAAAAATATTTCCCTTTTAAAGAAAGAAAAGTGTTCTTCACACTAAGGGTGGTTAATCTGTGGAATTCTCTACCAAAGGAGGTGGTGACAGCGGATTCAATAGATAACTTTAAAAAGGGATTGGATATATTTTTAAATAAAAAGGGCATTCAGGGTTATCCTGGATAATTAGAGAGGGAGTATTTATCCAAGGAGGAGTCTGATCTGGGGTCAGGAAGGAATTTTATATTTTTTCCCCCTTTTGAGACAATTGACAAGGTTACACTGGAGGTTTTTTTCTGTTTGCCGTCCTCTTGATCAAATAACAATTAACAATGTATCTGCATATTGCAGATCAGAGGAGATCTGAAAAGGTTGAACTTGATGGACTAAAAGTATTTTTTCAACCTCAATTACTATGTAACTATGTAACTTTGAATAAGTCCCCATGTTTCTATATGATAAAGACATTCTACTCATGCTTCTGATTTTTGCAATGAGATGTTATTAAGTTGATTACACAGCAAGTTCAAATCCCCTATCTGAAACTTGGGATTAAAGTAGAAAAAAAAACATTGTGAGGTATTTTTATACAAATATTAATAGCAATAGAAACAAAGGCAAATGCATGTATCTAGTAAACATGTTCAGCTCTTCTGCTCTCAGAGTTGCTGATACTGTTGTATTATTTGGATCCTAGAGTCTTAATGTTTTGTTATATCTTGACCATAAAGATGTGAAAAGGTGCTGAAACAACGCTCATCTTACATAGAAGGCTTTGTCTACAATGTTCATCTACCTATATCCAGCGTGCTTTTTACGTTTAGATGCCAGAAATGTCTTCATCCTCAGTCCACCAGTAAGCTTCAGCATCCAAAGTATACCCAAATTGTCCCCAATATTCTTTGAACAGAGTGATCAATCACTCATCCTTAATTAATATATAAAGCAAATGTTAAAATTAAAATAATGTTACTAACTCCATATAATTTAAGTAGAATAAATAACAGAAAAATGCTGAATCCCACCATTTATAATTTACAAATTGTACCAGAGTGTGGAGCACATTTCCATACATACATTTCAATTCTGCACTGCTTTGTGTAGGATAATGTCCTTTACATTCAGTCCAGTTTGCAAAAGATGGAAGTGTCCTTGTTATTCTGTTGTGCCCAACTCTCTGTGACCCAACGGACCACAGCACACCTGGCACATTTATTGTGCTTATTCATAAGGTTTTCTTGGAAAAGATACTGGAATGGGTTGCCAGTTCTTTCCCAAGTGGACTACAATTTGTCTGACCTCTCTGCTATGACCTGCCCATCTTGGGTGACCTTACATGGTTTACCTCACAGCTTCACTGAGATACACAAGCCCCTTCACCATGACAAGGTGGCAATCCTGAAGGAAAAAGATGGAATTATCTATGGTCAAAAGATTTCCAGTAAGTCTTGTTAGACAAGTTTTGTTACACAAGATAAAATTTTCCAAAGAAACTGAAAAAGTTAGTATGCATATTTACTACATAAAACATCTGAAAACTGGACTATAACAGTTGCCCCATTAAACAAAATCAGGATTCAGTGCAGTAAGCCGTTTTCTTATCAAGATATGTCCGATTATATTACATGATTGCTGCAGTATGTTATAACTTATAATTTGAAGAAGAATTTAAAGGCCACTGTAGTTTATGAAGAACTGTACATGACTGTGAATTATGTAACCATCTACCAATCTTAATATCTATTTAATCAATGAGCATATTTGTTTGTTGGGATCAGTGCATGGAGCAATAAAGCCGCTGCTGGTTCGGGCTGAATTTATGATCTCAAATTAGATACTGAGCTTGTCTGAAAGCATAGCTCAATTCCCAGAGAGGCAGTATGTAGAACATGAATTGTGTGCCTGCAAGCTTTCACACATATAAACACAGATTTGATTTCTCAGTGAAAAAAATCAAAAAGTATTTTAGCTGATTTTAGGAGATTTTTGGTCTAAATTGTGCTGAATTCATGGCCCTTTAATAACATTTTCACAATACAGAAAGCATCTTTGAAATCCCCACCCAAACTGAGTCATTCAGAATCATTAAAAGGGACCATGGTCTATCCAGACCCCCATGGTTAAGTAACTTAACTACCTACCTTCCGGGTCTAATATAGACTCCTATGGTAACCTAATTTAACACATGAAGAGTCATGGACCCCCATGACATTCTAAGTAAAGCACAACACAACACTATTAAAATAATAAAACTAATAAAGAAAAAGAAAAAAGAAAAATTACAAAAATATAACATTTGCCAAAAATAAAACAACTATTAAAATAAATAAAATTTAAAACAAAAAATAATAGTTATAATAACAAACTTATAATAAAATAAAAAATACAACCTGTAAAATAAAATAAATCAATAATACTTACCTAGGCCTTATGATCATTCACCTCAATCTTTTACTGCTTTCTGTGGCTTAAATAGCATCCTGATTTGTTGAAATAGATGTCAATCATATTTCAGCCAATTAGAATGCATTTTTCGGTTCTCACACTGCTCAATATTAATTTTGAATAATTTAGACCAATTAGATTGCTCAGATTTTAGATCCCTCATTTAGATCCCCATTCTGATTGGCTGAAATATGATTGACATCTATTTCAGCCAATCAGAATGCTCAAAAACCCTATTTAAGCTGCAGAAAGTGTGGCAACCACCATTTTGAGAGCTGAGATTCTTGATGGAGGGTCATTTCCTGGACCAGAAGATGAGGACCATGGGCTTGAAGCAAGACTGAAGAGGACCAGAACCTCTTCAATCAAGTCGGATGCCCGCTTTTCCCAGGGCAGAAGATTGAGGAATAATCAATAATCATGCCTAAGTAAGTATTATTTTTTTTTATTTTACAGGTTGTACTTTATTTTTGTATTATAAACTGCTATTTTAATTGTATTATTTTATTTCAAATTGTAATCATTTTTTTTATTTTAATTCTTATTTTTGGTAAATTTAAGTTTTTTTATTTTTTGAAATTTATGTTTTTTTTTATTTTTTGTAATTTAGACTTTTTTTTCTTTATTAGTTTATTCGGAGGTGGTAATTTTAATAGGGTAGTGTAGTGCTTTACTTAGAGTGTTATGGGGGTCCTGGTGGACTCCCACATATTAACAAGATCAGAGAAGATCTAAAAAGGTTGAACTTGATGAACTAAACATCTTTTTGCAACCTCAATTACTATAAAACGTATGCGACCCATTTTTTATTGGAAATTTAGTTTACGTTATTTTATATCTGCATGAAGCTCTAATCATGCAAAATTAGGTATCTTTTATACCTCCAGATCCTAATATTCACTCTCTCTGATGCCCATTTAGGTCCTGGTACACCCACAATCTACCCACATCTGCACATTTCAGATACAATATAAGGCAAAGTTAAAAGAAATATTTTCAAGGAAAGCTTATTTATAGCAAATTGTCAGTTGCTCCCTCAATCTTGCCTTCCTTAACCTAACATTTACATAAATTCAATACTCAAAATGGGTTTTTAGAAGTGTATAGAAAAGGAAAACGTTTCACCTTGCAGATAGAGCAGAGAAATGCTTTAATTATTATTATTATTATTATTACTATTATTATTTTTATTATCCTTTATTTATAAGTCAAGAACAATTTCAAACAGTGCAAAGGATGAAGGGCCCTGTTATTGTGCTTTAAATCAGACATACACAGTGCTTTCCCTAAAGCACCTAGCGAGATTGAAAACTCGCAAACTTACATTCTAAAGGGTACTATCATGTGTTTATGATTGTTATTTTAAATAAAACATACCCATAAAATGCCTATGAAATTCCCTGATCACCATGATACTTGGATGCGCTGTTAGGAAAAAAGAGCTTAGTGAATACTGTGATGTACTGCATGTTTGCAATTTATTAAAGAACATCATGACCCACTGTTTCCAGATTTCAATATTTTATTCAAGTGGCTGATCCAAAGAATGAACAAACACCAAAGTTTTATGATTTAATGCATGTGCACAATACACCTACAATGTTAAAACATATTACTGGATAACTATGCTTAGTAGCCATATTAATGTATTGTTATACCTCTATGGGATTTACATTATAATCTCACATTTTTAAATAATCAGTTAATGTTTAAACTAACTTAATCAGATATTATTGTATTTTAAATATGTATATATTTTTATTTATGATGATCAAATAAGTGGCACATATGGAATATTCATTTTCTTTTTGTTGTATAAAATCATGAGTACTGACTAGACCTGGTTAAATCATCTACAAGGCTTAATTTGGGGAATTGGCATGTATCTCTGCAATTGGTCGATTTGGCAAACTAATAAAAATTGCTCTTTTTCTGCTGAGAGTATCTTTATTCAACTTTTGGAAAAATGCTTAGTGTCTCCCTAATATTTATAAGGTTATCATTTGTGGATTCCTCTTCTCAGTGTATTTTGTAAGACTTGTGTCAACTCAATGAAGAAGGCCAAAGAGCCAATTAACTTGTGCGGTCTTGTGTTTCTCATGTGCATGAAATACATACCTGTTAGTTTAGTACTGCCAAGTAGTTGTGGGTATGGTCAAAATGATATGCTACAGTAAATTTCGTCTTTAAAATAGTACAAATAATGTAATACTAGTTTGAAATTGAAAAGGGACTAGAGAGGGCGCTATGTTTAAAAGAGCACCAAATTAAGTACAAGCTTTTTAGTTTTTTCTATTCCTTTTAAACAAACATATCGAATAATATACTTACCTTTAGCTTTTAAGTATACTGTATTTTCCTTTACTGCCATTGTTGTGATAATTACGTTGACATAATTGTTGGCAGCATGGCGCATAAAACATTTATGTGGTCCAGATTAAGTCATCTTAGACTTGTTATATGTTTTTTTACATATATTTTTATATGGCAATTAATTCAAGGTAAAGCTTCATTTTAAAGTACATACTACATATTTTTTTGTTATTGATTGTTAGGAAGTTCATGAAAATATCAATACAATACTCTGTCTATTTGCTCATTCATAGTTGCTCATCTTTTCCAAAATGTTTAGCTTTATTTAAATATTTCTATTGTTTTATTTCAAATTTCAAATGCTGTAAATTCAAGTCCGATACTGGCACAGTGTTAGCATACCATAAGCATTAAATCTATTCACAGGTCAACATATACAAATATAATATGAGATACATCTACAAAAACCAGAGAAAGCAATTGTGCATGTAAACAAATAAATAATTAACCAGGCCGGCTAACTACAGTCCACAATAATAGTAGTAAATTTAATATTTAACATACATAATATTCATTTTACATTTAATACATTTAATATTAGAGAAAGTACATAACACACATACTACACGATGCCTTAGGTTGACAACTGCAGCAGTGAATAGACAACATCATCTTCCGAAGATTTTATACAAATATCTATATATGTTTTTTTTATCATTAAGCATATTTTTAATAATATATCTATTTCCTTTACAATTCTGGTTTGAATTGTGGCCCTGGCATTGTATATGTGTTTTGAGTTCGTGGGTTGTGCAGGTGAGATTGTCTATTAATTAAAGGGACACATATAGCATATCATATCACATCTTAGATGTTTTATTGTCTAATCTGCATGCAAATGAATGTAAACAATTTAAAACCTCAGAGACTTCCACAATTAATTCAATACCTTCCATCCATCTATGAAACTTAAAATTGATTTCTCTGCAGAACAGGTGAACGTTCTGAGCACTACCATATCCATCACAAATGGCACACTCTACTCATCTGTATATATAGAAACCCACATACAGATGCAGTTGCCTTCACAGCTCCAGTTTCCATTCCTCTCATATTAAGCAAGCCATCACCTATTTATGTACATTGTCTAATGTGGTTTACATAATACAGTTTAATATATGTAAAACCAGCGGTTACATTGCAGAAACCAGCCAAAAACTGCACTTAAAGGTATATGCAATGAGGGGTTTTATGAATGCATCCTGTAGAATGCATCATAACCCACCTAGCAAAAAATGTTTACATAAAAAAAATTAGCAAAAATTAAAAAAAAAAAATGTGCTGGGGGTGATGTAGACACCCCCAGCAATGGCACTGCGCACATCGGGTACTTAATTTAAAAAAGTTAAATGAAAGGAAAAGGGGCTAAAGGAAAGAAAAAAGGAAAGTGTCTGAAATCATGTGACTTGCCACAGTAGGGCAGACTCCAGTTGCTAACTAAGCATGCCTGCACAATGCCCAGGCCAAAATGATACAATGTATAATGTATGCTAATATTCCCTGGGAATTTCAGGGGGTGTCAACTTTGAGAGAAAACTCTTTGCAAATGTAAGAAATTCAGCAAACTTCATGCTATATAGTTAGTGTTGCCCTGTTGGACATTTTACCCAGAAAGATCACTCCATCCAAACCCTAAAAATCAAAATACTCAAAAAGATTTTTAAAAACAACCAAGAGAGAAAAACATCTGGAAAAGAAGATGACCACATTCTTCAACACGAACGATACATGAACTTAAAATGGGTTTTCTAACAAATTATCAAAATTTCTTAGGATTTTGCCTCAGCCTTTTCATGTTTTGTTTGTTTTACTATAAGAGGCTTGTCACTCTTATTGAATTATTAATCCAATAGCAAGGGTATCACTCTAAAATACAGTACCCTGATTTTTCATGTATATATTTATATACTGTATATGTATACATAGTACGTTTGTGTATATTTTCCGTAGTATATTATATTGATTCCCCCAGTATTTATTGCTTTCATGATGCCAGATCCTGTTTTTACGGTCTCTGTATCAGTGTGTACATTTCTAACTGAAAGTCTCATGTAATGCCAATTTTGCTTCAAACTTGATAAAAGGAGGTCAAACCTCTCGAAACCTTGTCATTCTAAATAAAATGTTTATCAAAGAAAAAAAGTATCACTACATACTGCAATACTCTGATTACTGCTTTATATTTAAGCATACATTAATTTATTTTGTATCTATATTTTTTATAATGGCTGTTCTTTAGTGAACTTTTTTCTGAGAATATTTGTAATTATATAATATTAACTTATTAACTCTGTATCTATTTTTTGTAAACGTATTAAATGAAGGGAATTATTATTTCATTAGTCGTAAATAATTCAATAGTTTTTAGTGTCAATACATAGAGGGCTTATTGCCCTTGGCTATTCAGTCTTTTAGTCTACGAGTAAGTGCCCAGTATATAACACAAAACACATAAGACCATGTTATTCTCATTTTCCCCCTTTTTTGTTAGTGCTACCCATTATGTGTACTATAGGCCCAATTCGTAAATTTATACACACTTAAAATCACTCTTAATATTTCAACATATTCTGCAAATATTACTTATTGGCACTAATGAATTCTTAAGTCAATAGAATGCATATAAACATTTAAAAAACAAAAACACCCAAAGCCAAATTTATGAGTTCAAGGCATTTGCAAGTAGCTAATAGAATATGGCCCTGAAACTTATCTTTTTATATAAATTAGGAAATTTTTAGAAGCCATCTTGAATGCAGACCTTTCCAGATTGCCTTATAACCTGCTAAGTCCCACTAAGCCTATTCAAACTTTATTAAATCCCGATTTGACTGATATAACAGATTACATATTTAAAAAACATTATTAGAAACATTCACAACATTTTTATTTGCATTTAAATGAATTAAGACCAGAGAACATTATAATCAGTGGTCAGTTTCCTTGAGTCCAGATTTCCAGAATTAGATTTACCAGTCTTGAGTAAGTATGCAGTAGACCATTTGTTGTGCTAATAAATTATACATTACATTAAAGCTATAAATTAAAACATACCAGTTGATTCAAAGTGAGATTAAAAATGCATTTGGCTATAAATGAAGATGTTGTCCGCTGATTATTTCTCCCATAAGTAAGGTACAATTACTGTAGTTCCTTCCAGAAAAAAATATGCCAGACACATTCATAAATTGTTTTTTTTAAAATAATACTGCAGCTGCACAAATGGGTATTTTTTTCAGAATAACATTTTTTAAAGTTACCTTTGTTTCCTTTCATTATTCCTTTTTATTAAATAATGAACAGTACTTTATGCAATAGTTTCTCTAGATATTCTTATGCTTTATAACTTATTGTAAGTATATGATGAAAGAGTCAGTGGACCAGTTACTCCTACACATAACAACATAAATAACTCCTGAATAGTGATAAATGCAAAAACCAAACTTGGAAAAATTGCATTTTTTTCCAACTGATCTCAATGAAAAAAATATGTAGTTTCACATTGTCAGCAATAAAGAAATCAATATTTATTTTCAAAGAGCTAAATTGTTGATGACCATATGTAACAGTCTAAAAGTCTCCAAAGGAAGCCAGCAATCCATTCCTGTCTCAAACAGATGTTTCTGTGTTTTGGATTGTTGTAAACTTCTTAGCAAATAAACAACGATATTCTCTTCTTTTTTCTTTTTTTTTTTAAAGCTCAGAATGTTTAATTAAGATTGATTAATTCAAATAAGTTGCAACATTTCAAACATACACTTTTACCTAATTAGGAAATATTTTAAAATGAGATGTGTCCATTGGTTGTGTTTGTATTCAACGGAGATGTAATGTTTAACAAATGCATTTAGCAATTACTATGGAATAATAGCAAAGCTTAAAAGACATGAGCCAAGTCTTGATTTATTTCATAAATTCTTGCATTCCATGTTCTTCCCCGTGACAGCAACTGATTCACCAAGCACCACTGAGGATGTGATGGTCATTTTCAACATAGGAAATAAACACTGAAGCCTGCATGTTTTTGCTTTGCAACTGCAATGTAAAATATTTAAAAATGAACACTTTGGCAATCTAGATAGCATACCACATATTTTTTATGTGGTCTGCATCCACAGATATTTAAGAATGATAAGACCTCGTTGAATCACTCATATTTATACACATATTTTAAATAAGAGTTTTCCATTTCCCGATCTTGAGGGTCGATATCATTCCACAGTGTTAGGATATCTTGCTTGAGTGTGGAGCGGTACTTTTGGATTTACTTGGAAATAACTTATTGAACAATTCTGGTGCATTAATCACAAACTTGTAAATGTTAAAACACACAAGTCCCTACAATACAATGCAAAGTAGTGTTAACTATTTTAGAATTAAAGTAAGAAGTACATATTTATATTCAAAGAGAATTAAGCCAAAAAACAACCCGAAATGACACTCCCTTACCTCTGTATGGAAGGCCATAAAATGTTTAATTTTATGTGAAATTAACAATACCCCGCCTCCACACACACACACACACACTGGATGTCTAGGAACAGGAGAGTGGATGCCAGAGGCTGACACCCAAGTATGTTCCTCACTACCATAGCCCTGTCAACGACCCATGTACCATTGGCAACTTTTACAATGACAGCAATCCAAAATATGACTCACCATGTATTGTGGTTCACTATTTACCATAACAGAAGCTAGAGGAAGACAAGAATAAAGGAGGATTGATGGGTGAAACAACTGTGCAATATTAGCTGAAGGTGAAGTTAATAGGCAACCTGCTTTATGCACTGTATCACTCTGATAGGTCCAATAAAGTTTAACGGTATGGTTGTTGGCTATAGAGATGTCTGGTGGGTAACCAAACTCTACTACTGACCATGCAACTAAAATTATGTCTACTATGAAAGTCTGCTGCCTACTACTGTTTAGTGACATCCTGTGAGAGGGTGTCAGTCACACTCCATACAAGAGTCATATTCTAAACTTGTTGGTTTGCTGTCTGAAACCACAAAACAACAGTGGAAGCAGATAATATATAGGGAATGCATCCACAGATATACAAGAATGGACAAACCTTGCTGAATCTTGTTCATAATTGTTCATGAAGCCTTTTGGACTAATGATCTCACTGTTGAGAGAATCAGTGTATGTATTGCTCTAGGATCTGTTCATCTTCTGATTTTGGCAATTGGTCTATTATTGGTATGCTTACAAATAGTTTAGGTGGATGCAAAATCTCTTAAAAAATGCTTTCCAGAACCTAACTTCTAACAGAGCACTTCAGTCACAATCAATATTGGAATGAGCTTATGGAGCTTGAACAGTACCTTGATGACAAGGTCTGCAAGCTCAGGAGCATGCAGAAATTTCTTTAGATGTACCATAATGCTAGATTGGCAGGTCAGGTACACCATAAAATCAATGGCAATGTGTGTTTATGGTTTATCTGGTATGGACAGGGGCAGAAAAAGACTAACACGTTTTTGACTGGGTGCTTTTGTTTGTTCATAAACATTAACACTGTGTTCATGCTCATTGTCCATCTCTGGCTACTAGTAGGACCAAGGTGACAAGTATTGTGGATGCATGGATGGCAGTTATACAGGAGTCAGGATGCCACTAGAATATTGTCCTCTCGACTGAAGAGGAACATACAGGCAATGAGCAAGCACTTATATACTATAGGAAGTATCACCTTTTGACAAAACTTAGCTTCCATAGACCAAGCTAACATATTTATATATTTATATTAGTTCTCTCGGTTCTACTGTAAGCAGGCACATCATCACCTACAAAATATTATATACACAGTATATATATATATATATATATATATATATATATATATATATATACCGTATATTCCCTTAATATGATTGACACTGAAATCGGAAAAGCAGTTTAATAAAAATAGAATATAACTTTTGTGTTCCTTCCGTAATAAAATGTTGATTTCAAGAGTGCTTACAGTGGCGTTGAGTTTGTGGTTTGTGTACTTTGTGTTATTTAAATACTGTTTTTCATTCAAATATAGGTCTTAATACCACTCAGCCTAAATGATAACGTGTTACTTTTATTTCCTGTCCCAAGGAAATGGTGAGAAAAAAAACATATTTAATTACTAAGCAAGATTAACAAGAATTGCAGATTTTCTTAAAGCTTAGCCGTTTATTACACAAAGGGATATTTTGCTTCTGCAAAATATGCTTAAATTTAAAAAAAATTGTTGTTGGCAGACATCCATTTAACTATTTCCCTCCTTATCCTTGTTTTGTAGCTTGCAAACTAAAATAATAAATGGCATCAGAACATAACAAACCTTTTAAGATAATGTTTTTATTAATTAATTGCTTATTTGTTTTAATTTCTAATTGCATAGGTATTATAATATAAGGCAGTAATCCAAACTGTATTTAATAAAAACAACAATATAAAAAAATAGGGTTACCACGGAATAAACAAATGAATTGAAAGGCCTATATGCAATTCTTTATGATTTAGAAATAGGTAATTTATGGTGCCATGTTTTCGTTAGAACAAAAGGAAAACAATTTGAGTGAGATTATACCATTTAATGGCTGAGTAGGAAAGATTCACTACTACATAGCACTGGGTGGGTTTGCTGGTTTTCAAAAACCCTCATTAACCTTAAAGTGGTCCAACAAGACCTTCTTTAGTTTTTGAGTGGTTCTTCAAAGCAAAAAATAATTGGGAACATCTGATAGAGGGTTTACACAAATCTCACTGAGCTAAAAAAGGGTGGGAGATCTTGGATCACCTAGGGACAAGTGAGTAATTACAAGAGTTATCCAAAACTTTCATCTTAGTACTTCTGGTCCATTAAATACATCAACAGTCTGTGGTGTACATCATAGTAGGTTGGAATGCCTTTTGTCTATGGTAAACACTGACACCACAGCCTATAGTGAAGCACTTCACATGCCCATGTGAATCTCGGGAATAATTAAAGGAGTTATTCACCATTTAAGTTTTCAACAAAAAAAAAAGCTTTCACTAAATTTGCTATAAATGACATATGTGGATGCACTAAGTATCACAGGTGCGGGGAAGTGAGTTTGATTTATATTTTTATGAGACCAAAGTCATGACATGACCTAAGCAAAAGTGACTTGGTCTGTCTTCCCACATAACATACCAACAATGATATCTTATTGAAATAATGACACAAAACCTTGATTTTGGGCATTAATCAGGCCATAGCTTTCTTAAATTTGAACATACAATTAGACTTAGCTGTACCCCCACCTAGGAAAGAGCTCCGCCCCCTCCCCAGAAGCCCAATGGAACCCCATGCCCAATGAAGTCTCTTGGGGGAACCAAACCCTATACCTTCAATCTACTGAGCTTGAACCTAAGGTGATACAGCACTCCCACCAAAAGCTGTGACAATCAAAACATTAACCATAGGGAGGGAGGGATGCTTCCAACTGCTTCAAAATGGTTGTGTCCAAAAGTGCGGGACACACACATATTTAACACCTCCTATTCCCAACCCCTTTTCCTCTTACACCAATCACTACCCTGCACTGTGAATGGTCAAATGCCCTTTCACCTATGCTGTCTCCAGGGCACCCTTGACCTAAGCAAAAGTGACTTGGTCAGTTTTCCCACATAACATACCAACAATGATACCTTATTTAAATAATGACACAAAACCTTAATTTTGGGTATTAAACAGGCCACAGCTTTATTAAACTTGAACATACAATTAGAGGTAGCTGTACCCCCAACCTAGAAAAGTGCTTCACCGCCTTCCCAACCAAACCCTCCAACACCTTCAATCTACTGAGTTTGAACCCAAGGTGATACAGAACCCCGGCCACCCCCAAGCCCACTGGGCTCAGCACCGCCAAAACACAGCATGGCCTGATTAATACCCTCCTTTAATGTGTAATTAAACAGGGAAAGGTCCACCTCATGAAGTTGAACCCCATCAGATAAGTAATATGACTTTGCATCTTTGATTTCCAGGTCCCTGTGCCTAATTTTCTTATAAATTATGTCATGAATTTATTTATGCTAAGCATTGCCTTATCAAGTTTCTTGTGACATTGAGTCCCTCTCCACTTCTCCTTGGAGCTATCTGCGACCAAATTATTAGCAGACCTGGATAAAGCTGAAATAAACGGAGAACATCCCTTATCATTATTCAAACTAGTTCCTTTAGCAATGTAACCACCAAATCATCTCCCCCAGGATGAATAACTAATATCTCTGTGAGAAGAAAGGACCTAGCATAACCCACAATCAACACCAAAGCCTGCTCCCATTTTAAACCCGGACCCCAAACCACTTAAATAGTGCAGCCTCCACTGGGAAACCCATCTGACGACCACAGTCCGTAATCGCTGCTGACCTTCTCGCCCAATAAAATATAAATATATGAGTGACCCACAATCCACACCTGTAAAGGCGAACCTGAAAAACATTAACAACACATCAATGATTGTACAATTAGAAGTTTAATACAACTTTTTATACAAACAATAACCGATTGTTTTCTAGCCGGGCAGTACTCCATACCCGGTTAAATCGCTAGACTCCACCACTGTTGGGGAAACACTTCTGGTTCTGCATTTGCCTCCGGCGCTACTCTTTTAAACTTCTGCCAGTTAAAATGGGATAAAGCATCAGCTACGATGTTCTTCACTCCTGGTATATGTGAAGACCTAACTATATTGTTAAACTGTAAACATTTCAAAACCAACTATTTTATCAATCTGACCATAGGAGGTGAAGCAGTCATAGAATTAATGGCCTGAACTACGCTCAAATTATCACAATGGAACAAAAGATGTCTATTCCTCAGACTATCTGCCAATAGCATAATGGCCACCACTATAGGAAACAACTCTAAAAAAGTGAGATTTTTTTGTCAAGCCACTTCCTTCCCACCACTCTGGCCATGGCTCTGCACACCACCTTCCTCCAAAATAAATCCCGAAACCCTTAGCACCTGCTGCATCTGTAAACAGCTGTAGCACTCCATTGTCCACAGGATCTGTCAATATTAGCGTAGACCCATTGAAATGCTTCAGAATCATGTATAATATGCTCAGGTTAGCATTGAGTTCTGCTGTTACTGTGATGTGATGGTGTTTCTTTGTTAAACCTGCTGTGGCCAAAGACAAACGCCTAGAAAATATCCTGCCCATTGGAATAATTCTACACGCAAAATTAAGTTTGCCCAACAATGACTGCATTACCCTCAACGTGCCCTTTTTAGCTGCCCTGACCGCCAACACAGTTCTTTTTAAGTTCTCAAATGTTTCGCTTGGCAATCTGCATTCAAAAGAAACTGCATCTAACTGTTTCCATAGAAAACACAACAAAGTACAAGGGCCTTTAGACTTCTCTTCAGCTACAGGAATACCAAATTCATCTGCTATACTATGAAAAGTATGTAATAGCTTTTGGCAAGCTGTCGCACCCGCTGCACCCACAAATAGAAAATCATCTAGATAATGAGGTACTGAATATAAACCAGCCTGCTTTGTTACTACTCAATGTAAGAAAGTACTACATTTCTCAAAATATGCACATGAAATTGAGCACCTAATAGGTAAACATAAATCCACAAAGTATTATCCCGCAATGTAGCACCCTAGTAAATGAGTTAATGATGAGAATCTGGGTGGACTGGTAGTAACCTAAAAGCTGATTTTATGTCCCTTTTGGCTAACAAAGCTCCTTTACCTGCCCTTCTAATCAACATCAATGCTTGTTTAAATTAAGCGTAATTAACCGATGATAGATCCCTAGCAATCCCATCATTTACAGATGAACCATTAGAGTAAAACAAGTGATGAATAAGCCTAAAAAACCCTTCTTCTTTCTTTAGGACTAAATCTAATGGTGACAACCTTAAGTTTTCTAAAGGAGGAGCTTTGAAAGGTCCCGCCATCTGCCCTTTTTTGCCTCACAAATTAATTTCTTCCACACCTCCTGAGGTCTTTCCCGAGGGGATTTTAGATTGGATGGCCGACCTTTTGAAAACTCAATAATCGAAGGAATAACAAAACTTTCACCAAAACCAGAAAACAATAACTGAGCATCCTGATTTTTGTCAGCTAGCCTACCATACTGTCTTAACCAACCTGCCATCTTTTCTAGTAGTACTGAGCTCCTCCCCTTTTGCAGGTGAATCTGTTTTTGAAGTTTTCCTTTTTTAAAGCACCAAAAAAGCAAATTAGCATTCCCACATTCAGAGCAAACATGTCTAAATCTAAAAGAGCTTCCCCAATTAAATGAACTCTCATTGAATGCAAAACAAACCCCCCCCTCGCTTTTTTTTTACAGTAGGCACTTGCCCTGACCCCCTAGTTCAGTGGTGGCGAACCTATGGCACGCGTGCCACAGGTGGCACGCCGTGCCCCTTCTGTGGGCACGCGGCCATAGGTCGCTGGCAGCATGCTGGGCCTGCTCATCGTGCGCGAGCACGGCGCCTGAGCGCTCTCTTGTCACTGAAAAAAGGAGGGCTGTGCTAGCGTGCGCGCCGCCGTGCACGCGCTCTCCTCAAGATCCGCAACGCGCCCGCGGCAGGGAGACAAAGGAGAAGGGGAGAGACAAGGGTGGGGGGAGAGGCAAGGGGAAGGTAAGAGATATGGGGCAGGGGAGAGACAAGCGGTAGGGGAGAGACAAGGGAGAGGGGGAGAGAGAAGAGGGTTGAGACAAGGGGGAGGGAGAAGGGGAGAGACAAGAGTGGAGGGAGCCAATGGGGAGTTGGACAGATAAGGGAGAAGGGTAGAGACAATGGAGAAGGGGGAGACAAGGGGAAGTGGAGAGACAAGAGGGGAAAGAGAAGGGTGGGGGAGACAAGGGAGAAGGGGAGAGAGAAAGGGGAAGACAGTGGAGAATGGGAAAGAGAAGTGTGGGGGAGAGATAGAAGGTTGTGGGAGACAAGGGAGAATGGGAGAGACAAGGTTGGGTGAAACAAGGGGGTAGAGAGAGCAGGGTGGGAGAGACCAGGGGGAGAGACAAGGGTAATGGGAGACACAAGGGGAAGGGGAGAGACAAGGGCGGAGACAATGGGGAGGGGAGAGACAAGGGGGAGAGAGAGTGAATGGTGGGAGAGACAATAGTGAAGTACAAGGAGAGACAAGGGTGGGGGTAGCGACAAGAGTGAGGGAGATACAAGGGTGGGGGAGAGATAAGCGGAGAGAGAGGGAGAGAAGAGGGAGGGAGGGAGGAAGAAAGGAGAGCAGAGAAAAAGGGAGGATGGAGAGAAAGAAAATAGGGAGAGGCAGAAGGGAAAGGGAGAAGTAAGAGAGTGAGATGGGAGAGAAGGTAGAGGCACATGAGAGGAAGGGAGAGGAGAGAGAAAGGAAGAGGGAGATGCAAAAGGGAGAGGTAGAGAAGGGAGAGTGAGAGAAGGGAGGAGTGAGAGAGAGGGGAGAGGCAAAAGGGAGAGGTAGAGAATGGAAAAAAAGGAGGAGGGAGAGACACAGGGAAGGAAAAAGTCAAGGGGGGGTAGAGGCAAGGGAGAAAACAGAGACAATTGTGAGCGGTACAAGAGAGGAGAAATAAGGGTGGGAGAGAAAGAAGGATGGAGGGAAGAGACAAGGGAGAAGGGGAGATACAGGGGTGGTGGGAGACAAGGAGGAAGGGGAGAGACAAGGGGAGGGGAGAGAGAAGGGTGTATGATCCAAGGGGGGAGAGACAAGGGAGAAAGGAAGAGACAAGGCTGGAGGGAGAGACAAGGGGGAGGGGAGAGACAAGAGGCGAGAGAGGAGGGTGAGGGGAGAGGGAAAAATGAGGGAAGAGACAAGGGGGAAAAGGAGATACAAGGGTGGGGGAGAGACAAGGGGGAAGGGGAGACATAAGGGGCAGGGGAGAGAGAAGGGAGAATGGGAGAGAGAGAAGGGTGTAAGAGACAAGGGGGAGTGAGAAAGTGAGAGACAAGAGTGGAGGGAGAGACAATGATGTGGGGAGACAAGAGGGAGTGGTAGTCAAGAGAGAAGGGGAGAGACAAGGGAGAAGGGGGCGACAAGGGGAAGCGGGCATATGCATTAAGGGAGCAATGTATAAAATTGCTATTTTTGGATTGAAAGAGTGAGGTGCATTGTATTCTCATTTGCATGGCCCTGCCTTTTAGACATGTGAATGGGCTTATTAATGTAATATTAATTTCCTCTCTCTATAAATGTATATATATATTCATACAGTGGGGGGGGGAAGTATTTGATCCCCTTCGGATTTTTTTTGTCCATGACAAAGAAATGATCAGTCTATAATTTTATAAAAAATGACGGGAATACAATTGTAAGGCTGGCAATGCTGTTTGCCACATAATGTGAGGCTTTTGCTCCTCTGAGCACCATTTGCGTGGCGCGCACTAACTGCCATTTGTTTTATTTTCAACGTTCTGCGTTCCTGTCGTTGTTCGTCTAAGACTCAGTATTCAGGTTTAATTGCCGTGTTGGCACTTAGAGGAAAAAAAAGTTGGCATGTATTGCGGTTTGGGCACTCGGGCTCAAAAAAGTTCGCCATCACTGCCCTAGTTGGACGCAGAAGGGTAACTATTTTTAACCAAACGCCCATATCCCAGTCATCCCACTGCATATCTTGCCTCACTACTATGTTCTGTTTAAACTTCTCGTCATAGGCCCACTAAGCTAATCCCCCAGGTTTTGCAACTTCAAAATCGGCTAAGCGAGAAAAAAATGGCAGCGGAAAAAAATGAAAACGAGGCTCAATGACCCCAAAGCTCATAAAATGCTGAGAAGGACATACAACTTTTAATTACGACTCGCGGACCTTAGAAAAAAATAATACGAGGTCGCTAAAATATGAGGTTAACGGACGAAATGCGTATATTCAAATACAACACAAAACAAGACAAAATACAACAAAAAACAACAAAAAATATTTAAAAAACACACAGAGCATGAGGGGACAGCCATGACATCTGCCACTAAGGTTGCACGCTAATTAAAGTACAATTTAATGAGTTTACACAATTTTAAATAGTCTAAGCGAGTAAAAAAATGGAGGACCCAATAAAATGAAAACAATGCTACACGACCCCGAAATGAAAAAACCACCGCCAGACACGTACGACTTCTGACAGGGACGTACCAGGTACTAAAATACACACTTAGCCAGCACGGAAAATGGTTGAGACCTGCGTAGCACATAGACAAACAACGCCATTTTACAACAGTAACACTAGGAATCTCAAATTGAGATTTACACAACTAAAGCAACGGTTTGCCCGCGCGCACTCAGCAAATTTCTAATGCACAGCTGGCAGAGCAGAAGGTGTTCAGAGCAAGGCTCTCAATGAACGCCAAAGGTCCTCAGAGTATAAAAAGCTTTACATTGTGTGTCAAACAGCATTGCCATACATTCAAATTGAGCGGCTCGCTATGAGCATCAAAAGCGCTCATTGCGAGAAACGTGATGAGCGCCGAAGGCGCTCAGCGCAAGGCTCGCAATGAACGCCGAAGGTCCTCAAAGTAGAAAAAGATTTACATTGTGTGTCAAACAGCATTGCCATGCCTTACAATTTTATTGCCCCATCATTTTTGACGGGCAAGTCGCTAGTGACAAAATAAGGCTGAACAATATTTGTGATTCTTTTCTCTCACTATGCTAGAAATATTAATATTACCTCGTGCTTCATTTACACACTCACCACTTTGCCTCCTGTCTGTGGATGACGAGGGGGTTGTCAATCCTGTCGCTGCAGATTCCCTGCTCTTGTCTCTGCTCCTGCCCTTCCCCTGACTCTTGGGTGGGTGTGGATTGGTCCTGGTAGCTGTCCGCTCCGTACGTTCATATCTTGAATGCTGTGCCCTTCTTTCATCTCTTAAGGGCAGCTCACTCTCCTGTTCCCTCTCTTGCACTCTGTCTCTCCTCTAATTATAAGAATTTATTTCCGCCTTCCTTCCCACTCTCCTATGCTCACCACGTCCTGTAGAACGATCTGGAGAACGTGGACTCCTTCTTGGTGGTGTAATATATCTGCTCCTGCGCCGCGGGGATGCAGACAGCCTATTCCTGACTCCCTCTTGACAGCGACCTCCTAATTGTTTTTTGCCTATAATCCTTACCCCTTCTATGAGTAACATCCAAAGGCTTAATCCCCAATATCCTGTGTTCTGGAACTCTGCTTCTTGTAGATCTTTTTCTGATTGTATGTTCCTGTCCGAAGGACCTTCACCTGGGTCAAGAATTGCAGAAATGCACAGTAGACAAGTCTCCGCTCAAGCTAACATAGCTCCATGTCCCTGCTAATTAGCTCTCTTCTGCTCTCTACGTCCTCTTCCGAGCTGAAATCATCCTGTTCTCAACCTTCCACTGCCCCTTACGGTGGCTGTGCCTGATACTGATGCACTCTTGCTTCCTTGCTGCTGGTCCCCAACCTGCTACTTCCTCTAATCCCTGCTCTATATGCTTCTGCCGCTGCCCTTACTTGACCTTGTCCTTCCATATCTTCATTAACTTCCCTCCTCCACTTCCCCCTGCCTCATTTGGGCTTCCCTTGTAGTGACTGATCAGACCTTACAAATGCCATGGCGACTTCCTTAGCAGTTTGCCTTTTTCCAAGCCTTTCAGACCTCCCAGATGCTACCTGTTTTGCTCCCCAGATGCTGTATGCACGACCAGCACCAATGGCACCAACATCACCACCGTTCTAAGCAGCTCAACGCAGCGTCACATCTTTTCCCACGCATTGATACCTGCTATGGCCTCCTCACGTGCCGATGCCTCCGGCGAGGACTCCTGGACCTCCTCTGACACCGCTGCTGCGCCGCTCCTCTCTTCCTCTTCCTTCTCCTGTGACTCCCGACCGCCAGGGGACCCTCCTGCCTCTTCAGGTAACTCCATGACACCAGGGAGGTGGACACCACAATTCTCCTCCTCAGGGTCCTGCCACGAGTCTTCTTTTTCTTCTCCTGCTGCTTTCCACGTTCTGCCACGCTTGCCTTACGCTTTCTGGTGGTAACAGCAACTGGGCTAAGCCTCTCCGGGGGCCTGGATCTTCTTCTTGGGCGACCTTCTTGCTGCAGAATCTGTCCAGCAGCCACCACTCCTTCTTGTTCTGATACAGCTCTCTGTTCATCAGCTTGCCTAATCTCCTGCAATAGTGTATGCAGCCATTCTTGACCATTAAGAGCCACTTTGACCCTAAGTTGGGCCACTAGAGAATTAACTATTGGAGAGGCCATCTTGAGATGCTTCCAACTGCTTCAAAATGGTTGTGTCCAAAAGTGTGGGTAACACACCTAATTAACACCTCCTATTCCCCACCCCTTTTCCTCTTACACCAATAACTACTCTGCACTGTGCCCGGTCAAATGTCCTTTCACATATGCTGTCTCCAAGGCACCCTGTCCTGTGGGAAGCATTTGTGAATCTCATGGAATGGATGACAAGGCTACAGTCAAGCAATCCCCTACCTTGTTCCCTTAAGCTCTCAAATCCGCAGGGTCCTCAACTTGTTCTCTACCAGTATCTATTCTTTTGTCTTATTTTTCTTTTGACTTTACAGTACCCTCTTATTATACAGAGTTTTGTTGATGGTTTTTAAATAATTTATAATAATAATAAATAATAATTGGAATGAATACTTCATAGCCCTTTGTTTTGTTTTTGGAAATATGCTTGTTTTAATGAATAAATGAAAAGTTTAATTTATTAAACATATTACTGTTAATAATTAAAACTGTTCTGATCAACTAACATTTGTGAGAGACCAAAGTAAATAAATGCAACAAAAAAAAAAACTAATTCAAAAGTTAAATATACTATATTGGTATCAAATTTAGTGGAAGCAACTGCATCCTGGTAAATAAAAATAAAACTGTCATTGATTTTATTCAAAGTTTTGGTGCAATATGTTTGTGTTATTTTAGTCATTTTACTTAACATTATTATTATCATTATGTTAGGATAGTGTTCATGTAATAATTTTACATATTGAGCTATATCAGGTAACCTTCGCTGTGAATGGGCTTCAATAGTTTGTGCTTCATTGCAATGACATGCATCATATATTCACTAAAGTAGCACTCGTAGAATAAGATCTGCAATGTCTTCTCTTTCTCTTCTCTCAATTTGTAAATTGGCCATGAACGGGATGCAAATGCACAAGCTCTAAAAAATGGAGGACGGTAATTGCAAGTTTTTTATATGTGAAGTATAACACAATTAAATGATATGAATATATTTGTACAATCATACATATAATAATAAAAAATCACTTATAGATGCATATTAGCTAATAATATCTGATAAAAACACAACTTGCTAATCTAATAGAAATCAGAACAAATAGAATTTATAATTAGAGGGCAATTGTGTTTTTAGAAAGACCTTACATGTTTGTCGAAGTAAATATCAAACTAACAACATGAGAAGCTATGTAGGAAATGACTATTTTTAGAGAAAATCATATTTTTTTTATATAGGAAGGTGCCATTTTATTGAACTTGCACATTTGATTCTAGCTTGGTAACTGGTATGCTTAACTTACAGTGCCTTGCAAAAGTATTCACCCCCTTGACTTTTTGCCTATTTTGTTACATTACAGCCTTAAGTTCAATGTTTTGTTTATCTGAATTTTATGTAATGGATCAGAACACAATAGTCAAAGTTGGTGAAGTGAAATGAGAAAAATATATACATAAATTTTTTTTTAGAAATGGAAAACAGAAAATTGGCATGTGCATATGTATTTACCCCCTTTGTTATGAAGCCCATACAAAACTCTGGTGCAACCAATTACCTTCAGAAGTCACATAATTAGGGAAATGATGTCCACCTGTGTGCAATCTAAGTGTCACATGATCTGTCATTACATATACACACCATTTTTGAAAGGCCCCAGATGCTGCACCACCTAAGCATCACTAACCAAAAACTGCCATGAAGACCACGGATCTCTCCAAACAAGTAAGGGACAATGTTGTTGAGAAATACAAGTCAGGGTTAGGTTTTTAAAAAAACATCCAAATCTTTGATGATCCCCAGGAGCACCATCAAATCTATCATAACCAAATGGAAAGAACATGACACAACAGCAAACCTGCCAAGTGACGGCCGCCCACCAAAACTCATGGACCGGGCAAGGAGGGCATTAATCAGAGAGGCAGCACAGAGACCGAAGGTAACCCTGGAGGAGCTGCAGAGTTCCACAGCAGAGATTGGTGTATCTGTACATAGGATGACAATAAGCCGTACGCTGCATAGAGTTGGACTTCATAGCAGAGTGGCCAGAAGAAAGCCATTACTTTCAGCAAAAAACAAAATGGCACGTTTTGAGTTTGCGAAAAGGCATGTGGGAAACTCCCAAAATGTATGAAGGAAGGTGCTCTGGTCTGATGAGACTAAAATTTAACTTTTCGGCCATCAAAGAAAACACCATGGCGCAAACCCAACACATCACATCACCCAAAGAACACCATCTTGTTTTCAGCAGCCGGGACTGGGAAACTGGTTAGAGTTGAGGGAAAGATGGATGGTGCTAAATAAAGGGATATTCTTGAGAAAACCTGTACCACTCTGTGCGTGATTTAAGGATAGGACGGAGGTTCACCTTCCAGCAGGACAATGACCCCAAACACACTGCTAAAGCAACACTTGAGTGGTGTAAGGGGAATCATGTAAATGTGTTGGAATGGCCTAGTCAAAGCCCAGACCTCAATCTAATAGAAAATCTGTGGTCAGACTTAATGATTGCTATTCACAAGCGCAAACCATCCAACTTGAAGGAGCCTTGAGAAGTTTTGCAAGGAGGAATGGGCAGAAATCCCAGTGGTAAGATGTGGCAAGCTCATAGAGACTTATCCAAAGCAACTTGGAGCTGTGATTGCTGCAAAAGCTGGTTCTACAAAGTATTGACTTTAGGGGGTGAATAGTTATGCACATTGACTTTTTCTGTTATTTTGTCCTATTCGTTGTTTGCTTTACAATAAAAATAAAAAAAAACATCTTCAAAGTTGTGGGCATGTTCTGTAAATTAAATGATGCAAATCCTAAAACAATCCATGTTAATTTCAGTTTGTGAGGCAACAAAACACGAAAAATGCCAAGAAGTGTGAATACTATTGCAAGGCACTATATCTATTGGTGGAGGAAAGGGTGGGGTAGGGGGGAAAATGGAGAGAGATGTTTTAAATCATTGCATATTTCATACTGATCCTCTTCCAAAGCAAGTGCCCTGAAGCAGGCATCTTGCAACTATATAACTGCAAATCTGCTCCTGCAGAAATGTAAACACCATTAATGCGCACGCACTCACCAGCACCAAGATATCATGGATATCTTCAAAGTCCAATAATGGCATCAACATTTTGTTGTTGATTTAATTAACCACTGGCTTTATGAAATTTGTCTTGCCTAATAGTTGCATTATACAGTGGTCCTTTATGCAGTATGCATTTGCTGGTGATTTATTATTTTAATTCATGGATAATAATCTGACCTATTGTTAATTACAATTATGGGACTAAGTTCTGCATCTTCAGCATGATGGTCAAGATGAATAAAAGGTCTAGAAGAAAAAAGTGAATGCAGTCAACTGCTAGTGATAACACACTGAAATAATGTGAAATGTCACAAATAATAGTTGTCAATCAGCTAGTTGTTTTAAGTCTTGCCAAAAGCGCTCATCATGGGGGTCGCAATGAGCGCAGAAGGGGATCATTGCAAAGTGGGAAAGGTGCAATGAGCTTCAAAGTCGCTCATCGTGGGTTCTGTAAAGTAGACAGGGGAAGTGGCTTGCAATGAGCACCAAAGGTGCTCATTGCAAGCCACACAATGAGTGCCGAAGATGCTCAGAGGGGCCTTATTTTGTTTTATTTTTTGCCAAATAGCCAGGCTTCAAATTTTATTGCCGTCATTTTTTATAGGCAAGCCGCTAGTAATTAATATTGAGTGGATGTGAAGGGACTGAAATACATGTTTTTGCAGTGTTGTGCATTATTTTATCCTACCCAAATCTTAGAAAATCTAGAACTTTAAGTTTTATAATTGTTTGACAATTTTCAGAAGTGTTCCAGCTGATTTTGAAATGCAACTACTAACTGCAAATGGTCGAAAGTGTTAAATTCTGAATTAATGGGGGAATGAGTGCAGTGGCGGAGCTAGTGTCCCCTAATTTGCCATATACCCCCACCGCTGTGCCCCTTCTAGTGCCAACTCATTTTATATATATATATATATATATATATATATATATATATATATATATACATATTATATCTCACTTTAGCCTTACAAATTAAAACCAGTATTTCAATATACAGGTCTCCTGAGGTGCACAGATGTAATAAATATCTTAGAGTTATTTACATCATGTTGTCCATTTTCCTGGATAAGTATTACATTTGATTATACTTAACTGTTTTTTTTTTCCATTGTGTCTTTTCTACTGAGTCAGAGTGCAGCTTGTTAAAACTCTTTGGTTTTATATCTGAATCCCTTTTTGTTTTTTTAAACATTTATATTCCTAAAATGTATTTTACAATAATAACATTTAAATTTAATATTTTAATATGTTATCTATATACATTGAGTTGGACCATACTTTAGATCAATACTTAAGATCAATATCGATAGAACCAATGATAGATCCCAGCAAGCGAACAGTTTGCTGTGCACGGTTCGGCATGTTGTAGATTGGGTAGATAAATTATTGGGAGGGGCTGGAAATGAACCGAGGGTCTTGGTACATATCGGTACCAATGACAAAGTTAGTGGAAGATGGAGTGTCCTAAAGAATGATTTTAGGGAGCTATGGAATAAGCTTAAGGCAAGGACCTCCAAGGTAGTATTTTCTGAGATACTACTTGTGCCACATGCTAGCTCAGGGAGATAGAATGAGCTTGGGGAGGCTAAAAAAGTGGTGCACTAAGGAGGGGTTTGGGTTTTTAGAGCACTGGGCTGACTTCTCACTGGGGTACAATCTCTAAAGCAGAGATGGATTGCACCTTAACGATGAAGGAGCTTTTGTGCTAGGGGATAGGATGGTAGAAAAGCTAGAGGAGTTTTTAAACTAGCAGGTGGGGCGAGATGAAAGTAATGGGGTAGAAAGTATAGAGGGGGTAAGGGATGAATTAAGTATTCATGCGGGAGGAGAAGGGATAGGGTTAGTATAGTCAACAGGGAGGTATTACTAAGTAACTCAAATACAGAGGCAGGCACGGCAAAACTAAAAAAAATGGGCAAGTTAGCATTATTAGCAGTTAATGAAAAATGGGATTTGATAAGCATTACTGAAACAGGGTGGGACGAAACTCTTGACTGAACTGTTAATCTGGAAGGTTATAAGCTATTTAGGAAAGATAGGGGAAATGGCTAAAGAGGAGGAGGGATTTGTCTGTAAGTTAAGCCTGAATTTAAGCCTATAGTCAGAGAAGATATTTAGGCTGGAACTAGCGGTAATGTTGAATGTTTATGGGTAGAGTTAAATAACGGAGCAGCAAATTCCAAAAAGTATATTTGTAGGAGTATTTTATAAACCCCCAAATATAATTGAAAGTGAGGAAATGCAATTATGGTAACAGACTGGAAATGCAGCTAAGCATGGGCAAGTTCTAATAATGGAAGATTTATCCACCCTGATATGAACTGGATGAATGAGACCAGCAGTTCAGCGAAGGGGAGCAGGTTGTTGAGTACATTCAGGTTATACAAAAACCTACTAGAAATTAGGCTATTTTGGATTTAGTAATCACAAATAATATTGATATAGTATCAAATGTTGAAAAGGACAACCTTTGGGAAACAGTGATCACAAAACAGTCTCATTTGAGATTGTATTTACAAAACAAAACTGTAAGGGGCCAACAATACAAATTATAGACTGGGACAAAGACAGAGACTGCTTTTTGTGAGTACAAGGAAACAAGGCTTGCAAAAGGGCTATTAGACTGGCTAAAATAGGAAATGAAAGGTTACTTGCAAAGGAGAGTAAGACTAACCCTAAAATATGTTTTAAATATATTAATGGGAAGAGGGCCAGAAAGGAAGCTATAGAAACATTACAATGTGAAACAGGTCATCTGATAATTAGTGACCAGGAAAAGCCAGATGAGCTAAATAGGTTATTTTCTTCTGTATATACAATGGAGTTACCAGTGGTTGGGACACTGTAACATAATGGGGCTACACAACCTTCACCAAATAATTGGTTAAGGCAGGTTGGAAAAAAAAAATGTTAATAAAGCCCCAGGTCCTGATGGAATACATCCAAGGGTACTGAGGGAACTGGGTTCTGTAATAGCCAAACCATTATATCTAATTTTCAAGATTCCCACAGGGTCGCTATCAGATGACTTGAGAAAAGCAGATGTGATACCTAGATTTAAGAAGGGACCTGTAAGCCTCACTTCTGTAGTGGGAAAGCTATCAGAAGGTTATAATAATTTACAAGAATATGTCTATTCAAACAGGATTATAAGTAGGAGCCAACATGGATTTATGAGGGAAAGGTCATGTAAAACAAATCTAATTAGTTTCTATGAGGAGGTTAGTAGGATCAAGGCAACTCAGTGGATGTAGTCTTTTTAGAATTTGCAAGGGCTTTTGATACAGTGTCACATGGAAGACTATTCTGCAAACTAAGGGATACAGGAATTGCAGTAAATATCTGTGCATGGATTGAGAGCTGGCTAAAAGACAAGAAGCAAATGGGTTGTGGTAAATGCAACATACTCAGATTGGACTAATGTGGTATGTGGGGTTCCTCAGGGTTTGGTATTAGGTCCTCTCCTTTTTAACATATTCATAAATGACTTAAAAGTAGGACTGGAAAGTAGTGTCTCCATTTTTGCTGATGACACTAAGTTGTGCAAGGTAATTAAATTAGATAATCATGTACTTTTCCTCCAAAGGGATGTACATAAATTAGAGGAATGGGCATCTAAATGGCAGACTAGATTTAACACTAATAAATGTAAATGTAAAGTTATGCATTTGGGAAGGAAAATAGCCATGCAATTTATAATCTTAATGGAGTAAATCTAGGGGTATGAGATATTGAAATGGATTTGGGAGTGCTTGTGGACAACCACCTAGGTAACAGTGATCAATGCCAAGCAGTGGCTGCAAATAAAATATTAGCAGGTATCAAGAAGGGTATAGAAGGAGGGGAAGCAAATATAATTCTGCCCCTTTACATATCCCTAGTCCTCCCATATTTAGAATATAGAGTACAATTTTGGGCACCACTTCATAAAAAAGGACATTTTAGAGTTGGAAAAGGTACAGAGAAGAGCAACAAAACTAATAAGTTGTGAAGAAAGACTAATCAAATTAAACATATTTTCTCTAGAAAAAAGGCGTCTAAGAGGGGATATGATTACTGTATATAACTACATCCAGGGTCAGTATAAAGATTTGTCAATGGAGCTTTTTGTGCCAAGATATTTTCAACTGACAAGAGGACATCCTTTGAGCTTAGAAGTAAAAAGATTTAACCTTAAAGAAAGAAAAGGGTTCTTCACAGTAAGGGTGGTTAATCTCTCTACCAAAGGAGGTGGTGACAGCAGATTCAATAGATAACTTTAAAAGGGACTGGATACATTTTTAAATAAAAAGGACATTAAGGGTTATCCTGGTTAATTAGAGAGGGGTATTGATCCAGGGAGGAATCTGATCACCAGTTTCTGGAGTCAGGAAGGAATTCATTTTTTTTCCCTTTTGAGACGATTGGCAATGTTTAATTTATTTTGTTTTATGTTTGCCTTCCTCTGGATCAATTAACAATTAATACACATATTGCAGATCAGAGGAGATCTTAAAAGGTTGAACTTGATGGACTATAAGTCTTTTTTCAACCTCAAATACTTTGTAACAATGTAACTATCATTGCTCATAAATCCCAGACGCATTTTGTTGGAGTTATGTTAGACCTAGGCCTCTCGTTCATTCCTCCCATGCAATCAATAACAAAATCATGTCATTTTCACTTACAAACTCTCTAAAATATGTCAATATCATAAGCAAGATATAGCTAAAATTCTTACCTATTCTCTCGTCATATCTCACCTCAACATCTGCAACTTGCTCCTTGCTGGCTCCCCCATCACCCATCTGTCTCTACAGAAATCCATAATGAACATCTCTGTTAGACTCAAGTACCATGCTCAGTGCCTGCAGCGCCACTCTGTCAGTCAATCCACTGGTTTCCCATAGCCTCCGGAACAAAATGTAAATTCATGATCCCAAAATAGCAAAGCCCAAGTATTCATTTCACCTCATCAATGAGATTTTGCTACACTCCCTAAGACACATCTAGGGGCCCCCTATTTCCCTTAGGGAGAACAAACCTCAAGGGTAATTTGCATACAAGCAAAAACAAAGTGAGAGGAGCTCAACATGTGAGCTTCAAAACACATATCCTAATTTTCTATATGTCTATTACCAATAAATTCACCTCTATATTTCTCCAAAAGTGATTTTACCATTTTTGCTATGTGTAAAACAAAAGGCTAAAAAACAATGTGCGACTCTTTTAAGGATATGGGGGCTATCAGCCTTATTAAATTGCGATTCGGCCAATTGAATAGGGCTCTATGGCCCTCATTCAATTGCAATTTGGCCAATTGAATAGGCCTCTAAATAAGCACATAACATATTTTTTTAAAGAAGTTTTTAGTTAGTAACGCCCTCATTCAATTGCAATTTGGCCAATTGAATAAGGCTCTAAATAAGCACATAACATATATTTTTTATAGAAGTTTTTAGTTAGTGAACATCTATCCAAAAGCAAGGTTTTCACTAACTTAAAACTTCTTTAAAAAAAAAATGTTATGTGCTTATTTAGAGCCTTATTCAATTGGCCAAATCGCAATTGAATGAGGGCCTATGAATCTATCCAAAAGCAAGGTTTTCACTAACTAAAAACTTCTTTAAAAAAAATATGTTATGTGCTTATTTAGGGCCCTATTCAATTGGCCAAATCGCAATTGAATGAGGGCCTATATAAGCACAGAGCATATGTTTTACAGAAATTTTTAGTTAGTGAACTTCTATCCAAAAGCAAGGTCTTCATTAACTAAAAACTTCTGTAAAAAAATATGCCGAATCGCAATTTAATAAGGCTGTATATATGTAGCCTTTTAAACTAAAATTGCCTTAATTAATAATTGCCGCCAAACCTTATTAAAACGTACCTCTATGTAATTCGGGCTGATTGACAAGTTATCTCCCTTTTACATATTTTTATACATTTTAAAAAGAAAGACTTGAAATAAAATGCTATCCTTATCTCCAAAAATATTCATATATTTTTATTATTCTGGTATCTCTTTTACTTTATTTTGTTTGAAGGTTGTTTATCACTTATGTTTTTTAAATAAAACTAATAGAATATTTATTTTATGATTAATACTAAAAGCTTCCACTTCTCTAATTTTCACTGCAAATTAGAGGGGAGGAAGTATCTGAACCTTTTTTGTGATTCTTTATTTTATCCACGGAGAGAAAAAAATTATGTTGGTGTCCGTTTTATTTATCCTTTTAATACAGAAACATATTGTAATCAAGCAAAGATACACGTTTGAAAGAATAAACAAGATGTATTAGTGGAGTGAACAATGTAAATGTATGCCTTCCAGTTTATATGTATTGTATGTCTAGATACTACAAGACAAACTTGTGTGTGGTCCTTTCAGTGTGTATTATTCTCTGTGCTTTGACTTTCCTTTCCTGTAATCTGCATGTTTGTTGACTTTGCAAATAACAACACCTTGGGGAACATAACAGTTTAAAGCAAGTACAATAAAAGTCATCATTTCCATTTTAAGTACCTCCGACCTACTGTGCAAACCCTGATAAGAAGTTGCATAGAATATGTTTGCAAGTGTATAAGAGCTAAATTACAACGTGTATTTTTTTTGGTCAGACAGAATGAAGACGCAGTTGCCCTTGAAATATGACCAGCACTAACTAAAGCAGCTGAAATTACTCCTATTTTGTTACCGCTCTGAAATGTTTCTGTGCATGAAACCATAAATATGATTTGAAAAATATGTTAGTGGCTGCTCAACTCGTAATGATATATTTAGTGATTTTCACTCTTAGTAATGAACAAAATGGCTTTTTATGTTTTTGGTTTGTTTGGGAAGAAATCAGTAGTTTTAGTTATGAGTCATAAAAGTCGTCGATAAATTTTGGACGCCTGGCTCGTTCTGTAATATAAAATGTAGACATGGAAATTTGGCAACAGCAGAAACCTTGTAAAAAGTGACAACAAATGGAAAAACAAATGGTTTTAGTATGCTTTTTGATTTAAGTAGCATACACACTTAGGTACATAATGGGTATAAAGTAATGCTTAGAGGTACATAGATATCTCTAATTTTGTTTCATGGATTAAATAAACAATAAAAAAGATTTTAAACGATTAAGAAGTTTTTTGGGGGGAGGGGGGTTTATGGAAATTAAATAAACTTCAGTTTAGACTTTCATAAAAATAGGTAACATTTTTTTTAGTATCAAAAAATAATACAGCCTTTAACTTATTACTTATTCAGGCTGTCCCCGGGTTACAAACGTCCCCTACTTAAGAATGGGCTCCCAAGTCTTTTTGTTTGAGTTGTTTTTATGTTCTGTTTCAATTAAAAGAGCACAATAGTTTATGCAACTTATTATTACAGTATTGGATATTATTATTATTATTATTATTATAGTATCATATTGTATAATTATTACCACACATGAACAATTATATTAATACAAATAATAATACTAATGATAATAATAATAATATTCAGGGACGTGAGTATCTGTATCTCGTCCTTAACCCAGGAACGCCTGTATACATATTTATGCTGCTGTGAAAATTACCATTTTGTTTTCCAGTAATCTGTTTCCTTGCAGATAGGATTGAAAATTTGACAGCTCCAAATGCCAGTGCTCCCATTAGCCCTAATGCAATGGGCCCCTGTGAGCAGAAATTAGAAGCAATGGAAGAAAATGTCCCTAAATATACACAACCAGACCACTATATTTAAAATATTCTGTTTTAAAGAACTACACTTGATCATTTTTTTTTTAATAAGTAAAAATACTATTTTTAGTTTTTAAATTGTTATATGCAATTGTGGTTTCTGCTAATGAACTTTTACATGTGGTAGTGCATCGTGAATGGAGAGAACATGTCACTACTAGAATATATACTGTATGTGGCACATAAAAAAACAGTACTTTCAATAGCATTAATGGAAATCTCAG
This sequence comes from Discoglossus pictus, assembly GCA_027410445.1. Taxonomy (NCBI): domain Eukaryota; kingdom Metazoa; phylum Chordata; class Amphibia; order Anura; family Alytidae; genus Discoglossus; species Discoglossus pictus. Next base: position 62,515,977 of record CM050164.1, on the reverse strand, counting down.
TAGTATTACAAGTACACATCCTGCTGAGAGAGTCGTTGAAAGAAGCAGCAGCTCTTCAGCTGAGTGACTATAGTAATGACAAATTAAAATAAAATGTACATGTTTTTAAAATTATTTATTTAATTTGTTTATTTTCTAGACATTTGATCTAAAATGCTCTAGTTGTCAATTTAACACACTTTTATTAGGGCATCATAGATGGCATAAAATCAAACTTTATTCATGTATTCACTTTCCAAGATTACTATTCACTGTGATCAATTTCTGTGTTGTAAACAATTTGCAGTTAGAACAAGTTTGCGTGTAAGAAATTTTTTAAATTTTGTGCAAATCTATTTATTTACATTAAGATCTGCTGTACAGCATTTTAATTGATTTTGTCTCTTTTATCAGATATGCCTGTCACTCATATATACATATATATATATATATATATATATATATATATATATATATATACATATAAATATATATATATATATATATATACACATATAAATAAATATATATATATATATATATATATATATATATATATTTATTAATAATAATAATAGCCAGTTTATGCAGGTTTATCTATCTATTATGCCAGTAACAACTGTTTGTTGCCATCAATAAATTATATTCCTCTGAGAATGTCATTTCAAAGGTAAAGGTTAAGGGACAATATTCCTTGTGTGACTTGATTGATATTCTACTAGACACCTCTAAAATATCAATTTCAGTAGCATATTACAGAATTCTATGGATTAAAAAAACCACAATATATATTGGATCTCATTATAATATAGATTACAATCACTTTGAGACTAAATTAATTCTTGCTTTTTCTCTTTATAAATTTCATGTCCATGGGAAATAGAAATAAAAAAACATATGGATTCTCTTTATGTGTTATATCTTACAGGCGCTGAACTAAACTTCTTCAACATTATTATCCTCAGGATATTTTAATTCACTTCACTTTCATACATGTTTTCTTTTAGAACAAAGTAGTTTTGCAAACACATTTTAGTTTATTCTAATGGTTACCAGTTTATTTTGTTCTAACCCAATAGTGATTCATTTTTTTGTGCTGCTAAGTCTTTTAATAATATATTTGCAAAGCTACTACATTCAGTTTAAATTATTAAGTGTTATAGCTGTTACTACAAGTGTGAAATAAAAATATTTTCACACGGTTTTAATTATAGTAACTGATGTTATTAAGTAGGATTTGAACTTTTATAGGATAGGTAGACATGCTACATGGGAGCAAATCATAAGGACAGATACTTGAGAGGAGGGCTACTGCGTGTCTCAGAAGGTCTAGGTTTTGTTTGAGGAGCAAAGGTAGTTGCTGTTCATGGGCCTCATTCAATTGCAATTTGGCCAATTGAATAGGGCTCTAAATAAGCACATAGCATATTTTTTTTAAAGAAGTTTTTAGTTAGTAAAGACGTTGCTTTTGGATAGAAGTTCACTAACAAAAAAACGTCTTTAAAAAATATATGCTATGTGCTTATTTAAAGCCCTATTCAATTGGCCAAATCGCAATTGAATGAGGCCCCATGTCAGGTATGTGTATTGTCATATTTGAACCACTTTGTCCAACAACACTTGCTTTATGTCTCTAACGTATAATATTTTTTCAACATTACAATAATAAAATAAATATAGAGAATTACTTATAATCAGATATAATCAAATCAGAAATATATAGAAATACACAAAACCAAATGCAATGCAATAATAAAATGTAATGTTTAATAATAAAATATAATGAATATAAAATATGCAATAATAAAAATGCAGGATTTCTGTAATATATAATATATAATAAATATATTTGATGAAATATGTATATTTATACACTTATATTTATTTATACAGTATATATGCTATAGTAGTAGCTTATATATAATTATATAATTTACTTTTATAGATTTTTATCTTACTTTATGAAAAAGACTACTCAATATATACAATAGTATATTTTTAATAGTATATATAGTATATATATAATTAATTACTATATTTATTTTCATTTTTCAGGGAATGTGAGGATGTTTGCTTTATAATTCAGCTGGCTACTGACGGATTATTTTGAATAGACACAGAGGGCCTCATTCAATTGCGATTTGACCAATTGAATAGGGCTCTAAATAAGCACATAACATATTCTTTTTAAATAACTTTTTAGTTAGTGATTTACTTGCTTTTGGATAGATGTTTACCAACTAAAAACTTCTTTAAAAAATATATGTTATGTGCTTATTTAGAGCCCTATTCAATTGGCCAAACTGCAATTGAATGAGGGCCTGCATATGGTAATAGTGGCAGAGTTTAGCAAATCCAGAAACTGCATTACTCTGAATTGTCACAAGCTCCAGGTAAGATATACATTGATTGCATAGTGTCATCCCATACCTGTGCTCACTCAAAATCACCCAATAAAGTCTAATCCATTATGCTAGGATGATGTTGCTCCTGACATAATAATCCAGACATATCTCTTTCCTAGTTTGTATTTTTTTCTCATTACATTTTGCTTCAAACCCATATAACATTCTACAACTTAGTACACAATGGCTAGGATCTACTAAAGGTTGATGTGGTGGTGAGACTGCTAAAATAGTAGGGTTTTTATAGCAACTCTGTAGCAATGCAAGTCTCACGGTATTGCTGTCCTATATGATTACATGTCATTGGGCCTCATTCAATTACGATTTGGCCAATTGAATAGGGCTCTAAATAAGCACATAACATATTTTTTTAAAGAAGTTTTTAGTTCGTAAACATCTATCCAAAAGCAAGGTCTTCACTAACTAAAAACTTCTTTAAAAAAATATGTTATGTGCTTATTTAGAGCCCTATTCAATTGGCCAAATCACAATTGAATGAGGCCCATTGAGTTCATTTTCTTCTATATCTATATATAAAAACCCAGGCACTACCCAGACTCTGAGGGCCTCATTCAATTGCAATTTGGCCAATTGAATAGGGCTCTAAATAAGCACATAGCATATATTTTTTTGAACATTTTTTTTAGTTAGTGAGCATCTATCCAAAAGCAAGGTTTTCACTAACTAAAAACTTCTTTAAAAAAATTATGTTATGTGCTTATTTAGAGCCCTATTCAATTGGCCAAGTTTCAATTGAATGAGGGCCTGAATGTTTACAGGCGATTGGGTATTATCTGAATTTGAATAATTTTACTTTGGACTGTTCTCAATACTGTTTTGTCCTTATAGGATATTTCATGAAATTTTTGTGTTTCTATTACTTTAGATTTTTATTTTTTTGCTTTAATAAATGTATAATTTGACCTAAATGAGACAATGTTTTGTTATGTCTAATTTTTAGATGACCATTTGTATTTTTAGGTCCAGCACTAGTATATATGATAACGTTTGCATCAGTGATGAGCACACAGCTCATCCCATTATTCATGTCTAATATATCCTGCCCACTTTAACCTTAATATTTCAGTCCCTAAACTATTGTGCAATTATTAGTAAAATGTTATAATAAATTACTCAATTCATGTGTCTAATGAACTATAATAATTAACATTCTGAATATATATATATATATATATATATATATATATATATATATATACTAGCGAATTGCCCGTCAAAAAAATGACGGCAATGAAATTGTAAGGTAGCTAATGCTGTTTGGTGTCTAATAATGATATATGTAATACATTACTAAATGAATATACTGTACCTATTTTGAAGCATTGTGATGAAGAGCTGGCAATCTGTGTTGATGTTGCTGCAGCATTAGTGGTGTGGAGCTGCTGTGTAAGCATGCTGAATGTGTGCACTGTGTGGTATGAATATCCGTAGGTGGTTTGTGGCGTTTTGCGAGTTTCTTGTGGTGTTTTGCGAGTTTGTTGTGGTGTTTTGCGAGTTTAGAGTGCTGTAGCCTCATTTTCGTTTTGTTCGGCGGCCATTTTTTCTTCGCGAGGGGCCTCAGTTGCTGGCATGGAGCGCCGAAGGCGCTCCATGCCAGCAACTAAGGCCCTTGCCCAGTGACCTCGCTACGCGAGGGCCGCAACTCGCTGCGCGAGCCACGGCCCTCGCTTCGTGAGGCCCGCGGCTCGCTACGCGAGGGCCGCGGGCTCGCTATGCGAGCCCGCAAGCGTGAGCAACAACCCGTACGCTCACAACTGTATATGTGATATATATATAGTGGAACCTCTATATTTGTCATTAATCTGTTTCTGAGGAATGGACGGATAGCGAATCAAATGAATATTGTATAATTTTTTCCATAGAGATTAACCAATTCTGATACATACATAAATAAAAAAAATACCTTTACTGAGGAGCGATGACAGAAACTGAAGAGGAGCAAAGGAATTATTGTTTAGGGGAGTCACCTTCCATTAATACATCAGGTAACTCCAAATCTGGTAATCAATGTATTTATTTTTTTTGTCCCTTTCCTGATGATTCACTGCCACTCGATTTAGCAAAGAATTGTCCAATGTTGTCTGTTTCTGTCTGGGTTTTTTTGTGACTAATATTGGATTTTTGCCTAAACAAATGTGACTAATATTTGTTTTGACAAATATAGGGGTATATGAATAGGTTCCACTGTATGTATATACATTTACTGTATGTATATATATATATATATATATATATACACTAGCGACTTGCTCGTCAAAAAATTACGGCCATAAGATTGTAAGGGCGGTAAATTTTGTTGGTGTTCCAAGGTGCTTCGGCGCTCATTGCGAGCCTCGCGCTGAGCGCTCATCACGTGGCTCACAATGAGCGCCTTTGTCGCTCATTGCAAGGTTGTTGGTTGTTTGTGTGCCATGACCATTGTTTTTTTTGCTAATGCTATTGTTTCTTGTAAGTCCATAAATCTTGCAAGGTCCGCAGTTGCTGGCAAGGAGCGCCTTCGGCAACAACCCGCATGCTCACAACTATATATGTGATATATATATAATATTTAAAATACACTGTAATGATCCAGCTTTAATAACTTTTAAATAGTAGAGATAATTTTAACAAACTTTAAATTAAGTGTGATTAAAAAGTTATTCTTTTGTGAGAAGTTTTTTTTGTCAAAACAGGCGCAGATTTTTACAATTTAAAACGTTATAAAAGCTGGACAACTACAGTATGTCTTTAAGTTGGTTTCATTAAACTTATACATTAAATGGCTTAGGCTGCTCTTGCTTTGTTAGGGCCTCATTCAATTGCGATTAGCCCAATTGAATAGGGTTCTATATAAGCATGTAGCATATTTTTTTTACAGAAGTTTTTAGTTAGTGAAGACCTTGCTTTTGGATAGAAGTGCACTAACTAAAAACTTCTGTAAAAAAAATATGCTATGTGCTTATATATAGCCTTATTCAATTGGCCAAATCGCAATTGAATGAGGCCCTTAGAGTTGAATAATGAAAATAATAAAATTGGAGGAGACTTTCGCAGCATGTCACTTTTTCTCTGGAGAATTCTTGATTGCAAAGTGTCTACATAAGACTATTTTACAGCAGTTTATTAAATACTCTTTAATCAATTTGAGGAAAAGGCTATTAAGTGTTCTAAATTGGACAATGTTGGATTCCCCTATGGAAAGTAATACAAAGTGAATTGTGGGCAAGTAAGGTACAAGATCTAAACAAATGTTATTATAGAAAAAATGGCAATTAGGATTCTCTTAATTAGCCTGTCATTTTGTATTCATCATCATACTGTTTGTTTTACAATGCTTTATTAAATCTGGCTTCTTGACAAAGACTCTTCTGGCAGTGTCTCCTGCTGTGTAACATATGGCGTTACACCTAATGAATATTAATGCTGTAAAATACAAATAGTCTCACGGGAGATAGGCAGAAATCATGTCTCTTAATCTCCTGTAGATGGCATTATTTCAATATTTTACCCCATTTATTTCACTGCATTCCTTCTGTTCTCAGAATGTAACCACAATATATTGTTTTACTGTTTTAAGTGACCAGTTAGTTTATATAATTTAATCAAAGTTTTATTCCGGAATCCCATATATCCCTAAATGCAAGCCATTTTCCAGTTTGCATAATTTTATAATTGCAAACAGGGTATAGATGGTCAGTATAATAATACAGTAAAGAATTAAAACAAATATATATATATATATATATATATATATAATATATATATATATATATATATATATATATTTAACATTAAAAAAAATGACTGATGTCTGGAAATATGCACAGAATAATGTCAGCATAAATTGAAGCAGTTGCTAGAGAGAAGAACTTCTTAAAGGAACACAGGTCTCTGGTTTTAACTAGAGATATACTATACTTATGTATTGCTTTATTGTATCATATACTTGATTTTAATAAGAAGTTTTTTTTCTGCAAATATTCTTTTCTGTGAGCAGACATTGTTTTGTTTTGCTCTTCCCCCTGGGAGTGTGATCATATCATAAATATTCCACTGATATCTTCCAAAGTACCGCTCCCAGATGAAAAAACAAGGATATGAAAATCAAAACAATGATTGATAAAGTAAGTCATAATGGCAAATAGCAGTTAATAAGTTAAAGACTGGAGGCATTATTTACTTCCTTAAAATCTTTAACCATTTCAAGTTACATTTGTTCCATATAATGCACTGGGGGAACTTTTGAGGTCTACTTGGATGTACAACTTTACCACTTTACCCTATTGTTGCATTTGCTGAAGTAGACTCATTATGAGAAGTTTTCTTAAAGAGTTTTGATGAAGCAACAAAAACATGCTCCTCTTCCAAGTCCCACCAAAGCTTGCCATCTCACTGAATTTAGACCTGCAGCCTTATTAAATTGTGATTTGGCCAATTGAATAGGGCTCTATATAAGCACACATATTTTTTTACAGAAGTGTTTAGTTAGGGAACTTCTATCCAAAAGCAAGGTCTTCACTAACTAAACACTTCTGTAAAAGAAATATGCTCTGTGCTTATATAGAGCCCTATTCAATTGGCCAAATCACAATTTAATAAGGCTGCTGATGTTGGGAGTTGGACTTGATGCACAATTTCAAAGAACGAGCACAACAGATTGTTTTTAAGCATAAATTTACCGTGGAACAGAATCATTTTTGTCACATTGATTTGCTTTACTTGTTAATCTTTCCATTACGATAAAATGAGAGTAATATAAGTGATATAATATTGCAGTAATATTTATAATAAAGAAATGATGCACTGCAAAAATGTGGCAAACATTTGGAAATGTCGTTTTTAATCTGTAGTTGACTGGACCTTGTGGCCTTTTTAAGTACAAATTAGTAAATACAGTCGGAAGAACCAGGAAAGTACTTGGATTGTATTTCTTTGTGTTCTTTTCCCTACAAAATCCAGACATTGATTTGGTGCCAGAAACTGAGTCAGATGTCTGTGAAAAATAACAAAAACTAAACTGAACAGAACCTAATCATCTCCGGGTACATTTGGGAGAAACACAGTAGACAGTAATCCAAATGGTAACAACACAATTGTTGATTCAGTGAAACACACTAGGGTCATCAAAAGAGATTAAGATGACATATTTTATTCCTGTGTATAATAACATAATTTTCTTAAAGCAATTCCAGTGTGTTGTAGCAGTATTGATGATTATTTGGCAGTCACAAGACTTTTTTCATTAAACTGAGAGCTTAATCATTGTAAACATTATTTTATGTCTATACAAACAGTTAAAGAACCACAACAGTTCAATAAAAAAAAAGACACTTGTTTGTGAAGTATGTACCAAACTAACATAGCTGTGGACGTATAATATTTTGCAGACTCTGTTTTGACTACAGGAATCCATTTTGTGTTTGTTATATAGCATTTTGAGAGCTAGATGATAGATATGTGACAACTTCCTCATCCATTTATGCTGCATATCAACTTTAAAAAAGTGACAGTATTTAATGTCATGGGGCCTCATTCTATTAGCGGCTGTAGGAGATGCGGGGCCGCAAGGACCGGCCGCAAGCTATTCGGCTATTCTATTCCCCTCCGGCCGGGGATTCCGGCAGGCTTGCGGCCGGCGCCTTGCTATCCCTTTGATCTAAAATGGCCGCAAGAGTTTCGACTGCAAGAAAAGCCCGGTTGCTATTCGATTGCTCCGGGAACCCTCTCTGCAAGGCTAAAAGCGAGCCGCAGCTTACTTGCAGGAAAAAGGTCCCGCTAGCACCAATTAAGCACATTATAAACTAGAAATAAAGCCATCCTACACTCTGAGGAGACTATAAAGTGATTGTAGGTGTTAGCAAAAATAGCACAACATTCCCCTATACTCAAATCCGTAAAAAAAAATTTTTTTTTATATATGTCAAATATCCATGTAAAAAGTCCAGAGTGCTTGGAGCACCTCAGACCCGGCCACGCTGCGGCCGAAAAATAAACAGTTAATGTAAACTCGGATTTGGGCTGATGTGCAAGCTTGAGAGTGGGTTACTATTAATCCTCATGTCCCCCAATATGATCCCTAGCATTTACAGAGCTGTACAGTGCAGGCTTGAATTTATTTTTGACTTTAAAGATTTCTGAGCTTACGGCCGGTTGCAAGATATACGGCCGGCCGTAAGAGGAGATCCTTTACGGCCGCTAATAGAATGAGGCCCATGGAATATAACATACCGTACCTCTAGTTGGAAATGCAGCTGACAGACTGATTACTAATATTTTATATACCATAATAAAGGATAGTTATCACTATTTTCGAACTATATCTTTGGAGACAAACCCTTCATTCAATATTTGTTTTTGTTCAGTCGTGACCGACCCTCCATGACATTATGGACCACAGCACGCCAGGCACAATTATCTCTCTGGTCGTGAGTACTGAGAATTGACATGCGTGGCATGTTGCGCAACTACAATTTGATCCCTATTTAAAGGCATACTACAATATATATATATATATATATATATATATATATATATATATATATATATATATATATACGTGTGTGTGCAAATATAAATATAGACATATGTATGTATATATATATATATATATATATATATATATATATATATATATGCAATGTTTTATTTCCAGACTATAACAACGTAATATTTTAGTTCTATTTAAAAGCTTTTTGAATAAAATACAATTCTAAGTGGTACTAATTATCTATAGTTAAAATAGATTTTATAGTTGTTTATATCTTGCTTAATGAGAAACTCACTATTGAACTCACTGTTTTATAACTGTGGTTCATAGTTCTGCCTTTTTTATATAAATATTAATAGAAAGAGACAAATAAGGGAGTTGTGAATTTTTTAAATAATTATTTCAACCCACTACCTACAATTCTAAGACGAAGGGGTTTTCTCATTGTATCATATCGAAAATGATAAGAAGTCAGTATATATATATATATATATATACACATCAATAAAGGTAAAATAGAAATAATATGACTGCTAAAAATAACTCAATTCTTGATCAATCTAAAACAATACTAAACAACATTTTCCTCCCTCTGTCCTAGTTTTGCCTTGTGTACATAAACCCAATAATTTGCTGAATGTATTAGAAAGCAAAAAATAAATATATCAGAGAAATATATAATAAAAAATCCTATTTTAATTGTATTTGCAAATACTTTTTACTATATAGTGATTGGCATAATTATATATACATTTATAACTGTATTTGTGCACAAGTTTTAATACAAATTTTATAAAAATGTTTATTACATTATCATATCCCCATCTGCTGTTTTTTTTATATTTTAGTACCCAGGAGGTAAAACATTTTATTTCCCAGCTTGTATTAACACAGACATGAACATATTCATGACATATCTGAGATGAAGATCCAGTTCTGCTAAGGTGAAGATACAGTACAGTTCTGTTGTATCAATTGAATTCATGCCATACATGTGCGATTGCAATCACAACAGCATCTAGGTAATAAAGTAGAGTTCAAGAGAGTATTGTTGATCTAATTAGAATAAAATAATGTTAGCAAATTTAGAAGAACACAGCAATTCTCAATAAATATGGCCCATTGTCCTGATGTAATTGATATATCTGAATGTTTATAGGAAACCTACTCCACTGTCATCTATACTCATGGCCGGATTATCCATTAGGCCAACTAGGCAGCCGCCTAAGGGCGCTTCCATGTGAGGGGCGACAATTTAAAAAAAACGGTTCCGGGCTTAAAAAAAATAATTAAATGCTGCAGTTCATAGACTGGCTACTAGGGGGTAACCACCTAGAACAAGAGAACTACAACAGGAAAAGGAACTTAAATGCACAGAAAAGGCAAAAATGGGTCAGTGCATACCTTGCATACTCACTCAAAGGGGCTCCTCCAAATCACTGCCCAGGGGCTCCAAAAAGGTAGATCCGGCCCTGCCTATACTCGGTGCTTCAAATACCAAAAGTGTTACAGATTCATATTAGGACAAAGATGCATTAGTAGGTCATCTCATCTCCATTGCTAATACAACTTGAGAATGAAGGAGTTATCATATCTAATTTTACTTGCAGCTATTTATTATTATTATAATAATTATTATTATTATATTTTATTTGTAATGCACCAACATATTTCGTCGGGCTATACAGGGTTAAGTACAGCAAAAAATACTTAGCTTTTAAAATATATTTTCAACTTGACAAAACCACCTAGAGTGATATTTAAAAAAAATTGTTAAAATTCAACATAAATGTACAGAAGTCTTTAAAAAATTTTTACAAATCTTGTAAATGTTTTGGAAAAATATTTGAATATTTGTAATTATGTGATTATATTATTTTATCTTATTTTTAATATTTTTTTTGCTTTCTTAAACATTTAGCAAATTATCAGGTTTATTTATCCAAAGCAAAAATATAACTACAATATAATGAAACAAGAGTTTGTACTAAAATGTATATATATGTACTCCATATTCTACTATAAATATAAAACTTGCAGAAATCCATAAAATGCATTTTGCAGCAAAAGTGCCTTACATTTAGATAAGAGTGACACATATAACTGTTCCAAGGTTTAAACAAATAACTCACTTAACTAGTATAACAAAAAATAGCATGTTTATACCAACCTACACGCTGTATCAATGGGAAGGGACTTTGCGGAGGGGAAAGTTTCTCTAAAGTTTAGTATAAATATATACAGTAGTATACAGTATACAAAGTATATATTAGTTTACAATTTCTAACTAATCATATTTATATTGAGCATAATTAGATTATGATTACTAGCAAATAATCTTTATAATGAATTACGTTATTATATATAAGTATTTAGTGAAAAAGTTATCTGCGAACTATTGCACACCTATTTAATTTAATTTACAACATTATTTAGATAGTTATAAAAATATATATTTTTGTAACAAACTGTGCAACTGGTACAAACTCAGACACTGTTAAAAAATATTTTATAACTATATTGTATGTTTTACAGTATTTATATGCAAATAGTTGAAGAGTGAAGCAACTGTGCAGGCTTAGCATGAACTTAGTGAGATATTTGTCCAACAGGAAGGATATAGCTGGAATACAGTGCTCTGTTTTTTCATATATATATTGCTACTATTATTACAATGTTTAAACAATGTAAACCAAGGCACAGTGTACCTACCAATAGATACACTGCATTTGGGTATGAATTTTAACACTTTACTAACCTTCAAGCCAAATAAAGAATAGATATGCATGTACAGTGGTACCTTGGTTTCAACCTTAATCCATTCCGGATAGCAGGTTGAGTACCAGAAAGGTTAAGTACAAAACTCCCAGGAGTAATGTAAATTGGTTTTAGCAAACGTGATGAGCAAAACAACCTTGGTACTCTTTGCGCGACCTTGGTAGGTAGCATGATGAGTACCATCTATCTATCTGTCTGTCCATACACACATTTCCTATTAGCTGGCTGATTTCAGTTAAAATAGAAGTTATATGGTAGGAGGTAAAATATTTTTAACTCATGGCTTCTGTTAGCATCATAATAATCATTTCATATTTATTACAACTTCAGATAATTCTAATGTATCAATGAAATGCACACTAACATTTACTCTCAAACTAACAATATTAGCAGTTGTGTAAGTAATTTTTGGGAGAAAATCTGAATATTTGAACAGTGTTTATGAGGACAGGAATCCATTTTTCATTTGTTACATCACTTCCTTGAATTATTAAGTGTGTATGTTGGTGGAGAGAGGGGTGGGAAGAAAGGAACAGAAAATATTTAAGATTAAAGGACAAGATGGATACCACACCCATCCCCCCCGTACTGGCCCAGAAACAGTCTCCTAGGTATATCCTAGTTTCCCTGCTGTTCCCTTTTTCGAATATAATACAGTCTGCTTATATCAAAAACACATTGATCATTACATTGATTCATTCTGTATACATACAAGCTTATTTTATTTAAAACCCCTAGAGCTGCTTACATAGGCACAGTGAACCTCCCAATAGAAACACTGCATTTGGGTACAGATTTTAACCCTTTACTAACCAACAGTAGCTCAATGCAGAGATCTTACACTGCAGTGTCTGCCTCCTCCTGCTTCCTGCTGCAGAGGACTACATATCATATGATTCTTTCCTGCACAAGCTGCTATTACAGATTGCTATAATGCATTAAAATGCATAGCTGTCTGTGATTGCCCAAAACGAATTATGAATTTGATGCAAATGTTTGCTTTGGATATGGAGGGGTGTTAACTCTGAAAAGCAACTGCTTGCAAACTAAAGAGATTTAGCAAACATCAGGGAGAGTTTGTTCATTTTTAATTTGGTATTTTTTCATGCCCATCATGGTTTCATACACTTATCAGATGCATTCATAATCCAAGAAACTTAAACATGCCTTTAAGGAAATGCAACAATATATCTCCAGAAATGTAAATGCCCTGTTACACACATAACTTCCACCCATGCATAATGGATTCCCCCAGGGCCCAACAGAGGCATCAACTTTATTTTTTTCTAATTAGAACATTTGTATTATCTTTTTCCTGCTTAATTATGCTCTTAGTTAGACTCAAAGATTTCAAATATTTTTTTTTTTTCATTGTGCAGTGGTTCTTTAAAGCAGAAAGCTGAGTTCTTAACATCAGTGCATTTTATACCCTTAATAAATATGTACATCGGTACAGCCACAATAGGATCTAGTAAATATTTTACATCTGAATTAAGTTTTCTGCAAGTAATTTTCTTGTTTTGCAGTCAAAGCATACAATTTAATGAGAAAGCAGGGAGTATACCATAAAATATATCATATTTTACCTTGTGACAATGCTTAGATCCTTAAGAACGTAGTTATAGATGAGTTAGTTTCAACTGCATTACAAAGCATGCAAAAGCTTTAAACAAATCCCAGGGCTTTTAATCACAGATCATGTGCAAATCTTGTCACAAATTTGACCTGCATGGGTGAAAAGGTTTAATAGTTTTTTTTACACTCTCTTGCTTGCATTGAAAATATCAAGTAACAGGTTGTAATAATTAGCTGAGCCATACAACATATTGGAACAATTTGCTGCAATTATAAAAAAATCAAACTTACATAAATCCCCTTTAGTGAAACAAAAATATTAACCATTTGAATGTCTAACGTGACATATAATGTATGTATTTTAAAGACTTGTACGTTTTTCATTGTAAACTTGCATCAAAATGCATTTTTAATACTGATTGATACAAAATATATGGGTACTAAAATATATATATATATATATATATATATATATATATATATATATATATAAATAATGCTTTCTAGACAAATATTAATATAGTTAAATTTTCAATATTAAATGCACTTATTTGATTGTACCAAAAATACTAATTAAATGTTGTTTAAATTACCTAAGTTTTGAATATATGTCTTGCTGACAATTTTTAAGTTATAGTTCATGATCTGGGTCCTTTCCCTTCCCGTCGCAAAATCTGACAGTTGCAGTTCCGCTGCCGGCCGACAGATGGCGATGCAGATTTTCGTATACTGCTGAAAATAGCATATAAGGCGCGCCGACAGAAGAAGCCTTGAGCTATGAGAGGCGCGCCCGAGGACCTGGGGGGCCGAGTTCACGCGCCGCACATAGCGATGGCCTCGCTGTCGATCCAGCGCCGTCGAGTTGCGCCACGTCGGAGGGAGAATAGTTCTTTGCCTTCCCTGGAACTTGACGGTGCCTGAAAGCTGACAGCGCCCTCTGGCGGATGGTACCTGTAACTGCAGCTGTCAGTGCTACAGAAGGAATGCACAGCCAAAGAGGGATAGATCCATGATCTGTTACCTAGTTTTGAAATCAGTAAAAGTATTTGTGTACTCACTTTTTAAATCTTAATACTGCTGGGAATTCTTTCTTGACAATTAGGCCTTTCTTAGGATTAAATGACCAATTTTTCTATATGGTCTTTTGAATAAAATACTTGATAATAGACAAAATGTTTTAGAATGTAAAAATAAAATGAACAATCAATAATTATGTGCAATTATTATTTACTGCAGGTTTCCATCTTATTTACTGGGCCTGCTTCGTGAAGCTCCTGTCTCAACAGGGAGTGTGCTTTTCCTACCACCAGAGAAACGAAAAACAAAATGTTAGATTCAACATCAGCATAAAAGTAACAAAGGCTGCATTGTTTATTTTTTAATTCTAAAAAGATGTTGTCTGTTTTAAGTGTAGTTCTTCAAAATAGGCTGATCACAGTGGCCCTGTAATGAATAATATTCACCTTTTACAAATTAATTGTAAAATATAGCATGCAATTAGTATTATTATTATCATTAACAAACTTTATTTGTAATGCGCCAACATATTCTGTAGCTTAATACAAGGTAAGGATAAGTCAAAAACTATTTAACAAACTGCAAAAGAATGGAGGGCCTTGTCCAATCCAATGCAGGGTTTCGACAAGATCTCTAGCCTACCTGGAAATGAACAACTTGATACTATAATACTAAGCAGGATACCAGTACCCTAAGCAATTATGTGTCTAGAGATTCCATGTCCAACTATGGGGGCATTTTTCTAAAGGATAGCTTCTCAGCTCATTGTGCAATTTATTAAAGCCTGTATTCTTGTGTTATACTTAGCTATGTGTATATTAGAGGTGTGTAACCTGCATCTATCATAAGAAGCAAAGTTCTCTGAATCTACCGTACCCTCATCCTTTTACTGCACACAATGGTGATGTTTAAATCCCAAGTTAGCAATATATTTTATATTTAAATAAAATATTATAACCAATGTTCATCCATTAATATACAACATCACAGAAGATTCACATTACTAATTGTTAACCAATCAGAAAGGGGGCAGGAGCATTTAAAATACTGGATTCTGATTGGCTGAAATAAGATGGACACCTATTTAAACCATTTAGAAGCTTATTAAGTAATTATTTTATATTTTATTTTTAACTTATTTAATTGGTGGTTTGTGTTAGGGACTTTAGTGGTCTATAGGGACCCCTATGGTAATAGTTAGGGTGCTATTGGGTTCTGTAGGGACACCCATGGTAGGGGGCCTGCTTTAGCCTCCCTATTAGGACCTCTATGGTTATACTTAGAGGCCCCATAAAGACCCTGAAGGGGTTAATGTGCCCCCACCCCAAATCACCAGGGGTGGGTGGACCCGATGACTCATTCCAGATGTTGAGGGGGGTAACAAATCTGTGAAATGTTTTTTATATGTAGTTCAACTGACTGTGCTTGGGCATGATATTATTTTGCCGGGTTTGTTGTTGTTATATATCATTATTGATGTATTATCAAACAATATGTTGCTTGCACCAACTCACAGTGATGCTCATGTCTGACTCCTCTCGCTCACTTGAGCTACTCCGATCCAGAAGTGTAAAGGAGTGTATAGTAGGTGGATTCATAATGATACATCATGCATTACTGCACCTGATTGTGGACATAATTATAACACCAGAGATTTAGTAAATCACATGAAAACCAGAGTAATGCTTATTCATAATGAACTGCTGGATTTACATATAGGCAGAGCATCTTCCCCCCTCTGGTAACTCTCTAGTTCCATTTGTTCGCACTAGTGGCAAGTCTGTGAACTGCATATTTCCTATTATTTTTGCCAAGGAACATTTTGAAGTATGAAATGAGGACTCCTTAACAGGGAAACCCCCTCCAAGCCAGTTGCCTAGTTGGCCTATTGAGAAATATGGCCATGCCTATGTTAAAGACATTTTAAAGCAAATATGTGATCATTTGATTTAAAATATATATATTTTTTGAAGATCCTTGCTTGAATATATACCTCATTTGTTTATAAAGGACAAAAAAATAATACAGCCCCTAGTTTATTACCTTGGCATAATTATACTGTTGTAGGGTCTATCATTTTAGTTTCTGATCATTTTGGAGGAGACTATGGGCCTCATTCTATAAGCGGCCGTAAATCGGCCGTAAGGTTGCGATTCCTTGCGGGGGTTCTGTTAACTCGCGATTCTATTATACGGCCCCGCAAGGATCTCATCTTACGGCCGGCCGCATATCTTGGAACCGGCCGTAAGCTGTGAAATCTAAAAACGCAAAAATAAATTCAAGCCTGCACTGTACAGCTCTGTAAATGCTAGGGATCATATTGGGGGACATGAGGATTAAAAGTAACCCACTCTCAAGCTTGCACATCAGCCCAAACCCAAGTTCAAATTAACTGTTTATTTTCCGGCTGCGACGTGGGTGTGTCTGAGGTGCTCCAAGCACTCTGGACTTTTTACATGGATATTTTACGGATATTAAAAATAAAATATTTTACGGATTTGAGTATAGGATAATTATGTGCTATTTTTTCTAACACCTAAAATCCCTTTATAGTCTTCCCAAAGTGCAGGATGGCTTTATTTGAGCTATTTTATGTGCTTAATTGGTGCTAGCGGGACCTCTTTCCTGCAAGTAAGCAGCGGCTCGTTTTTAGCCTTGCAGAGAGGTTTCCCGGAGCAATTGAATTGCAAATAGGAATTTCTTACGGCCGAAACTCTTGCGGCCGTTTTAGATCAAAGGCTTTCCTCT
Organism: Discoglossus pictus; assembly: GCA_027410445.1. Lineage (NCBI taxonomy): Eukaryota > Metazoa > Chordata > Amphibia > Anura > Alytidae > Discoglossus > Discoglossus pictus. Next base: position 62,498,988 of record CM050164.1, on the reverse strand, counting down.
TGCGCGAGCGGCCGCAAGAGATAGCAAGGCACCGGCCGCAAGCCTGCCGGAGCCCCCGGCCGTAAGGGAATAGAATAGCAGAATAGCTTGCGGCCGGTCCTTGCGGCCCCGCAACGGCTGCGGCCGCTAATAGAATGAGGCCCTATGACTGCAAAGGAAGTTTCTGTCTGCCCATGGGAATATGACATCTAGAAATGCCAGTGTTTTCATTTAATATAATGAAAAGCTCATTAGGTAAATGACCACTGAGGTGAAATTCTATATTGTCTTTTGAATAACTAAACTGGATAATAGGCAAAATGTTTTTAGAATGTAATAAATTAAACATAGCCTTCACATTTTCATCTTTTATGCTAAATTATTCTTTACTGAAGGTATCCATGTTTTTGCAGTTGATTCTGTCTGTTACTTTCTAAAGAGGATGTGTTATTACAAAAAACAGATTTTAATTACTTCTTCTGAAAACTCTGGCACATATGAATGCCACATTTCTATTGTGTAGATTGAAGCTGATTACCAGAAGCCAAATTGGTAGATCCCACATCAGAATAGTTTCATGCATTGATGGCTGTATTATTTCATTTTCCTTTCTAAAATATTTAGCACATTTTAAAGTTTAGCTCTTTTAAATAGTATATTTAAAATATAAGACCTGGAAAGGCATAATATGAGGGAGTGTCCTCTATTTTCTGCATGTGCTTTTATATCTCCTAGATATTTATTCCAGTTTGTACAAGGGACACAGTCTTCCGCAACTTTAAATGAACGTACCAATTATAAAACTATACCTCCATTAATAAGAAATATTAGATTTTCCCAATGTCTAATGACAACAAAGTGTCCTATTTTTTATTGGATAAATAAAATGTGTATGTAAATAAAAATAATAGCATGATAAAACTATAGTGTATGAACGTTTACAATATTTTTTAAAGCAAAACATCTATAAATACATTCTTATGTATCAGTAATTTAGTGAATTATTTATCAAGTTGTTCCAATCATGATTCATAAAAATAGACTTCTTATTTAGTCCACAAGACAGCAATATGTACTGTAGCTATGTTGTCTTGAGTTCATAGAACAAACACCTGAAATGTCAACTATAATACTTTAAAGTACACTTGCTAACCTTCCAAGATCTATAGAAGATTCTGTAAAAGTACATGGGCCTCATTCTATTACCGGCCATAGGAGATGCGGGGCCGCAAGGACCGGCCGCAAGCTATTCAGCTATTCTATTCCCCTCCGGCCGGGGATTCCGGCAGGCTTGCGGCCGGCGCCTTGCTATCCCTTGCGGCCGCTCGCGCCGGAGGAAAGCCTTTGATCTAAAACGGCCGCAAGAGTTTCGGCCGCAAGAAAATCCTGGTTGCTATTCAATTGCTCCGGGAACCCTCTCTGCAAGGCTAAAACCGAGCCGCAGCTTACTTGCACCAAAAAGGTCCCGCTAGCACCAATTAAGCACATTATAAAGCCGAAATAAAGCCATTGTGCACTCTTATGAGACTATAAAGTGATTGTAGGTGTTAGCAAAAATAGCACAACATTCCCCTACACTCAAATCCGTAAATAAATTATTTTTTAATTTATGTCAAAAATCCATGTAAAAAGTCCTGAGGGCTTGGAGCACCTCAGACCCGCCCACGCTGCGGCCGGAAAATAAACAGTTAATGTAAACTCGGATTTGGGCTGATGTGCAAGCTTGAGAGGGGGTTGCTATTAATCCTCATGTCCCCCAATATGATCCCTAGCATTTACAGAGCTTTACAGTGCCGTCTTAAATTTATTTTTGCGTTTAAAGTTTTCTGAGCTTACGGCCGGTTGCAAGATATGCGGACGGCCGTAAGGGGAGATCCTTGCGGGGCCGTATATTTGAATTGCAAGGTAACGGAACCCCCGCAAGGAATCGCAGCCTTACGGCCGGTTTACGGCCGATATTAGAATGAGGCCCCAAGTGTTCAAATTGACCAAATTGAATTCAAGATGAAGACCTTCTTGGGAAACAATCCAAGCTTTCTCCTTTGGAAATTGATCTTTATAAAGATTGTGATACATGCAGGGCTGTAGGAACTGAGGGGGGTGGGGGGACAAATCCCCCACGGATTAACAGCCTTATTAAATTGTGATTCAGTAAATTTAAAAGGGCTCGATATAAGCACATAGCATATTTTTTTTACAGAAGTTTTTACTTAGTGAAGACCTTGCTTTTGGATAGAAGTTCACTAACTAAAAACTTCTGTAAAAAAAAATATGCTGTGTGCCTAAATAGAGTCCTTTTAAATTTACTATATCGCAATTTAATAAAGCAATGAATAGGGGACACAAAAAATAGCAAGATTAAATGTAATCATGCATTACCATATCTGGCCACTGTGGAGCAGAATGTTTTTTCCCCTGAAAGCTTTGACCCATAAATGTTATTATATATATATGGGATGGTAAAGGATCAAAAATGTAATAATTTGTTCTCTGAAGAAAAATGTAACCTGCAAAAACTTTAAGATTGTGTGCGCACAAATAAAACCAAAATATTTAATCTACTGTGCAATGAAACATAAATGCATATTTCAATGTTTCATATTTTATGTACATTAATAAAACTTAACAAAAAACATTACCATTGAAGGTAAATCCATAATTTTACATATTGATTAATCCAGTTCCAAAAGTGTAAATGTCATTCAATTTTTTTCAGGATGCCGTAATGGATTGTGATTTACTGTAATGGCCATGATTCATAGCAGTACATGCACAACTGTGCTACAGCACTTATTAGAACAGAGGTTCCCAAACTATGGTCTGAAGACCACAAGTGGTCCATGAGCTCCAGTAGGTCCACTGTACAACTCTGACTAAAAAGCAAAAAATACAAAATACAAAAACGTATAAAGATAAGTTCCAGAAGTCCTGTATATTATTATAAATACTAGTAATTTGCCTGTCATAAATTAGTGTCAGTAAGTCTGTTCTGTGCTCTCTCAGTGCTGTCTCTCTCTCTGTGTGCCCTCTGTCTCTCTCTGTGTGCGCCCTCTCCCTCTTTGTGCTCCCTCTCTCTCTGTGTGCCCATTCCTCTCTGTGCGCCCTCTCGATCTCTGTGCTCCCTCACTGTCTCTGTCCTCCCTCTCTGTGTGCCCTCTCTCTGTGTGCGCCCCTCCCTCTCTCTGTGCGCTCCTCTCTACCCATCCCTCCCACTCCCTCTCTTTCTCCCTCCCTCTCTCTCCATCTCCTCCAGCCTCTCTCTCTCCCTCCCTCCCTCTCCCCCTCCCTCTATTTCTCTCTCTCCCTCTCTCTCACTCCCCGTGGCTCTCTATCTCAGATGTTGTTTACAAGCTAATAGTTATTATAGTGCATATTACATGTTCTGATTTATAAGGGCACACCCTTCCTTCCAATATATCACATCAAATTAAAATTACTAAGATGCATTCAGAGAAAGCATGAGGTAGTCTGTGAAAGCCCCACAGCAAATGGTCCTGCAAGACCATAGTCAACTTGTAAGTAGTTCATGGAAAAAATGTTTTGGGAACCACATTATTAGAATATGTGTATGTACTATAGCTTAGAAGGTGCACTTTCGCTTTGTATTATAGTTGTTTTTTTAGATGTTTAATAGACAATGTTAATTAATAATTTATAGGGTAGTGAGGAGCTATTTTGGTACTACCTATCAGTAAGAGGATATAATGACAACTGGTTCCCTAGAAATAAATATACTGTTTTAGTAGTGTGAGGTGTTTCTGATTCCTTACATACCTCTTAGGGATTGTTCAGATGTAGCAAATTAAGTAATATAATAACATCACTACATACTAGAAGTTTATTGGATTAACTTTAAGAATGTATTCCAGGAATGGGAGCAGATATGTGCTATATGTGATCCTTCACTTACCACTTATCAGGCCAATTCACTCCTTCACACTCTTGCTCCACTGAAATTCACTTTACAAATTAAATCAACTGAATTTGTCATGGATGTGCAAATCCATAAATCTGTAGAATCATGTTACTTTTTATAAAATTGTAGAAAACACTGAAGTGTATTCTTGCATCTCATCACTCTATATAACTACAGCCAATTAAATTATGCACAATGAACCTGGACATATATAAATGGCACTATAGAGACCCCATTGATGGAACTATAACTTTTAAATGTATATAATTATATATATATTGTTATTACAGTACACTCTCAGTTAACCAGAACCCAAGCAACCACAATTCTCAAGCAACCAGAAAAAAATTGAATACTGCACTTTAAATAAAAACATTTTCAGGGCTCAACAAATGCCAGGAGCCAGGTTGTCATGTCACAAAATGCTAACGGGCACCTAGATTTCCTCCACTGTGCGTCTCTGCAATTCAGTGTTACCTGGAAGCAGACAGGCATGAGTGACTGAGCCAAAATTTGTGCTAAATTTCACTTGCAGAGGTCCTCGGTGCCCCCCCCTGCTGTGAGTAACCTTTTTATATGTTTGTTGTTTGTATTTGTTGTGTTTGTAATGTTTTTGGGGTTGCGCGGGTTGCGTCCTTGTTTTCTAACCTCGTAGGTGTTTTTCGGCAAATACGTAGGTGTGTGGTGGTGTTTCTTTAGACTGCTGTAGCCTCGTTTTTGTTTTTTTCGGCGGCCATTTTTTCTCTCACTTAGAGAATTTTTTAGTGTCTAAACTGCTTTCATTTCAGTTAAATTGAGGTGTAACTTTAGTTTTCGAGGTCCTGGATGCTCCCTCTTGCTGTAGGTAAGCTTTTTATGGGCCGCGGGCTCGCTATGCGAGCCCGCATGCTTTAGCAACAACTCGTATACTCACAACTATATATGTGATTATTTGCAGAAGAGCCTCAAACTCACAAATATGCGATAAGAAATATTTTTTTATGTTTTTTTGGTGTGAAATGGATCCCGGGACTTACAGGGTTAATACATGGAACCCACATGGACTAGAATAGTTGCTTTAATGATTTTTACTGATTTCTACACTGCTGGATTGCGAGTCCAATCACTAAATTTACTTCTTGACACTAATTCATTTGTAGTCTCTGAGTTAAGTTTAAGTATAAACTCCATGTTTTACTGATGTCATAATGACGATTTACTATTGGCCGTGATTAAGAAGTATTATAGTGTTTAAGTAGTACATTACAGGCTTTCTTAAATATTGTTTGATCATATGATCACTCCTCCCTGAAAGCCAGCTTAAAAAGTCAGGGTTTACGAGTTCAGCCTTGCAGGCGGAATTCGCGATCTGGAATCAATAGAATACATCTAAACATGTATTAAATTAAAAAAACACCTGCCGCCAAATTTGTGAGTTTGAGGCATTTGCGTACAGCTATTCCGGGGTTAAGTACATGGCAAAACACAATATTAACAAATTACAAAAGAATGGAGGGCCCTGTCTTTGGACCATAGCAAGAGGACTATAGGTATATAGATAATATGAAGCCATTGCAGAAGAAAGCGTTACTTAGTTACTCTCCACTAAACTCACAGTCCAGGCCATTAGCTCTAAAAAAAAAGCATAGAATGCATTCAACAGTTACATAGTAATTGAGGTTGGAAAAAAGACTTCTAGTCCATCAAGTTCAATAGTTTTAGATCTCATCTGATCTTTTGTAATATGTTGATTAATGGTTAGTTGTTAATTATACCTCAATCTTATATTTCAATACACAACCAATCCATAATCAACTTTGAACTTCCCGATGTTCTACTATTCACCAAAAGCATTAACATCGGTCTCCAACCCAAAATTCATGTACTTTTTTCCACTTTAGCTAATAGAAATAAAAGAGTAAAGTATCCAGTACACAACATATTTAAGATTTCCATTGCACAATTAAAGATCTATATAATCTAGTTAAGTGTTATATATTTAAGAACTAATTACGGTAATTAGTATGCATCCTTACTTATAGATAGCATTCAAAATTGAAAACAAATTTGATATCCCACATGTGTATCATGCATTTATCATGCATTTGTCTGTCCTGTTCACTCACCATGTTTATCCCTTTACATAATCTCACCACAACCTTTGGCCCTAAAGTGCTTGGAATTTAAGAAAATGTAAAGTATATTCCTTACTCATGGCTCATCACATACTCATCCATGCAAAGAATACACTAAAATTGCATGGTCTAAAAGTCAAAACTTGTAAGCAAAGACTTCATGACCTGAATATGTATGATAGAAACCTTTAAACAGAAAAAGATGAATGTAAGGACAAGAGGTCATGCTTTGAAATTGGAAAGTTGGATGATTTAGGGGTATTTAAAAAGGTGCTACTTTACAGAAAGCGCAGAAGATAACGGTAACTCCCATCCAGTGGAAGTAACAGGGTCAAACACAATTTAGGAATAAGCATAAGGCTATCCAGAGGCTTAATTAAGTTAAATGTTTAGGTAGATACAATGTCCATAACACATTGACATTTTTATGGCTCCTATCTCCAATCACATCAACATTTCTATGAATACCTTTCTAACATATATATCCATGCCAGGAGCTACAGTATGTCTCTTAGGCCAGACCCCTATTGCAATTTTGTCAAGCTCCTGTAAACTCCTACACACCATCTTGCAATAACCACATTTCATTTAATTGGAAGATTTCCTTTCTGTCAATCCCACAAATAGTATTATGTATAAATTAAAGAGTTACCATTGAGTACCACTGAGGACAACAAATGATATTATCTCAAGAAGCGGAGGCTCTCACCCTATTACAGTGGATGATAGCTTTGATATTCTATATCTGAAAAATTAAATATACTCCATGAGGATGGAAATGCTGTATATAATTATATCATTACCTAAAACTTCACTTTATTGTGAAAACGTCAATGCCTTGTACCCCTTATGCACCCTTGCCTACCCTTTTTTCTGTATCTCAAAGCCTGATTTTAAAAATAATAATAATTAAACGCTAATAAAAAGAATGCAAATAAAAGATGTATAAAGTGAATTGCATTCATCTGAAAAAATTACAGTATCAATCAACCTTGTTTTCCATGCACAATCTATATCAGGTTACAATATATTAATTCAGTTTCAGCAGATCTTAGAGCAGTGTTGGGCATCTTGATCCTGCGAGGGCCACCAACAGTCCAGGTTTTCAATCTCACTACTTCAGCAAATGCGAGCTACTCACTTTCATTCTAATTGTTCAACCTAGGCTTATGCAGAGCAAGATGGAAATCCTGGACTGTTGGCTGACCTAGTAGGACTGAGTTGCCCAACCCTGTCTTAGATTACGTCAATTACCCATAGTACCAATGAGATATAGCTATATGGAGATATGTTATTGGCAAAGGAAGTTCAATTCAAGAAAAAAGTTTGGATAGCAACGTGTAGGTAACTTTGTGGGATTAGCGATTCTGTGTGTATCAATTTTACTCAAGTTCTAAGCAGGAGAACCGCTAGCCATGATGCAGACTTTACAGAAAGGCCCTTGGGAAGTTGTTGGAGACGTACAAAAAGGCATGCTTAGAGTACTCCTAGGAAAAGGTTGCTTTCTCATTTGCTCTGTTATACTAAGCTAAATAATTTATATACATTGTTCTTTCAAATAATACCATGTATCTTGCAGATCAGGTGCCTACCACACTACTCTCACCAGCTCAGGGAGAATCCAAATAATGTCACAATACACTTATCTACAGTTGCTATAGCCAAAACGCCTTAGGGACTATTTATTTGAGAAGTAAGAATAGATTGAGTGATAGACAAACATAGATATAGGGAGACAGATATTATCATTCCACATTCATTCCTTGAAATATACAAGACCTGAGAATAGAGACCTACTATACCCTTGCATAAAGACTGCAGGTCTCTCTGAAACAGATGGACTTAAGAACATACATAAGTGAATAAGTGCATTAAAATTTATGTCTAAAATTATTTCCTAAAACTGTGCTGAAATTATAATTTTTTTAAGAAATTGCATGATACCAAAATTAAATTAAAAATAATCGAGACGCTATGGTTGAGGCCACGTTGCGGTTCCATTTGATATCATCTTGGGATCAAAATAAATTAGTGCTAACCTAAACTCAATTGTTAGGCATGCAGCCACACATATTTTTGTGCTTACTGCTATGAAAAAATGTACAGTTACTGTAAGAATTATACACTGCATATGGTGTCTTGATTTAGTAAAATTACAGAAACAGCTAAAACAAATCATTATGGCATTCACATCAAGATGTTCAATCTAGATATGGCTGATAATTAAACTGACAATGCATAGTTTTTTGGCAATTCAAGAATAATATATCATTTAAATTCTAGGAGAGCTGCCAAAATATTACACTGCCAGTAAATTCTTATTTGTGAAATCTCTATATTCATATATAACAGAGCATACACCTTTTGGAAAGGTACAATTAGGCATGTTGAAGAAAAAGTGTTTTTATAATAGCAGAAACAATAATATATTAATTAAGGATAAAGTGAGAAGGCATACATGTGGTTACCAAAAATAGATGTTACCAAAAATAGATGTTAATGCCAAGCAGCAGCTGCAAAGGCAAGTAAAATATTAGCATGTATTAAGAAGGGTATAGAAGCAAGGGAAGTAAATATAATTCTGCCACTATATAAATCCCTAGTACGCCGTCATTTGGAATATGGAGTACAATTTTGGGCACCACTACATAAAAAGGACATATTAGAGCTGGAAAAATGACAGAGAAGGGCAACAAAACTAATAAGGGTAATGGAGGGTTATGAAGAAAGACTAACCAAATTAAATAATTTTTTTCTAGAAAAAAAGCGTCTAAGAGGGGATATGATTACCTTATATAAAAGTGAACTTTTTGTGCCAAGAGGTTTTCAACTGACAAGAGGTCATACTTTGAGATTAGAAGTAAAAAGATTTCACCTTAAAAAAAGAAAAGGGTTCTTCACAGTAAGGGAGGTTGATTCGTGGAATTTTCTACCAAAGGATGTGGTGACAGCGGATTTGATAGATAACTTTAAAAAGGGATGGAATAGATTTTTAAATAAAAATGGATAATTAGAGAGGGAGTATTGATCCAGGGAGGAGTCTGATCGCCAGTATCTGGGGTCAGGAAGGATTTTTTTTTCACAGTCTATAAAAGACAAAAGGTGGGATGTTCTCACATCCCAAGCAGTGGTAAACAAATATATTGAAGTTGGCTATTGCCTGTAGCCATAAGCTCACAATATATATTAAGAAATCCTTATGATAATGGAGGCAGAAGAAAGGTAATGAACCATGTACACCTTGCCATGAATTTGAATATAAATTACTCTAAAAATCATAAGTTCTATGAACTGGAGCCATTATAAGAATATTCTTGGGGCTGATGCCATACGTAAATTTAACTTTTTATTTTAAATGAAATTTACATTATAATACATGGTGAACATTGCCATGTATTTCTTATCATTAATAATCAAGAAGTTTAACTTCAAAAAGAGACATGGCGCCTTACTCCCCACTTCTTCAGTGTTCTTTATTCCATTTCTCTTATGATCTTCTTCATTATGATTAACTTTTAGTGAATACATCTTGCAGGAAGCCACTGTTTCTGTAAGCTATAAGAATACACAATCTGCTTCTAAATCCCTTTTTTTTTATTTTGAAGAAATAAAGACAAAAACATGTAAACATGTAACAGCACATATAAAAAAAACTTTCTTTGAAATCAATTGAAAGCTCTTGATCCTCATTTCTAATTTAAATGAATAACCTACGGGTAAGTGGCAGAGAATCAGATAAATGTGTCTCAAGTAAATAGTTCCATGTATCTTGGCAAAACAAGCAATCAAAGTAATAGATGTTTAATTGAAGCTGACATGTAAACACAAAATAAACTGTTTTATGAGTTTGATTTTTCCAAATCTTGAAAGTCTAAATAAATAAGTTAGAACCAGACTTCTTTTTTCAGAAGGTCTGGGCATATTTATAAGAATGTTTCTCATAGGTATAGATATTCATCAGCATTATAAGAAAGATAATTAGTGATTTCCATGTCGTGATTGCTGTTAAAGTTTTGCTTGTGGATTTTGAGATGTACCCAATGATAGGAATCATTGAAGGTATTGTCAAGAATTTGCTTTGTTCCTAATTATTTCCATGTCAATAAATGATAATTGTTAGGTTATGAAGGTAGCTATAGACATTATTTAACCGTGTCCAAATAGACCTGTAAACTCACTCAATAAAATATGTATATTGTGACTTCTTGTCAAACACAGTTAATGAAAGTGGTATAAAGATTAAATTGTTAACAGCCAACTAATGAGAAAAATAGAAAAGAGGTTTCAGTGCACTGTGGCAGCAGCAACAGACATAGGTTATATTTTATTCACATTATTTTTCTTATCAGTTAGCTAATAAAAGTATAATTTTTAAAAACACTTTGGTGATTTATTTTATTACAACCGGCTAACACGGGATCACCCTCTCTCTTCTTGTTTAAAAAATATATAATTTGAATATTACAATTATGAATGGTGAAAATGATATAAAAATTATATCTATTCAAGTTGGAATCCTAAATTGTTATATGAAAAGTTTAGCAAATTGATTCTATGTATAATAATATAACTATATCCCTAGAGAATAATATCTAAAACTTAACTAATAGCAGTATCTACACCAGGTACAGTTTCATGTTCACCAGAAATGTCCTTAATATGTACATATTATTTCTGAACATTAAACAGCATTGGCTAGTGATGAAATATGAAATTATTGATTGAGATGGTCTATATTGAAATGATCATGTTGATGAGGATGTTTCCAAATTCAAAACATATACCAAGGGTACAATATAGGAGTCTGCTTTTTCCATCTTCTTAGAAATATATGAATAAGTCATGATTGTGATAATGGCAATGGAGCTATGTTGAATATGGTCAGGTTGTAGTGGGTACCTTCTCACTCCAAAATGGTGTCAGCATGCAATTCATTTATATGGATTTAGCTCTCAAAAATTTGGCAACACCCAGTGTCATATTTTTTCATTAGCCAGCATTTTAAAATAACTCAAACAATATGTTAAAAATGTGTTAAAACAGACTTTGAAATACATTGTGGCTTACCCAGTGCCATATTTTTTGGATAGAAATAATAAAGATTCTCTCTAACTGGGTTTTGTGTAAATATCAATTACATCAGCTCCAAAATACATCCAAAAGAATGACACTGAAGGCCGAAGTCTCTAGAAGGCCAGTCACATACAGACTTTCCATGTGATAACCAGTAATATAATTTCAAAACATTTGAAACCAGTGAAAACCGAGCACCTCTCTTATTTAACAACTGACCAACATATCACATATTATAATTGTCTAACTGCGATTCGTCGTCACGCTTCAGACGAATCGCAGTTAGACAATTATAAACTGCTGCGCATTGCGCAGAGAGCGGCCCGAGAGCAGATGAAAGAGTGGGGAAGAGGGGGGGATAGAGGCACAGAGGGAGAGTGGGGAAGAGGGGAGGGAGAGTGGGGAAGAGGGGGGGGAGAGGCACAGAGGGAGAGTGGGGAAGAGGGAGAGTGGGGAAGAGGGGAGGGAGAGTGGGGAAGAGGGGGGGGAGAGGCACAGAGGGAGAGTGGGGAAGAGGGAGAGTGGGGAAGAGGGGGGGGGAGAGGCACGGCACAGAGGGAGAGTGGGGAAGAGGCACAGAGGGAGAGTGGGGAAGAGACACAGAGGGAGGGGGGAGAGACACAGAGGGATAGGTGGGAAAGAGACACAGGGGAGGTAGAGGAGGGGGAAAAGACACATGGGAGGGAGAACAGGGGGAAGATACACATGGGAGGGAAATGGGGGGGAGAGGGGAACAGACACAGGGGGAAGGGGGAAAGAGACACAGGCCAGGGGGGAACAGGCACAGAGGGAGAGGGGGGAAGAGGCACAGAGGGAGAGGGGGGAAGAGACACAGGGGGGAGAGATACAGAGGGTGAGGGAGGAAGAGACACAGAGGGAAGGGGGGGAAGAGGTACAGAGAGAGGGGGAAATAGGCACAGAGGGGGGGGGACAGAGGAAGGGGTGAAGAGACACAGTGGCGAGACACACAGAGAGAGGCGGGGGAAGAGGCACAGAGGGAGAGGGTGGAAGACACAGAGTGGGGAGAGACACAGAGGGTGAGGTGGAAGAGACAGGGAGGAAGAGGCACAGAAAGAGGAGGGGGAAGAGACACAGGGAAGTGAGAGGAGGGGGAAGAGACACAGGGGAGAGAGTGCAGGGGGGAAGATACACAAGGGAGGGAAATGGAGACACGAGGAAGGCCGTAACAGACACAGGGGGAGGGGGAAAGAGACCCAGGCCAGGGGGGAACAGACACAGGGGAGGGTTGGGGGAGACACAGGGGGGGGAAGAGATGCATAGGAGGGAGAAGGGGGAAAGAGACACAGGGGAGGGGTTTAGAGACACGGGAGGGAGAGGGAGGTAAAAACACAGGGAGGGCAGGAGATACAAAGGAGGTAGACGAGGTGGAAGGAGACACAAGGGAGGGAGAGGAGGGGGGAAATAAGACACGAGGGAGGAAGTAGACAGAGGGAGAGACTCGCAATGAGCTCCAAAGGGGCTCATTGCAAGGCCTGTGATGAGCGCCAAAGGCGCTCATCACAAGGCCAGTAAAGTAGAGGGGGAGAGGCTTACATTGTGTGGCAAACAGCATTGCCAGGCTTCAGTTTTTATTGCCGTCATTTTTGACGGGCAAGTCGCTAGTCTTTTTATAATGTTTCAATCACTGCCCTTTTTCCAACTTTTGTGTCGTTTTTGGCTTATTATTGTTAACACCAATCTAAATAAAGTCACTGCTTGTTACTTTACCATAACTATAATACAGGCTATTGTGCTGAATGATGTTCAGACTGTATGTGGTGATAACCTGACATCCTATAGTAAAGTGGCATTAATGCTTCATGCAATAACATTGACTGTACAAGCGTGATTCCTGTTTAATTGCAGTGTTTTTTTTTTACTGTGTCTTGATTTTAAATGCATAAACCTTTCACTTTCAGAAGAAATATGGTAAATAATACGTCTCCGCAGCAAGACATAGATAAGTTCAGCTAGTTTACTACATGCCACTATGTACAGCATAATGTTCTTCAAATATGCTCAGTATTGTTGCAAAAAACGATGAAGCAATCTCTATTAGATATATGTGGATGGTGATAGATAGATAGATAGATAGATAGATAGATAGATGGATAGGTAGATGGATAGATGGATAGGTAGATAGATAGATGGATAGATGGATAGATAGATAGATAGATAGATAGATAGATAGATAGATAGATAGATAGATAGATAGATAGATAGATAGATAGGTAGATAGATAGATAGATAGATAGATAGATAGATAGATAGATAGATAGATAGATAGATAGATGGATGTATAGGTAGATGGATGGATAGGTAGATGGATGGATAGGTAGATGGATAGATGGATAGGTAGATAGATAGATGGATAGATAGATAGATAGATAGATAGATAGATAGATAGATAGATAGATAGATAGATAGATAGATAGATAGATAGATAGATAGATAGTAAGGTCTTTGCAGTAAGGATTTCATCGTCATTACATCAATTTTAAACACACTTTTTCTGTGCTGCAACAAACAGTTGTATACTTATACTGTATATTATACATTCCCACGCACTACTATTTACATATTCACATTATGTAGCCTATAGTTTGCCTAATGTACTAATGTACTTTTATATACAAACTTTTGTATTACATTTGTGTATTGAAGGCGGGGGGCTTGATATATCTATGTATAGTGATGCCTCAGATGTAAATCCAGCCCGGAGTACCATTTTTTCCAACATAATTGAATAGAGATTTTATCTGGATCCACAGTTCCTCACTCTCTTACATGTTTCTAATCTCTGTCTAATGTTTGTCTAATGCATTACAGCAAAATTAAATACAATAGTAAAAATAAAAAAAATTCAATTCAATTTAAACTTTGTAAAAACAGAGCATTCTATAAATATGGCACCTCAATCATCCTTTAAGGTCAGATGGTTTGCATTCTAAGCTATGACAGGGAGCTGGAAAATATATTTCTATAACATTTTAAGTAAATCACAAAGTGATTTTATGCTTCAGATAACATTCATTTTACAGTATTTCCTTTCACTAGTTATATTGAACTGTGATAATTCTGTGATATTTTTAAGAGGATCATTACTATAGGTTTAAGTTGTTATGTTTGTACATAAATATCTAATCTGTATTAAATTTCGCTGAGAATGTTGTAAAATTTGTATGTGGCACCCAGATGATGAGTTTAAAATTGTTAAGACTGTATAATGTTTCAGAAGTTAGGCGTAGCTCCATGACAACAGCATATACCCTGGGAACAAAACAGCGGCAGGCGGGTTGACGAATGGCTGTTTTAACAGTAGTTGTTCTATCTACAGATTTACTAGGCATTGATTTACAAGCTGTGAATGAATAGTAGCCTTCAACAACAGGAAGCTTTGCTATTAAACCCCTTACTTTCAGCAGGAGCCTGGAGTCAAGTTGTACGGCTTACAGGAAAGCTCACAACAGGAACCCCATCACAACCCACCATAAGGAAATGTCTTTATCTCTCTTACGTGATTCTTAATCAGACAGTGACAGGGGCACTTTGATCAGAATATTATAACCCAAAAGTAACTCCTTTGAATATACAGCAATTTTAAATAAATACATATATATATATATATATATATATATATATATATATATAAAACTAATCAGTGTATCGCAGTATATAGTGACCTTTTATTTGACAAACATTTTAGTTAAAGTTACAAGCTTTTGAGAGTTGCAGCTCTCTTTATCAAGTCAGAAGCAATGTGATTCAGTATTGGAAGTTAATTTAGCCAATCTGTTAAGGTAGATAGAATGGATAGACAGAATTAGCACTAGATGAGCCTTTTGGTTCTTATCTGGCAATATCGCTGTTTCTATGTATGACCTTAGAAAACCTTAGATAAATAAAGCAGGATTGATAAAAACAGATTTTTGCATTTATTTCTTTAAGGTGCTAACCCCAGAGGGGTCCTTGTATACCACCATGGCCCCAAATATTAACTCATTACCATGAATACTAAGCAATAACCCCTAAACCAGGGGAGTCCTCATGGATTGAAATCTGAATTATGATGGTGGTAGTAGGAAGGGTAGAAAGGGGTCCATGAGGACCCCCATGGAATACGGGTTTACATTAGGTGCAATAGTTGTCGATGGTGTTAACGTTAGGTCCTGTGGGGGTCCATGAGGATTCCCATGATATAGGGGTTAACTTTAGGTGCCATGGGGGTCCAATGAGGACCTTCATGGTATGGGGGCTAATAAAAGGTGCCATAGGGGTCCAGTGATGAGCCCCATGGTATGGGAATTAATAGGTACATGGGGGTCCATTGATGACTACCATTGTAAAGGGGTTAATATTTGATGCCATGGGGGTTTATAAGGACCCCATGGTTTTATTTGATTTGGGGGATCCGCTGGCTCATAGGGACTGGCAGGTATAAAAGGATAATTCTGGGTTATCGCAGGCTCATAGAAGTTAGTGAGTAGGAAGAGGAATCCCAGGTGATCCCCAGAAACAGGTATTGAGGGGGTTTCCAGGGTTAACCTAGCTCAAGGGAGTTGTGGGTCATAAGCAGAAGGGTCAAACCCCCCTGCATAAGTTTTTCTTATTATGTAACCCCTAGCTGCCACGGAAAGGGATTTATATAGATAGATAAGGATAAGGGAGGATGTTAGGACTAATACTGTGTGTTCAACATAGTGGGTATCATCCTGAAGCTGTGGAAACTACTGGGATTTCAAGCAGGGTGCAAACACACGTTAGAGCTAGAGAGCTCTGGCAAACCCAACTGGGTGCGAGTCAGATAGTTTTATAGGCTTTTTCTTTCCAGGAGCCATAGAATAGCTCTGGTACTTAGCTTTTCAAAACTCCTGTAGCTGTGAGTTCTACTGGACCAATGGAATGGAGGCCTTATTAGTTATTAAAATGACTAACATACAGTAATTAACATGAGCATATAAATGTAAACATATTTCTTATGGACAACAGAGCGACACATAAGACCAGATTTACTAAGGTTCTTATAGGCTGCAGAAGGCCACAATGCCTGTTTTTCCTGTTAGGAAGTTTCCCCCTTTACAATCTCTTACAGGTACAGTGAGCATCACCAGCTGAATTGGAGTGGTATGGTTGCAGATTTAGGAATACCATGAAATATATGTTTGAAGAAGAAACATTTTAATTAAAAAAGAAATAAGATTTTTTACTATATAAGAATACAGACATATAGTAGTTACAAAAAAATTAACAATAGTTAAACGCATTAAATGTTTCAGTTGAGGTAGAGCACTAGAAGTGCTCAGAAGCCAACATACCTGGATCAGTAAATCACATTTCCGATGTGTACAGTCAGTTTTCTAATTTCAGTGAAGATATGTTGAAAGAGGCAGTAACATGACTGATGGGTGATAAGAAATGCCCACTTTAGATTAGACATAGCACTTTGTATTCACTTAGGGCCTCATTCAATTGCAATTTGGCCAATTGAATAGGGCTCTATATAAGCACAGAGCATATTTTTTTTAAAGAAGTTCTTAGTTAGTGAAGACCTTGCTTTTGGATAGATGCTTACTAACTAAAAACTTCTTTAAAAAATATATGCTATGTGCTTATTTAGAGCGCTATTCAATTGCCCAAATCGCAATTGAAGGAGGCCCTTCGTTGTGTTCTCCACTGCTCTTTTACTTTCTCAGGAGGGTATGTCATTGTTAACTGAGCATGCCATCAGATCTAGTGAACGAAATGACAGTTGCAGATGTCATATTTATATGTTGCAGACAAAAAGTTGCTATGTATTTAAAGTCTCCTTCTAGCTCAGGAAAGAGAGTGGCTGAAAATAAAATGGTGGATCTCACTGCAGCATCATTTCATATAAAAGGAATACATTAGATGTTGCATTATTTTAATTTTACTTCTAAAACATTTGCACATTTTCAAGTGCATTTCATCAAAATAGGATCTTTTAAATATAAGGCCACAGTGGCTCTTTAACCCTAAAAACATAGGAAGTAGGGAAATACAACCATATGAGCCATACGAAATAATTCTGCAATATAATTACTTGCAAAGTGCTTATTTCCATAATTATTATTGTTATACTTTATTTGGGAAGACAATTAAAAAAAAGATTACAATTAAACAAAGTACAGTTTGGAGAAAGGTACAAAACAAAACAGTAAAGTTAGTAGTAGTATAGGTGGGTTAAGCTAGGCAAGTTAGAAGAAATGTATCTATGTGTTGGTGCAATGGGCAAGAATTGTATAATGGTCATGGATGTGACGTACCACAGCAGGATAGAGGTAGTGTGAAGAGCAGGAAGGCTGATCAGGTAATCTGTGATTGGTGGGTTGACAGCGATGGACTAGGTATTTTGGTTAGCAGGTGTTACTGCCTGATCAGTTGCAGGTAATTTGTATAATTCAATAAAGTAAGACCAATCAGGAAAGGGTTGGAGACAGGTAAGGAGGAAGGGGAGTGCTCTTAGAGGCAAGTGATCAGTATTAGAGGGAGATAGAGCAAAAGGGAGAGAGAGTGTGTGAGAGAGAAAGAGTGAAGAAAAGAATGTGGCAGAGAGATGAGGAATATGGTCAGCACAGAGATAAGGTAATAAACCAGGGCTTGCGGCAAAGGAATGAAAAGCAAAGTATTGATGGTTGAATACAAAGATATGCATTGGTATAATCTGCTTAAATATAATCACAGTCATACATTCAAACCAATATTCATAACTGTAACGGAACCCATCACTGTTTTACCCTGTTTTATGGTTATGGTTAAAATATGATCCTACTGTTATACTGTATGTATGTTGGTTTATGCTCTGCAGAATATTAGCCCAGACTATTGCAGACCTTGGCATAATAGATAATCCTATTACAGAGACTCCTCATAAGATAAGGAAGTCTATTGTATAAAGTGTTTTCAGTATGAGAAATAAGAACAAAGGGAAGGATGATCTAATCAATGTCTGATTGTATCAAAGTAGCCAGGTAGCCTCAGGGAGGTGTGACCCACCTATTGTTCTCTCTATGTGTATTGTGTGGCCAAATATGGGCATGTGTATTACCTGTGGCCAAAGAGATGTGTATATATATTTCTGCATATAACAAAATAAAGTCAGTATTTCTGACTCCCAAATTGAGTGTCGTCCAATATGGGAGGTCGGGATGGTGAGACTGTAGTGCTTCTTGGATATTTTACCGTATACCAGCGGAGATATTGGATTCGTGTTCCAACTCCGTTACAATAACGATAATAAAAATAATAATGACTGTAATGATGGCCTCCTCCATAGTCTGGAAATACCCCCAGTTGTAGATACATATATTCACATTGCATTATCATGGAAATCACATGTCAATACTAAGTTTATGGCAATTTCCTTCTTATTTTGTATTATAATAGAAGACATAGGTCACAAAACAATACACAGTTAATTTTAAATATTCTAAGGCAAGATACTCATTCTCTTACAATAAAGTTAATGGTGAACATGCTATATAGGGTTAGGATCTCATATTTGTTATTAATAATCACTTCTGTAACAGAGTGCAGAACTCATTTACCTTTATGGACCTAATTATAATGAAAACCTTTTAGTAAATACAGTGAGGATTCGCCAGTGTTGGGCAGACAGTCTTATGAGGCCTTTTCTTTCATCTTAAGTGAATCTGTGACTTTGGAGTATTGTGTGGCCAAATATGGGCATGTATATTACCTGTGGCCAAAGAGATGTGTATATATATTTCTGCATATAACAAAATAAAGTCAGTATTTCTTTGACTCCCAAATTGAGTGTAGTCCAATATGGAAGGTCGGGATGGTGAGACTGTAGTGCTTTTTGGATATTTTACCGTATATCAGCGGAGATATTGGATTCGTGTTCCAACTCCTACATTCCAACTCCTACATTTGGTGGCAAGTGGTGGAATTGTTCCCACGGTCAGAAGGACAGCTACAGGAGACACCATTCCGTGGAGTTACAAATTGAGGGCAACGCTAGTATCTGTACAGCGCCCCTGGCTACAGCAGGATGGAACCGGCTAGTTTTCGGACAGCATTCCATGATGAGGAGAAGGAGGTGGCCGCGGACTACAGGGATGCAGACAGAAAGGAACTCATGGAGGGAGACTGGGCAGCGGCTACAGTACCTCTTACGGACAGCACACAGACTGAGTTTGGAAGAGAACTCCAAAGCAAACTGGCCTTTTTCCCAGGTACGCTTCCCATAAGAACCTTGGAATGGTTAATGACAGATGTCCACGAATACATAATAGAAAAGCAGCGGGCACGGGAGCGGTCCATCTTGGGAGCTGCTAACCCACCTCCCACCATTCCCCCCCCCCCCAGCACTGCGTCCGGGTGGTGGGAACTACCAAACCCCTCCACGGTACATCAGGTGCCACACGTGTAACCAGCAGGGCCACATGCAGAGAGACTGTCCCAGAAACAGAAACCGCTCCACGTGGAATACTCCAACTAATTCCCCTCCCCAGCGACAGGGTGTACCCCAGGGAGCAGAAGGTGCCGTCCTTCCTCCCCAGCGGCAGTGTGTACCCCAGGGGGCCGAAGGTGTCGTCCTTCCCCCCCAGCGGCAGTGTGTATCCCAGGGAGCAGAAGGTGCCGTCCTTCCTCCTCAGAGGCAGTGTGTACCCCAGGGAGCAGAAGGTGCCGTCCTTCCTCCCCAGCGACAGTGTGTACCCCAGGGGGCAGAAGGTGCCGTTCTTCCTCTCCAGCGGCAGTGTGTACCCCAGGGGGCCGAAGGTGTCGTCCTTCCCCCCCAGCGGCAGTGTGTACCCCAGGGAGAAGAAGGGACCGTTCTTCCTCCCCAGCGGCAGTGTGTACCCCAGGGGGCCGAAGGTGTCGTCCTTCCCCCCCCAGAAGTGTGTATCCCAGGGAGCAGAAGGTGCCGTCCGTCCTCCCCAGCGACAGTGTGTATCCCAGGGAGCAGAAGGTGCCGTTCTTCCGCCCCAGCGGCAGTGTGTACCCCAGGGAGCAGAAGGTGCCGTCCTTCCTCCCCAGCGACAGTGTGTTTTCCAGGGAGCAGAAGGTGCCGTCCTTCTTCCCCAGCGGCAGTGTGTACCCCAGGGAGCAGAAGGTGTCGTCCTTCCTCCCCAGCGGCAGTGTGTACCCCAGGGGGCCGAAGGTGTCGTCCTTCCCCCCCAGCGGCAGTGTGAACCCCAGGAAGCTGAAGGTGTCGCCCTCTCTCCCCAGCGCCAACTTACCCTAACAAGGGGAGACACCAATCTCCCAGACGGCGCAGATGGGACCGTGGTCTCTGTGCCTGACCTACCGGGATGCTGGACAGTCTGTCCAGATCCCCAACTACCCTCACTGGGACAACCTGAGGAGGGGGTAAGTACAAATTCCCCTCCCCAGCTAACTCCTAATGTGGCCCCAGGGTTAACAGAGGAAATGTTAACCCCCACTGACCCCCACCTTTCCCTGGCTACTGAGCCAAAATATGTCCCAAGTACCCCATCAGAAGAGCTGACAGCGGGGCAGAGTGCAGTCGGCCTCTGCCCCCCCTTTGTCCCTTGTACAGAGCAGGATGTCCTGCAGGTTATACCAGCAGAAGAGCTGGCATCAGGGCAGAGTGCCGCTGGCCTCTGCCCCTCAAGTCCCCTCAGCGTGTTGCCCCATCACCACAGCGAAATATCCAGGTGCCTGGTTAGACATTCCCACAAAGGGGAGATGTGTGACGAAGTGCCCTTCACCACTTTGTCCTGGAGAGGACTTATTGCCAGCCTCCTGCCCTGCGACTATGGCCCTGGGACATATTGCCCTTTAAAAACAGTATTCCGCCATACCAGAGTGTATGTCACTCATTCTGGCCCTTTAAATACAGGGGGGTCATTCGGTACTTGCCCTTTGGGAGCGGTGATACCTCAGATAGCTATGCCATGGAGCCCATTCATATAATGAAATACTATGGGAAAGACTTTAGCTACATGGCAATTGAACTGTGTGAATAGGATCTGAGCGCTATTCGGTAGTTTTGTGCGCTCAGATCCCAGCTATCTGGGGATATATGAAATGTGAGTAAAGGTGAATTGCAGTCATGCTGATGGGTTGTCAAACTAGAGAATTGACCAACAAATACTTTTGTCCGGACATCCCCAGGCCTATCCGTTGGGATCAGACCGTGTATGCTGGCTTATGGTCACGGGGGAGGTGTGTAACGGAACCCATCACTGTTTTACCCTGTTTTATGGTTATGGTTAAAATATGATCCTACTGTTATACTGTATGTATGTTGGTTTATGCTCTGCAGAATATTAGCCCAGACTATTGCAGACCTTGGCATAATAGATAATCCTATTACAGAGACTCCTCATAAGATAAGGAAGTCTATTGTATAAAGTGTTTTCAGTATGAGAAATAAGAACAAAGGGAAGGATGATCTAATCAATGTCTGATTGTATCAAAGTAGCCAGGTAGCCTCAGGGAGGTGTGACCCACCTATTGTTCTCTCTATGTGTATTGTGTGGCCAAATATGGGCATGTGTATTACCTGTGGCCAAAGAGATGTGTATATATATTTCTGCATATAACAAAATAAAGTCAGTATTTCTGACTCCCAAATTGAGTGTCGTCCAATATGGGAGGTCGGGATGGTGAGACTGTAGTGCTTCTTGGATATTTTACCGTATACCAGCGGAGATATTGGATTCGTGTTCCAACTCCGTTACAATAACGATGATAAAAATAATAATGACTGTAATGATGGCCTCCTCCATAGTCTGGAAATACCCCCAGTTGTAGATACATATATTCACATTGCATTATCATGGAAATCACATGTCAATACTAAGTTTATGGCAATTTCCTTCTTATTTTGTATTATAATAGAAGACATAGGTCACAAAACAATACACAGTTAATTTTAAATATTCTAAGGCAAGATACTCATTCTCTTACAATAAAGTTAATGGTGGACATGCTATATAGGGTTAGGATCTCATATTTGTTATTAATAATCACTTCTGTAACAGAGTGCAGAACTCATTTACCTTTATGGACCTAATTATAATGAAAACCTTTTAGTAAATACAGTGAGGATTCACCAGTGTTGGGCAGACAGTCTTATGATGCCTTTTCTTCCATCTTAAGTGAATCTGTGACTTTGGATATATGGACTTCACTCCAAGATATAAACAAGCTAACACAAATAAATACATCACTTTCAATATAACTGAATCGCCATACATGGTTTACAAAATGGTTGGTGAATTAGTCATGTATGCCAAAGAAATGCAAAGACCATAAAACAGATTGACCATATCGATCAAAGAGCACCAATTTGTTTATTGTCATAGTTTGAGTTCACACAGTGAAATATATCAGATTTGGCTGGACAGATTAAATTAACATTGGAAGCAACGGATGCATCCACTTAAGGAGCTGAACTGTGACAGGATTCTCATTCTGGACAATATTTACTTTCTACTGATTGTTATCTTTGAATCGCTGACTATTTCTATGTTCTGCTTTATGCCAGAGAATAAAACGCATTCTACTTTTATAAACAGGATAGAATTAAGTTGTCCTATGTTAAGTGAAAGCATACATTTAATAAAATTATTATTTATTTTATCTTCTTTTACTATCCATTAGGCTAGATGTAATATTTTTTTTACAAAGTGTGAATTTTACAATCCAGCCTTACTTTGAAACATTACTAATATGTAAACTGACCAGAATATAAAACAGTCACAAATCCCCCTTAAGTATATAAAATATCCTATTGTTGTAAAGCAAATCTAAAGTTCATATTTCTTTTTTTTTATTTTAGCATTTTTTTAAACTTGTTTCTTATTATTTTTTTTATGCATACAGATCATAAATGTAAACACATAATAATACATAAACATAAAAGGTAGCAGTACAACAGCCCTATTAAATTCCCTGAACGTGTAAAACCATAGCCCGTAACATAGACTTGTGGCTATTAAATTAGCCCCGTAAAGCAACCCGCCAACGACTTGCTGGGTAATGGCGAAAATTGAACTCCGCAGCTGTAAATCCTTTGTTCTGTCAAGCCCGTTACTATTACGTTCCAATAACGCTACTAAGTTGCAATGAATCCACTTGCGTTCAAACCTGTAACCTGCATATGGATCCAAAAAGCCAAAGGGTACTAGAGAGGACCCACAAGGGGGGTAAAAACCTATCCGTAGCACTGTAAATGCAAATATACACACACTACTGTACTCATAATTAAAGGGAAAGTGATGTTAGGTATTAAAATGAATAGCACAACATTCTCAAGCTCACAAATTTGCAATATAAAAAACATTTTTTTATGTTTGATTTCCATGTTATATCGATCCCTGCAATCAATGTGTTAATACATATAATGGAACTCGCATGGACTAGAATATAATATTTACTGATTTATTAATATTGCATTATTTCTGGAATGCGGGTCCAATCAAAACTCGTAATTAAAACCTATAAGGCTTTGAAATCTAACGTCCATTTTTCAGTGACTTAATGATGACGTTCTCTTTTGCCATTGGCTCCGTCTACACCCGTAACTACGGGTTTGACTAAATGATCATGTTCACGGCCGCACATCCAACATGAGCAAGAATAGTTTACCGGTTTTGCGTCTCAAGTCTGCAATTCGCGCCGTAGTCTAATTTAATAGCTCTGTAACGCAGCCGAATTTCAAGCCTGCAGCCTTTGCGGGTGTGCCGATGACTATACAGGCTTCGAATTTAACAGGGCTGCAAGACAGGTAAATGTTGCTTCATATTACATGACAACATGTTATAACCTTATAAATCATGCCTCAAGCTCTATATCTTATTTTTAAACTTATACAAAAGAGGAAGATTATTACCAAAAATGTTGTTAAATCTAAATTATTATGTTGTGTCCATTGTTTCCAAATACTGTAAAGTTGGTCTTCCTGCTCTAGCATAGGAAACTTTCTACATTTGGAATATTTGCCAAACTTTACTTCTAGTCAGTTAATGCTTAGTGTTTTTGCAGCCTGTGAGTCAGTATAACAGTTCTATCCTCAGTTAATCTTTGTAAAATTATTTTTTGGCCATCTCTCCCTATACTTTCCAAAGGCCCATTTCGTAGCATTATTACTGGGTCTAACTTTAATTCATTCATAAGCTAACATATTTTTTTTTATCATTTCTTGTACTGTTCTCTAGAATGTTTGAATTTCATGGCATTCACTTCACACCATATATGAATGGATGTACCCAATTCTTTACATACTCTACAACATATCAGTGTTGTTTGTACTTATTTATTATTTTTGAGATTCTGTACCAAAAGTATAATATCTTATAATTTGTTTCTTTAGTCTGAATATTTTGTATGCTCTAGCGTTCTGATCCCATATGTTTTACCATGTTTCATTTTTAGAGTTATTATTATTATTATTATCATTTATTTGTAACACACCAACATATTCTGTAGCGCTATACATGGGTTACAATCAAGGCAAAAACAATATCAGTATTAACACATTGCAAATGATGGAGGGCCCTGTGTTTGAGTTTAGAATCCAGTGTCCAGAGTGATTTTTCCAAAGCACCGTGCAAGATTGAAAGCTCACAAACTTACAATCTAAAGGGTTTGGGTGAGGTACAGGAGAGTGAAAGATAAGTTGTGCAAGTTAAGGTGGAAGGTGATAGTTACTTTTGTGTGTGTTTGCTAATGTACTATTTACATTTAGATGGTTAAACATGTTATATAGTTGCAATATAGTTACATAGTTACATAGTAGTTGAGGTTGAAAAAAAGACTTTCAGTCCATCAAGTTTGAACATTTAATATCTCCTCTGATCTGCAATATGCAGACTAGTTGTTAATTGATCCAGAGGAAGGCAAACAGAAAAAACAAAACAAGTGAAACTTAGTCAATCGTCTCAAAAGGGAAATAAATATTCCTTCCTGACCCCAGATACTGGCGATCGGACTCCTCCCTGGATCAATACTCCCTCTCTAATTAATCAGGATAACCCTAAATTCCTTTTTTAATAAAAAATATATCCAGTCCCCTTTAAAAATTATCTATCAAATCCGCTGTCACCGCCTCCTTTGGTAGATAATTCCACAGATTAACTACCCTTACTGTGAAGAACCCTTTTCTTTCTTTAAGGTGGAATCTTTTTACTAACCTCAAGGGATGTCCTCTTGTCAGTTGAAAATCTCTTGGCACAAAAAGCTCACTTGACAAAGCTTCATACTGACCTTGGATATATTTATATAAGGTAATCATATCTCCTCTTAGACCCCTTTTTTCTAGAGAAAATAAATTTAATTTGGTTAGTCTTTCTTCATAACTTAGCCCCTCCATTCCCCTTATTAGTTTTGTTGCCCTTTTCTGTACCTTGTACCTTTTACAGCTCTAAAATTTCCTTTTTATGAAGTGGTGCCTAAAATTGTACTTTGTATTCCAAATTAGGGTGTACAAGGGATTTGTATAGTGGTAAAATGATATTTGCTTCCCTTGCTTCTATACACTTCTTAATACATGCTAATATTTGACTTGCCTTTGCAGCTGCTGCTTGGCATAGAGCACTGTTACCTAGGTGGTTGTCCACAAGTACTCCCAAATCCCTTTCATTATCTGATACCCCTAGATTTGCTCCATTAAGATTATAAATTGCATGGTTATTTTTCCTTCCCAGATGCATAACTTTACATTTATTCAAATTAAATCGAATCTGCCATTTAGATGCCCATTCCTCTAATTTATGTAAATCCCTTTGGAGGTAAAGTACATCATTATCTGATTTAACTACCTTGCACAACTGTGTGTCATCAGCAAAAATGGAGACACTACTTTCCAGTCCCACCTCTAAGTCATTAATAAATATGTTAAAAATTAATACTGAACCCTGAGGAACCCCACTGACAAACATTAGTCCAATCGGAGTATGTTCCATTTACAACCCTTTGCTTCCTGTCTTTTAGCCAGCTCTCAATCCATTAGCAGATATTTACTACAATTCCTGTATCCCTTAGTTTGCACAATAGTCTTCCATGTGGCACTGTATTAAACGCCTTTGCACAATCCAAAAAGACTACATCCACTGAGTTGCCCTGATCCAGGTTCCTACTAACCTCCTCATAGAAACTAATTGGATTTGTTTGACATAACCTATCCCTCATAAATCCATGTTGACTCCTACTTACAATCCTGTATAAACAGACATATTCTTGTATATTATCCCTTATTAACCCTTCTCAAAGGTTTCCCACTACAGAAGTGAGGCTTACAGGTCTATAATTCCTTGGATTTGCTCTTGCTCCCTTCTTAAATATAGATATCACTTCCTTTTTTCACCAGTCATCTAGTAGCGACCCTCTGTTGAGTGAATCATGAAAAAATAAATATAATGGTTTGGCTATTAAAGAATCCTGTTCTCTCAGTACCCTTGGATGTATTCTATCTGGACCTGGGGCTTCATTAACATTTATTTTTTCCAACCTCTTTTGGATTTCTTCCTGTGTTAACCAGTTATTTGGTTTAGGTAGTGTAGCCCATTATGTTGCAGTGACCCAACCACTTGTACCTCCCTTGTGTATACCGAAGAAAAGAACCTATTTTGCTCATCTGCCTTTTCCTGGTCACTAATTATCTGATGGCCTGTTTCACATTGTAATGTTCCTATAGCTTCCTTCCTGGCCTTCTTCCAAATAATATATTTAAAAAATATTTGAGGGTTTGTCTTACTCTCTTTTGCAACAAATTTTTTCATTTTCTATTTTAGCCAGTTGAGGGAGAAAGGAGACACAGGTGAGGAAGGGGGTGGGGGGGAGAAAAGGAGACACAGGGGAGGGAGGGGAAAAAGGAGACAGAGGGGAGGGAGAGGTGTGGAGAAAGGAGACACGGGGGAAAGAGAGGGGGGACTCACAAGGGAGGGAGACAATGTAGAGACACGGGAGGGAAAGGGGTGGAGGGAGACACAGGGAGGGAGGGTAAAGAGAAATAGGGGAGGGGGATGAGAGACACAGG
Organism: Discoglossus pictus; assembly: GCA_027410445.1. Lineage (NCBI taxonomy): Eukaryota > Metazoa > Chordata > Amphibia > Anura > Alytidae > Discoglossus > Discoglossus pictus. The sequence goes on along the minus strand of CM050164.1, from coordinate 62,471,915 downwards.
GGATGAAGAGGGGGGAGAGACACAGGGGAGGGATAGGGGTGGAAAGAAACACAGGGAGGGAGGGGGAAAGAGAAATAGAGGAGGGGGAAGAGAGACATAGGGGAGGGAGATGGGAAGGAGACACAGGGAAGGATGATGGGGAAGGAGACACAGGGAAGAGAAAGGGGGAAGAGACACAGGGGAAGGAGAGGGGATGAAAAAGACACAGGGGAGGGAGAGGAGGAGGAAGAGACACGGGAAAGGAAGAGGGGTGGAAGAGACACAGGGGAAGAAGAGGGGTGGAAGAGACACAGGAGAGGGAAGGGGGAGAGACTCTGGAGGGAGGGGAGGAAAGAGGAACAGCAGAGGGAGGGGGAAAGAGACACAGGGAGGGAGAGAGGGGAAAGGAGACACAGGGGAGTGAGAGTGGGGGCAAGAGACACAGGGGAGGAAGAGGGGGGAAAGAGACACAGGGGAGTGAGTGGGGGAAAGGGGTGGAGAGACAGAGGGGGGAAAGAAGCAAAAGAGGGGGAGGAGACAGAGGGGAGGGAGAGGGGGTAATGAGACACAGGGCAGGGAGAGGGAGAGGGGGGAAAGGAGAGGGAGAGGAGGAAAGGAGGAGAGGGAGAGGGGGAAAGGAGGCACAGGAGAGGGAGAGGGGGAAGGAGACACAGGGGAGGGAGAGAGGGAAGGAGACATGGGGAGAGAGGGAGTTAGAAGGGGTAGAGACACAGGTGAGGGGGGAGAGACACAGGGGAGGGAGAGGGTGGAAGAGACACAGGAGAGGGGGAAGAGACACAGGGGAGGTGGGGGAGGGAGAACTGCTTCTACGATAAGGATTACTAAAGGATTTTATCAAGAACAGAAGTTTCCAATTAGGAAGAGAAAAAAAGAGAGGGGAAAACAGTACCAGTTAACCAGGTTGGTTTCCAAAACATTAAGGCATCTATCATCCCTAATGCCCATGCAAAACTATTCTGTTGAATAAAAGTGATATTTGAAACATTTAAGAATTTTCACTTATGTTTTATTTTAAACTTGTTTTCTGTATTTCTAATTTCTACTGATTTGATCGAAATTCAGTAGTTCAATACAGATATAACCTCATATTGGACAAAAATTGCTTATTACTAACACTAACACACACTTACTACTCACACTTATCAATATATGTTAACGAACTTGGTTTATTCGGTTCATTAAAATATAATGGTCAAAATATTTTAAAGGTGAAAAAAGTCAATATAGCATTTCATTTATTTACAATTATATGATATTGTTTGCAGACAAGTATTCAACTGAAATGAGGCAAATCCAATTAATGGAAATGTAATCAGTCTACAAAGTTTGTCTCTGGTGACAATGTGTGTCCACAGTACATATTGATTACATATTGTAGTTAATAAATGAAAGGTTGCATTTATTTATTTTACTTTCTGGAACCATTTTACCCAATATCAAGTCTAGTTTTTCATAAGAATATAACATAAATGTGCTCACAGACTAATGATTCAGTTTTCAATTTCTTGTCAAGGTGTACAAAATTCTTCATCTTAAACATGTTTCTAAGCAGCTCCCTTGGACTCTGACAACTCAGATAAATCAAAAAAATGATGTTGTGTAACTGAAACACAAAAGTACATAATTTTCCTAATATATAATCGTCTCTCTTTGGAGATGTTGAAGCTGAAAAAAAGCTCTGGGGAACATTTTTAACATAAAGGACTGACAGAAATGTAGGAACATTATTCTGCATGTACCACCATAAGGAAGAAAACATATAAAGTGCTCTATAGGTGGTACCTAACTCCTGACAAATTACCCAGAACGTATTGTGACCACAGACCCTTCTGCCTCTCACATGTCTGAATGTCTTACTTCACCCACTGTAAATCACTGACAATGTTTTGCATACATTAACTGCTACCAGATGTGATAGAGCTATGCATTGGAAAAGTAATATACCTCTTAGCAAAATTATATTAAAAACATATATATAGCACCCTGTGAGAATTAAAAATCATGTTCTTTCTCATAATATGGATACAGCAAGGTTTATTGTAATTTTTTATGTAATTTTATATTTCATTTCCCTTTCATTTTCTACAGATATATCAAGTGCCAGTGGGTGAAACTCACATTTCGCAAGACCAAAAAACAGGCATATTTAAGACAACAAATGCAAACATTGCTTTTTGCTTCTTATCAACAAAGACTTGAACAGATTTGGGAACAGAAGAACATGCCTAAAAGTAATCACTATTCTGAGTAGATTTTTTTAGAGCATTAGCATAACTTACTCTGGATCACTACCGTGTCAAGGTGAAGGGGCTTGTGTACCTCAATGAAGCTGTGAGTTATACCATGTAGGTTCACCTAAGATGGGCAGATCATAGCAGAGAGGTCAGACAAATTTGTGTCCACTGTAGAAGGAACTGGCAACACACTCCAGTATCTCTGCCAACAATCAGAGACATAACGATAGATGTGCCTGGTGTGCTGCTGTCCATTGGTCAATGGAGAGTTGGACACAAATGAGCCATTTAAGAACAAATAACTTACTCAATACACCCATACAGGAAGAGTTTTTTTTAAAGATGTGACTCTATCTGGCAAAGTTGCGAATTGTGCATGGGCGCCGAAGATGATCATTGTGAGACCCGCAATGGGTGACGAAGGGGGAGAGGGAGGGAGAGAGAAGGAGAGAGGAGAGGATAGAAGGAGGGAAGGAGAGAGAAGGAGGGAAGGCGAGAGAAGGAAGGAGGGGGAGGGAGAGAAAGTGTGAGAAGGAGCGAGAGAGAGTGAGAAAGAGTGATATGGAGAGAAAGAGAGAGAGGAGGAGAGGGAGAGAGAGAATGAGAGAGAGAGTGAGAATGAGAGGGAGGGGGAGAGAGACAAGAAGAGAGGGAGAGATAGAAGGAGGGAAGGGGAGAGAGGGCGCACAGAGAGTGAGCACACAGAGAGATAGAGGGCGCACACAGAGAGAAACGGTACAGAGAGAGAGGGCGCACAAACAGACAGAAGACACAGTTTTTAAGACAATATTATGCCGTCATTTTTGACGGGCAAGTGACTAGTAGTTAAACAAAATGATTAATATAGACAAGCTTGGTATACAACAAAAGAATGAGGGACTACAATGGAGCATAAGTTAAATTACTTATTGTAAATATTATTATCATTATATTTCTTATGTATAGTGCCAACATATTCTATAATGATGATTATAGGTGAACAGTAATTACATCAGTGGCAGCTGGTGACTTTCCAACTTAGTGTGGCGTAAATCAGAGACCGGGCCCCTCCCCTTACATTGACTCCACCCAACAGTATAAACCCCTCCTCTTCACAACATGTTACCACAACATGTATAGACCATGCCTAGTGACACAGTCTCCACCCACAAAAGTGATCCCACACAGAAAGACAGGAATAGAGATAGAGGGGGGTAGTGAGAGCGGTGGATAGAGAGTTAAAGAGAGGGATAGAGAGAGAGAGGGGGATAGATAGAAAAGAAGGGATAGAGAGAGCGGGAGATAGAAAGTTAGAGAGGTAGATTTTATGCCTCTTGTTCCATCCATCTCTCTCCCTCTCTACAGGACAGGGTGATAATTCACTAACAACAGGTAAAATGCAGTCCACTAGAGTAGGAACTGGCAACCCACTACAGGATCTTTGCCATGAAAACCATATGGATAAGCACAATCAGAAACACAGACAGATGTACCTGGTGTGCTGCATCCATGTGGTCACTGAGAGTCAGACACAACTGAAGGACAGAACAACAACAGCAAGACACAGGGAGGGATATGGACTCACCTGAGCTCTGCAGCTGCTTTTGTCTGGTATAGGATGGGGTGGTGACAGACAGGTCACAAGCTTGGTGTATGGAGCAGGGTAGTCAGAATCAATAACACCACCAGAGTATTGCGTAAACTGAAGCTTTACACGCAGCTCCCTCTATCTGCATGCACTGTGAGCTGGGAGTTCTTGTTTTTTCCAATAAACTTTATTGAGATTGCACCAATGTATTCACTTCCAGGGGCTCTATGAGAGGTGCAGTCCCTGTAGGATATGGGACTTTCCCTCCTGGCCATTCTAATTGGGTGATGCTGCGTTTGACAGGCAGGCTCAGTTTTATCTGTTATAGCACAGTTTGGGCATAGACAGCATTGTGACGTTTTTTTTTTTTATTCTCACATGTACCCTGATCTGTAGTACTAGGCACGTCACAAGCAGGGGGCTAGATGTGATAAGTCAGTGTGTTTAACTGCAGCATAGAGGGTTTTGAAATTTAAAGTGACAGCAGCAGCTATTAAAAAACAGAATATTGAACATGATAAAACATTTTTTTATTATATAAATTTTACAATTAAGTAAGTGATGGGGGGATTAACTCAGTGCATTAATTTTGGGAGGGCGGTTGCCCATTTGCCCCTACGCACCAGCCGCCCCTGAATTACATGACACTTTGCCAATACATTTTAATACATATTTGATACAAAAGAAGTTGAGAGTGATGCCATTGAGCAGAGTTATTTTTACTATTAGGTTAAGCATGCAGGTGCTTAGAGGCATTTGCCTGCAGGACTGAAAATGTGTTATTTTGGAGATTCTACAGCTTACAGAGCTCTATCCAGGAAGTGCTGATTGACTTGAGGCATGAATGATAAAGTTTCATTCTGATTGCCTGAATTGTGCAGGTCATCGAGACATTTCCTCTCTGCTGCACATAACATGCTATAAATGTATATTTATGTGCATTGTTAACAACTCACCAGCTATGCACATTATAACTAACCTCATTATAACAAAGCTTCGACCATTTTGTCCTTTACCCTTGTTATCATTATCAAAACCCTCACAATTTTTTTAAGCCCACCCTACTGTATCAAACGTTCCCCTTGGTTTCCTTTAGTATATAAGTCTATGAGACAGGGATTGATCTACCACATGTGATAGTTGTGCAGCTTCTCAAAGACCCTCTGGTCCTCCTACAACTCCCATGGCCCCTTCTGGTGGCCCTAAATGGCCTACTGATAGCCTTGTTTGGAAGCCAAACCCGTCTCTGGCTGCCGCAGCCTCTTACAGTCCTCAAACTTACCAACAATCCTTATTGGTCACATGTGATCCCCTTCCACCTCCCCACATCTCCCATATTCTCTCTCCCCCCATTATTTTAGCTTTCTTTTCCCATTCCTTTTCTCTTTTCCCTTCTCTCTTCTTTTATTTCATCTCCCCCCTCTTTTCTTCCCATGGCCTCTCTCCCCTGTCCCATCTCTTCTTTCCCTTCTAGCCCTTTCTCTCGTCCTCTCTCCCCTTCTCCTCTCTCCTCATTTCCCCCTCTTTTTTCTCCTCATCCTCTCCTTTCTCTGTCTATTTTTCATCACCCCCTTCATTTTTGGTCCTATTTACTCACCTCTTCTCATCTCCTCTTATGTCTCTCTCCCTCTCCTCTCTCCCTTTTCTCCTCTTGTGTCTCCCTCTCTGCCCAGCTTTCTAGCTGCCCCTTCCCTTTCATTCTCTCCTTCTGTCTCCCTTTCCTCTACCCTTTAATATATCTTTTTCCCCCCTCCTCCCCTTCTTCCTTTTTCCTCTTTTTCCCCACAATTTTCTCCAAGCCTTTTCCTTTTTCTCTTCCCGATTATTTTCTCTCCCCCATTCTCTCACTCCCCCTCTCTCTCTACTCCTCTCTTTTATCTTACACACATCACCTCTCCTCTCCCTCCTTCTCCCCTTCCCCAGTTTTATTTCCCTCATGTTCCCCCTTTTCTCACTTATCACTCCCATATTCTGACTCTCCTCTTGTTTCTATCCCTACTCTTTCCCCCTTTTATCTCCCCGTTCTTGCTCCCCATTCACTATATTTCATCAGTCTTTCTCTCTCTCCCCTCCTCTATATTCCTCATCTTTCATCTTCTTCTCTTCTGTCTACCTTCTTGCTCCCCCTTTTGTCCATATTTCCAACAACCTCCCCCTCTCCCACAATTCTCTCATTCCCCTTTTCTCTCTTCTACCTTCCCTCCTCTGTATTCCCTTCAACACACTTTTCTCCCATTATCCTCTTTTCTCCTTCTCTCACCATCTACTTCCACCTGTTTCTGCCAAGCTACCCCCCTTCATCCCATTTCTTTCTCTCTCTTTTACCATTTTTAAGCTCACTTTTTCTCATCCTCTTCTCATTTCCCTCGCCTCTTTTCCCTCTTTTCTCTCATCTACCCTGTATTTCACCACTCCCGTCTCCTACTGATTTCTCTAACTTCTCCTCTCTCTCATGTGTCTAACTCCTAACCCCCCTCTCTTATGCTTCAATAAAAATAAGGGAGATAATGCAACACATTAAGTATTTCCAAAAGGGAAGCCTCAATTGGAACTAGAGGAACATTTATTCTGCCTTAAAGAAATTAATGAGAATGATATCAATTATGAGAAAACCTGTGGTTCAAGTGTGGTAAGCGATTACAACTGCTCTTTCTTTAAGACACAGCAAATTCACATGACAGCACCAGATACAGTCACTATCTTACACAAGACACAACTAAAATCCTTATACACTCTCTCATCATCTCTCGACTAGACTACTGCAACTCGCTTCTTGTTGGCCTACATACCACTTGACTGTCTCCACTTCAATCCATTATGAATGCCTCTGTTAGACTCATCTTCCGTACACAACGTTCAGTGTCGGCATCACCTCTCTGTCAATCACTCCACTGGCTTCCCTTAGCGTCAAGAATAAAATGTAATATCATGACCCTAACTGACAAAGCCCTCAATAATAATACTCCCCCTTACATCTCTGCTCTCATCTCCAAATACTTCCCCACCCACCCTCTTCTAATGACCTTCTTCTTTCTACAACTCTTGTCACCTCCTCTCACTCCCGCCACCAGGACTTTTCTCGTGCTGCCCCAAGTCTCATGAACTCTTTGCCTCGCTCCACCAGATTATCCCCGTGCCTGAAAACATTTAAAACCTCACTGAAAACGCATCTCTTTAAAGAAGCGTATCACCTTCCACCCTTATCACATCTCTCTCCCTCTTTTACCTTAGATTGTCTAAGAAGTCTGCGAGTTTCTGTCCTAAGTACTTTGGGAATTCACCATGGACTTTGGATTCCTAGCACAAAGACAGGACCCCCCTTCCTTTGCTAAATGTTAACCTGTATTTATCACTGTCTGAACCTAATTTATGTGCAGCTCTACGAAATATGTTGGCGCATTATAAATAATGATAATACAGCAAAAAAAAAAAAAGTACTTCCTACCTGAACCTCCAGCAGTGAGTATTAAGAAAATCTGAAGTTGTTTTCTGAAAAGATTATTGCCAAAGTCTCAATGGACCCCAATGGTTATGTAGATGGGTTGGTTGGCGAAGGGGGTGGGTTTGAGCAGGGAAGGGGGTGATCATGGAGTGAGCAGGGAAGGGGATCCCTTGGGATTCCTGCCACCATGTGCATGGTTGGACACTTAGTGTGAGTGTGGTTGTGCTCAGTAATATTACTCAGCACATCCTTACTCATAATTCTGAGCAAATGTTAACTTTACTTCAAAGCTTGGGTTTATGGGATGTGGTTCTGCTCAGTAATGTTACAGCTGGGGAACATTGAATAGATGTGTAACAGTGCTGCAAAAAGCTCCTGCAACCAAAATTACATTTGTTAGTAGTTTACTCGTCTTGTCTCATAGACTTTACCTAAGCTATTTTATGTTTTTATACATGGCAATTCAAGTAGCTTGAATTTATCTGGTTTTGTAATAATTAAATACTTTTGCAATGAATATCAGCTTGACTCAATTGCTCTATGTAAAAGAGAACATAAAAAGAATATATGTAATAAAATCGTACAACTTTTGACATAAACGAATGTATTAGAATTTATAGTATTGTTTCAGTGTGTCCAATACTTGAAGACATAAATGAGAGCAATATTAGCTTGATGTTTTTTTTCATTAACAAATGAGAAGGATTTCAGATAATGTTAAGTAGCAATTTGTCTTACTTTAAGTAATTCAAGGAACAACTTTTTGATGGCAATATTTAGTGCATTTGTCCTCTATTGTAAGCACAACAAATATTTAATCTGAACCTTTAAATCGTGTGAATGCAAACGGTTTAATATAAGAAAATAACTACAATTTCCAAAATGTCAAAGGCATGACTGTGAGGTCAGTCTTCTATGGAGGGTTACAGAGTTGAGAAAGTGTCATTCAGGATGTGAGATTAAACTGAACCAGAGTGGGGGTAAAATAAAGCACATTTATAGTCAGCTCCATCAACTCTATCCAAGTCCACAATTCCCATATGGCATGCTAGTTTAGAACTTGGGCTTTTTAGACTCTCAATAACCCCTTGTGTTTTTACTGATTAATATTGATTTTCCACTTTTCCTGAGAACTCTGGTCTGTTCCTAGTTAACCCCGGGTATACTTACTGTTCTCATGTTCTTGGTAACTCTTGTCTGAGTACCCTGCATACCTTGAATGTCCCAGCGTTCTTGGCAAGTCATGTTTGTCCCCGGATAATCCTGATTATCCTGACTGTTTCAATACTCCTGGCAAGTCCTGTCTGTACTTGGTTTCTGAATATCAAGACTGTTTCAGTGTTTCTGCTAAATCCTCTCTGTTACTGGATAACCCAGAGAATCCTGGCTGTTCCAGTCTTCCTAGCAACCAATCTGTTCCTGGATAACTCTGAGTATTTTGATCTGCTCCTAAATCTTGATGTTCCTGAAAGATCATGGTCTGTTTCTTAAATAACATATGATCACATTCTTGATCATCCATAATCTGTTCTTGAATCCAAAAGTGCCTGAAAGTTCCTGGTCTGTTACTGACTACCTAGTTTATTTTGACCTTCTTGTTACAATTCACTTAGGGTGCAATAGTCAATTAACTTTTATATATTTTGCCTAATTTGCTGAATAGGATCAGGACAAAAGGAGAAATTGGTATCTTCACCCACAGATTGGGATGAAATAGTTAAAAATAGAATTTTTATTAGTAAGGGATTTTTTTTTTTTTTTTTTTTCCCCTTTTCCCTATTTCTCCAAGTTTTTAAGGAAGATTTTTAACTTTCGACTTATGTAATTCACATTTTTTATTTTCACTTTATAGGTTGCCATATATTTCTCCCAGCACTATTATTGTCTTTTAATAAATATTATTAGGTTTTATTAGACCTTTTTGGCAACTAGAGGATTATTATTCCTCCTTCATTAATAAGTTGGTCACACAAGAATCATTTTTATCAACACAGTCCCTTCACTTTATAATGCACTGCTTTTAGAGGGGGCCTGCCTCTACCTTCATTTATCTAGGATAATAGGTTGTCATATATTTCTCCCAGCACTATTATTTTTTAATATCATTAGGTTTTAATAGTCCTTTCTGGTAACTAGAGGATTATTATTCCTCCTTTATTAATAAGTTGGTCACACAATAATTATTTTTATCAACACAATCGCTTCACTATATAATGCACTGCTTTATAGAGGGGGCCTGCTCCTACCTTCATTTTTCTAGGATAATATATCCATTCCTTATATGTGCCCTTATGAATAACATGGGCTATGTATTTCACACTCGCTTTCTTTATATATATAACGCTATTAACATCCCCTAAACTCCTATCTGCGCATCTACTAGATACTTGCATAACAACATAGCGCTATGCGCCTCCGGAATCTACTGCGCATGTCCGAATAATGCCAATTGGTTGCCGTAGCTACGGCAGCGTTTAAAAGAGGGCCAGACGGCTCAGTGTACTTTCACCTTGACAAAGACGTCTGATGACGTAGAAACGCGTCGGCCTTTGATGACGTGGCATGCCTTACAGCTAAGGGCACGCCGGCGTCACCTCTACTAACAGTACTGTATTTTAGAAATCTAGAGAATGTATGCTTACCCTCCCTGTCCGTTTCCAAATGTGTGAATGCTGTTACTTCCATATGAGACAGACTTTGCAAAATTTTGACAGAACATAGAGTGGGAGATAACCTGCTGGATATCATTTATTTTATTTTATTATTTCTGTTTTCCACATCATGCTGATCCCTGCAATGGGATATAAACACAATATAAGTGTATCGTTATAAAGAGGACTTTTTGTTATGAGGACATAAACTATATCCTACCCCGATTAAGCACAAGAGACAGCAATTCCTGTGATTAAATTGTGGCATGTTTACAAGACAGATGAAGACAAAATGCTCAGACTTGTGGTAAACAACTGATACACCATCCAAACAAAGTCCTCTAGAAGCCCAATACAGCATGTATTAGAGATATATTTGAAGCTATTTTTGAAATTCCACACTGTGAACCCTAGAATACAAGGGTCAGTGTTGTGAATCCACTTTGTGAATCCTAACAAATTAGAGTCATCTCTATGGCATTTATTTAGCAGCATCACATCTATTAACTCCTACTGCATGTTAATTGTGTTTACATGCAAAAAGACAGGACATACTAAATTGGATAAGCTATTCACCATCCCCTTGAAGTACTGTTAGGTGTGAACCACTTACCCCTCTATTAAGAGTCTAAAATAATACCAAACGGGTAAAGTTTCACACATTAGATAGCCCATTTTAACTTTTTTCTCCAATCCGGGATTTTTTAATACTTTATTGTTTTTAAAGTTTATCGCCGTTGTTATCCCTTACTAATAAAAATTCTATTTTTAACTATTTCATCCCAACTTGTATACATACTAGAAAATGTGTGGGTAGCAAATACCTTGGGAACTTAGCATTCCTATAATATGTCGATCTTCACCCACAGACTTGAATATTAAAATTAAAATTTATATTTAAAATATTAAAGTCTGTGGGTAAAGTTCCAGATGTGAAAAGGGTGTTTTTTTCTCTCATTTTGTCGTTAAGGGTGTCCTGATCCTATTCTGTTACTGACTAACCAGATAATCATAAAATCCCTAGGAACTCTTCGTCTATTCCTGAGAGTTCCTGGTATGTTCCTAAGAATTCTTAGTCTGTTCTTGAAGGCTCTCATTGTGAGCCATTCGATGATCGTTGAATGTGCTCATCGCGAGGCCCGCAAGTTAGAGGGGGGAGAGCCTCGCATTGTATGGCAAACAGCATTGCCAGGCTTAAATTTTTATTGCCGTCATTTTTGACGAGCAATTCCCTAGTACAATCATATTGGATAACTATTATGATTCTAACTAGCGACTTGCCCGTCAAAAAATTACGGCAATAAAATTGCAAGGCAGGTAATGCATTGCGAGTCTGTTGGTTGTTGTATTTTTTTTCTAAAAGGCGCTTTTGCTGTTATTGTTTTGTCGGCGTTGATCTGCTTTTTGCGCTTATTGCAAGGCTTTGTGTGCTATGAGCAGCGTTGGCGCTCGTTGTGAGTCACACAGTGCATGGGTTTTGTGTTTATTGTGAGAGTGTTTTTATTTTTTTTGTGTATATTTGTTTCTGTATGCTAATGAAATAATTAATACATTAATAAATTAATATACTTTACCTGTTTGGAAGTAATATATGCATGAAGCATTGTGCTGAAGAGCTGACAATCTGTTTTGATGTTGCTGCAGCATACAATGTAGGTTTGCACTGTTGTGGAGCTGAGGTGTAAGTGTCAGCAATGTGTGCAGTGTGTAGCGCGAGGGAAAGCCTTTAGGGTAGCTGTGTACTTCCGCATTGTGTAAATTAGTGTTGTAAAATGGCTGCTAATGTGTATGTGGTACGCGGCTGTGTATGATGTAGCGTCCTTGTTAAGAGTGTATATTGTACCTCGTACAGCTTTTTTGAAAAGCTGTATGTGCTTGGTGGTGTTTTGCGTGTTTAGGGTCCTGTAGCCTCGTTTTCGTTTTTTTGGGCGGCCATTTTTTCTCTTGCTTATGGGGTTTTCGTGTGTCTAAACTCTTGAATTTGGACTTAAATGGAGGTGTAACTTCACTTGCAGAGGTCCTGGGTGTCCCCCTTGCTGTGGGTAAGGTTTTTATGTATTTTTTGTGTGTATTTATTGTGTTTTTATTGTTTTCTGGTGCGCACGGTTCGATTGTTTTGGTTGTATTTTTGCGGGGTCGTAATGTTTTTTTTTCTAAGTCCTGCGTCTTGTGTTTTTTTTATGCTATGTCTGTAAATTTTCCGTCCTAAGTCCCGCGGTGCGTATTTTTTTGTGTAAGTCCGTATATAGTGATTGTGTGTTAGATGTATTTTGGTAAAGTGCCGCTTGTGTGGGTGTTTGTAACCACGTGTGAGGCGCCGTAGAGCCTCCACCTCCATTTGCGGTCCGAGGGTCCGCATTTGCGGTCCGAAAGTCATAGGGAGTTGTAGGGATGAGTGCCTACGGTGCTCATCTCCACCAGGGCAAGGAGCTACGCGAGCCCACAAGCGTTAGCAACAACCCGCATTGCTGACAACTATATATGTGATAATATATTCCAAATCTTTGTATAAAAAGATTCTAATGATTTTTTTTAAAAATCAAATTGCACCTACACATACATTTTTTTTTTAACTAAAGGACACATTTAAATCAGTTAAAAAAATTATAGAACTTGTCTTACTTTGCCTTCTGCTACTCCATGTATAAGTTGATGACTTGTACTACAAACACACATCAAATTGTGGTCTGTATAATTCTACTGGCTCGAAAGATAACCAATCCGACTGCAGCAGCAATTCTAAACTGTAGTGGTTAGATTTCTAATGTTTCATTCTACAGTTCATAACTTTAAGAAAAAGAATCAGCAAGCATGAGAAAAGAAAATATAAGCTTTACATGGAATAAAAAGAGGTGTTTAGTGGCACCTATGGAGTTGCTCAACATCTGGTATGTCAAATATACTTCTTGCTCAGTTTTGTGTGAGTTCTTTATCCACATGACTGAATAGTATTCTTTGCCAAAATCAGCAGTATAGCCGCCATAGCAGATCTCATTACAGGCTGTGATAACACTGGAGAACAGAAGCACAGTAAGGTTGGAGAGAGATAGGACCATCTTTGTATCATCTTCCATGAAAGTGATACAGCAGAAGGGGTTAAAGAGCGACAAAAAAGTATTCATTAGGTACATGTAGTTCAGTGTCCATTAGGTACATTTAGGTATCTGGTTATAGAAAAAACAGGAAGTAATAGGAACAAAAGTTAAATAAAAAAGCTTAAATACACTGATGTGTCTATCCTGGTCACACACTAGTTTTACTGATGGAATGCAGGATTACTTACATTATGTTATTAATAATTATTTCACAACCTTTTTTGAATTAAATATATGTAATAAGAATTACATATAGCATACATATAGAAGATTAAATATATTTGTTTTATTACTGATCCCCCTACATCAAGCAACTCTCACAAATGTCTTATTCTGTTTTTCAGAACTTAATTTAGAGAACAAAGATCTGTTTAGAGAACTTGACTGTTAGCAGTTTGTCAGGAACTCATTAAGAAAGATTTGTACAGTTTGAGGTTTTTTTGGTGGAAACATACTATGAAAAAAACTGAGGCACAAAAAAGATAAACACAAACAAAAAAATAAGAACAATAACAGATTAGGAGTGACTGATGCATATAGAAGCCAAAAGAAGGATATTCTGATATCTGCTTTGCAAGGTTTGATGGAATTTAAGATGCAATAGGATTGGAGAGGGAAACATTGGTTTGGCTGGTATTGTGAAGGCAACATACAGATGAGAAAGAGAAGTAGTTTTTCTGAACAGTGAGCAAGTAGGAGTGTTAATAAAAAATGTTAGATTAGAAATGTGTGAATATATATAGACAAATCATTTTACCTATATAGAATTAGAGAAGAACGCTGATTCAAGAGAAGGTTTCTATATGATTGATAAAATTAGTGCATGGGGTAGTTGTGATAATGAAGAAACAGAATCAAGGAGCCAGGCCGTAATCTGTGGGGTTAATAGAAATTAAACGGACAAAAAATCCTTATTATTTCTTGCTACCTCCTTCTCTTATTATAATTGCACCATAATTTACCCCCAATCATTTTTAGATGTTAAACTTGCAAATAAATGTTCACATAAGTGTGCTCTGTATGGCAGAAATGTTTTCTCACCATAAGCTTAATGGATTTGTAGCTAGGAAGGTTTTGAGGAGAGGGATGTTGGGAAATATGATACAATATAGAATATGAACAATATGGAATTCAGTAATCAACATATTTCAAAGAAAGAGAGAAGCTAGATCTAGTGGCCTTAACAATAAAACAAGGGGTTAAATGCTTAAAAGTGATATTTGAAAGGAATATGTTATTGAATTTAGGTTTTTATATGACCTTCTCCTTCTTTTAAAATTTCAAGTGAATCAATTTTCATTGTATTTTGGTATTGCAAAAAAAAAAGCCAGAAAGGAATTGTAAGCTTGGACAGGATAAGCCATGAGATAACAAGATGTTGCATTAGACTTTGATTATCTCACTATCGTTTGACTATCATCAAACATTATATATATTTTTGTGAATAAAAGCAAAAACATATACAAACACTAGGGAATTACAAATGATATAAAAAAAAACTTGAGAGCTATGTCCAAGCGATTGAAAGCAGATGACTACTACAACTGTTTAATTAAGAAAGCTTCAAACCCTTTTGGTGCACAAAGACGGTTGTTTTGAACAAAGAAAAGAGATCAAACTAAAATAAACATGATTTGTCTTTATTCTACATATGGCTTTAGATTAAAGCAAGTCAAAGAACATTAATCATGGAAAAGATCTTCAGGGGAAATTACTTTTGAAACACTGGAATCTTTCAGAAATTATACTTGAAATAATAGGCTATTGTCTTTTTATTTTTAGATTCATGATGAATCTACATAGATCAGTGAAGCTTTTATCATTGACAATGCTTCACCTCCTTCAACTATAAAGAGATATTATTACTGTATGTTATAAATTCACCTTAAATTGAAAGCTTTTTCACCAGTGAAGTGAGGTCTCTCCAATTCCTAAACTATTCTATAATCCTATATTTTTCTATGGAACCGTGTCACTAGAGACTCCACAGGATAATACAAGAATTAAAAAATCTCACTTTACTACTAATAAAATTCATACTTTACTGAAAAAAATATTTATGTACTTCTTGGCATTTCTTTTTATTTATTTTTTTATTTTAGTGGCATTGATTTTATGAAGTTATGCTTATGCATTTGTGTATGCAGATATATTTAATTTAGGCATGCAATGTAACAGTATATATAAATATATTTATATACAGGGATGAAAAAAATGTTTAACACTTAGAAGACAGGGAGATTTCTGGGAGCCTGGAAGGAATCCCTTCATAGAGATACATAATTTGTTGTTGGGTAGTGGTTCAGTTGTGTCTGCTTCTTTATGACCCTATGAACTGCATGATGCCAGGCACACCTGTCATCCACTCTCCCTCTGAGCTCCATTGCTTCACTGGCCTTATCTATCCATGTCCACCTCTGCCATTCCCTTCTTAATGTGCCTTCAATCTTTCCCAACATTAGCATCTTCTCAGAGGGAATGCTATCTACTCTGACCTTCTCCAGCTATATAATAGAAGCAACATTTTCACAACATCATCTTGTAGGATTTTGAAAAGCTCAGCTGGGTTTCCATCAATTCCTCCAGCCTTGTTTTCAGTAAGGCTTCATATTGTTTATGTCACTTCACTCTCCCAGATGTCTGGCTCCAGCCTATTGAACAAACTATTGAGATTACCAATGCTGTTATGATCCTTCATGTATACATCTTCTGTGAACCACACCAGGACATAGTTGATAATCAGGACAGGATAAACACATGGGTGCAGTAAGGGGACAGGGTGCTTCAGGAACAGGCGCAGTATGATATAGGAGTTGTTGAAGAACGGGACGAATGAAATAAAGTGGATGAAGGATGGAATGAGGCCACAAAAAAATGTTGGAAAGGGGGAGGGGTGCATGAGGACAACTCGAAAAGACTGGAATAGGAGGAGCATAAGGATCCCAATAGCTGAGCAGAGGAGACATTACTTTCCATGGATTTTGGCATATTCAGTATATGGCTGAGGTTCATCAAACACATGTTCCTTGTGGATGGATATGCAGCTATATTTCAGGGTGCTTTAATGTCACACACATAAAGTAGTTTTAGAATATAAAAAGTAACTATTTAATTATCATGTTTTAAATATGTCAGTTATAAGTCATTTTGCTGGATTGCACCCTCACCCATTTATTTCGTGTGCTCATAAGCACAAAAAATGCAGCTACAGCTGCTAAATATATGTTACTCAACTATACTTTCAGTTTAAAATGTGAATGATATATGAAATTAGAATAGATGTTCCCAACCAGAAACAAACTGCATATCTCTGTATAAAATTCATGTTAAAATGTTAACCTTAAAAAAAAACGTATAAAAACTTATATGCAGATTGTGTAGTTGCCTTGTTTTATCTCCACCATTCTCTTCATTGTGTACACATTCTGTATGAAACAATAGAAAAGATAAACTAATGGAAGCATCTTTATTTTCCCAAATAAAATTGCAGGAAAACCTGTATGGATAACACCCTGCAGTTCACCACAAAAAAGGGGTTGGTGTTAAGTCCCTCAAGGGAACCTCCTATATGGAAGGCTGAAATGCCCCACACTCTGGCTAGAAGTCCCTATTGATACAGTATAACTAAATGCACTAGAAATGCAAAACAAAAAAAGAGGAGGACTATGTTTCTCGAAGGGAGCCTCCTATCTGGAAGGCTAAGGTGCCCTAAAGCTGGCTAATAATCAGTAAGAGAAACAAATGGTCACTGTTCCTAGCGGGGAATTCACACTTACTCCTATATCAGTGGCTTACAGATACCAGCTAACTTGAGCCTACACCCACCATTTTGTACCTAGTAAAATAATGAAGGAATAGCAGACCCGCCTAACTGCTCCACCCAATTCATCAGGGAAATTGGGCCCGACAGCCCCATTTCAAAAGGGCACGACTGCTTGTATGGAGGTAATTTACTTGGGCCAATAGGCAACCGCCTTGTCGCTCCAAGAAATACCCGGTTTAGTGGCCATGCACTGGCGGACATTTTCATCGTACCTCCACCATGTCTTGCCACCGTACGTACAGTAGGCACTCCTTATCTTGTCCAGGTACACAAACAGCGCCGAACACTGGTCGGGAAACTTTTGTACGATACGACAAATGCCATGATCGAAAAGGCCTGGAGCTAATTCTCAAACGTCTTGGGAATTCTCTTGAACCCTTTTCGTCTGTCTTCTGGATCCAAACAGGCTATACCCCTATCCTGTGTATCCAGAAAGTGGGAAGAGGGTAGCAGGAAAAATATTTCAATGAACTCTCTCCTCCATATACATTTCTTTACGTTGGTAGAGAGATGACCACCTAAGCTGTCAAAGCTGCAGAATACTGTTGACCTAACTGAGTCGTTGCATACCTTGATTGCACCAAGGGAATGGTCCGGAACTGACGTTGTGGATGGTGCTGCCACCTCAGCTTGGTCCACTAACTAGGGGACAGGAATCTCTGACTGATCCTGAGTAACCACTTGCCCCCAAGCCTTTCCTGCCAAACTGGACACCCACTCACCGTCTTTGTTAATTTGGATGTTATGTTTTGTTGCCCTTGTCTGTACTTTTTCTAGCTGTAAACTGTCCTTTTTATGAAGTGGTGCCCAAAATTGTATTCCATATTCCAAATGAGAGCGTAGAAGGGATTTGTACAGTGGCAGAATTATATATGCTTCCCTTTCTTCTATACCCTTCTTAATACATGCTAATATTTTACTTGCCTTTGCAGATGCTGCTTGGCATTGAGCACTGTTACCTAGGTGGTTGTCTACAAGTACTCCCAAATCCCTCTCAATATCTGATACCCCTAGATTATCTCCATTAAGAATATAAACTACATGGCTATTTTTCCTTCCCAGATGCATACCTTTACATTTATTCATATTAAATCTCATTTGCCATTTAGTCACCCATTTCTCTAATTTATGCAAATCCCTTTGGAGGGAAAGCACATCATTATCTGATTACAAAGTCATTAATAAATATGTTAAAAAGGAGAGGACCTAATACTGAACCATGAGGAACCCCACTTACCACATTAGTCCAATCGGAGTATGTTCCATTTACAACAACCCTTTGCTTCCTGTCTTTTAGCCAGCTCTCAATCCATGAGCAGATATTTACTGCAATTTCTGTATCCCTTAGTTTGCACAATAGTCTTTCATGTGGTACTGTATCAAAAGCCTTTGCAAAATCCAAACAGACTACATCCACTGAGTTGCCTTAATCCAAGTTCCTACTAAGCTCTTCATAGAAACTAATTAGATTTGATTGACATGACCTATCCCTCATAAATCTTGTGGATTCCTACTTATAATCTTGTTTAAATAGACATATTCTTGTATACTATCCCTTACTAACCCTTCTAAAAGCGTTCCCGCTACAGAAGTGAGACTAACAGGTCTATAATTTCCTGGATTTGTTCCTGCTCCCTTCTTAAATATAGGCATCACGTCTGTTTTTCGCCAGTCAACTGGTAGAGACCCTGTGTTGAGTGAATCAGTAGATATAATGGTTTGGCTATTACAAAGCCCAGTTCCCTCAGTACCCTTGGATGTATTCCATCAGGACCTGGGGCTTTATTAACATTAATTTTTTCCAACCTCTTTTGGATTTCTTCCTGCCTTAACCAATTATTTGGTGAAGGTAGTGCTGCCCCATGTTGTTGCAGTGTCCCAACCACTGGTACCTTTCTTGTGTATACCAAAGAAAATAACCTATTTAGCTCATTTGCCTTTTCCTGATTACTAATTGTCAGACCTGGGAGCTTGCACTTATTCACAGAGCAGATACAAACAGAACAACACAGGTGCACACAGATGTACTTTTACACAGGCCAAGCCACACCCACTCTCGCCTGGACAATGATCACAGCCCATAGGACAAAAAACACCCTTTAGCTTCCTGCACTAATTCACAGAGCAGATTATAAAAAGACTAGCTAATGAACGTTTAACAAATGAAACAGAGAAATAGGGCTTGGGAAATTCCTCGGAAATTCCTAGGTAATTTTTTAAAATAAAAAAATGGGGATTGAGGAATAGAATAAGGTGAGATTTTACAGATACCATCCAAAGGCATAATGAAGTTAGTTTAAAGCTCCAGGATGTTCCTCTTTAGGGTGTGTGTTGAAAAAGTGGAGTACCCTAGAGGGATTGACCCCAATATCAGCTCACTAAATAAGAGAAATGGTTAGAATTTGGATCCTTTCATTATACTATGTAATTTGGGTTTGTGGAAAGTGAGTGTAAGAGTTAATAATATTACTCCATTCGACTAGTTTTGTAGACATTGATAGATAGGCATGAGATGTGATTGCAAATTGCAGTAGGGTCAAAATTAATTTCTGACAGGTCCATATTTGTAAGCTTTGGACAGGTATACATATTTTACAGCAGAAAATCCTGGACTGTTATTTTGTTGCATTGCATTACATATATAGTTTTCGTAATTGCGATTTGTCGTAAAGCTCGCAAATTGCGGCCTTGCACATGCACCAAAGGCGATCATTGCAAGGCCTGCGATAAGCGTTGAAGGCTCTTGTCTTGAGGCCCGCAAGGTAGAGGGGGGAGAGGCTCATAACGGCTCCCATGTTATGGGCTTAAAAAGCCCGTAACTTGCATTTAAGTGCTGCCATTTTTTTTCTCAATCGCCATAAAGGCGCCAATGAATAGGAAATTAGCTTGCAATCTCACTTATTGCCCCCTGCCTCCCCCTGAGTAGGGAGTCCATATTTGAGGTTGACGCTAATTTGGTGTCTTTTGGCAGCCTTCCAACGGCTTCCGAGTTACAGCTTTAAAAAAATGGCGGCCGTTAAAAATTTAACTTTTTTTGAAACCCTTAACTCAGAAGCACTTTGCAGGCTTGGGGAAATTACACCCGTAAATGGCAAAAGGGAAGGGAGAGGGGGGGAAAGACATAGGGGAGGGAGAGGGAGGAAAGAGACACAGGGGAGGGAGTGGGGGGGAAAGAGACACAGGGGTGAGATAGCGGGGGAAAGAGACACAGGGGAGGGAGAGCAAGGCAAATAGACACAGGGGAGGGAGAGAGGGGCAAAGAGATACAGGGGAGGGAGAGAGGGGGAAAGAGACACAGCCTCATCGCGAGGCCCATAAAGTAGGGGGGGGAGAGGCTCGCAATGAAGGAGAAGGCGCTCATTGTAAGGCCAATGAGAGCCAAAGGCACTTATCGCAAGGCATGCAAGTTAGAGGGGGGAGAGCCTTGCATTGTGTGGCAAACAACAGCAGGCGATGCTGTCTTGCGGCAAAAGTATTTTTACACAGACAAAGAACTGTTTCTACACAGACAAAGAACTTGACAGTGCAGATATGTACCCCCACCTTTCAAGGTAATGATGCTTAGAAAAAAAAATTTGATTAGCATAAGTTAAGGTGGTTGCCAATTAGCAGCCCGATTTAATTAGAGCTAAGATCTAACTCGTAGCACGTAGTGACATAAGTAGCACTAAGTTGCTATTAAATTCCCTTCTAAAACAAACACGCAGCCGACTTGTGTGTTAAAACGCAGGCCAGCCGAGAAATGCCTAAGAGCCAGACAATGTGTAACGTTGCAGCCAGAAAACCCATTGATGTGTCATCCACATAGCCCTTATGATCCAATCTTGCTATTACATTTTTAAGATGTCCCCCGCGAGCGAGCCTGTAACACGCAAATGTTGGCTGAAGCCCCATAGGTGCTCCAAAGCACCCGCAAAGGCTAAGAAAGCCCTTACGTGTGCTGCTCCGGCAGTACAAAATACCCTCAATCTGGGCTCCGAACCTCCTTCCGGCACCTAAACCTCCCCTCTGATCCCTAAATCGAACCCCATGCAGCAGGGGTCCCAATTGGGACAGCCGCCGGCTCAATCGGGAGCCCCGCTGCATTCAAAATTCAAATTTCCCGCCTTGTGTGTCCTTAAACCGTAAAGGTCCTTAAAGGACCCGTGATCACTAAAAAATGAACCCCCCCGGCATCTAAAATAAACATCATCACGCATGGGGGTCTATATAGACCCTTATGAGAATACAATTAACCCCCTCAGTCCAATAGGGGTCTATATAGACCCCTATAGGACACTATTAGCCCCTATATTAACACTATAAGTGCCATAAGCACTACCCTACATTACACTATTAGACACCACATTGAACCAATAAATTTAAATTAACCCCACCTTAGTAATTAACCCCCTCTAAGTAATAAACCCCCCTAATTAACCCATCTAAATAATTAAACCTTTTTAAACCTCATCATACCTAATTAACCCTATCACTAACCACTTAACCCCATCTAGTCCTGTTTAACCCTATCTAGACCCATTTAACCCAGTCTAGACCTATATAACCCTATCTAGTCCTAATTAACCCCATCAAGACCTATTTAACCCTGTCTAGACCTATTTAACCCCATCTAGTTCTTTTTAACCCCATCTAGACCTCTTTAACCCTGTCTAGTCCTATGTAACCCTATCTAGCCCTATTTAACCCCATCTAGACCTATTTAACCTGAACTGGGCCTATTTAACCTCAAATGTACCCAGTAAACCCCATCCCATAAACCCCCTCCTACTCTATTAACCCCTACACTACCTGCCCAACTCCTACTCTACACTATTAACCCCCCCTCTACTCCATCAAATTTCCCTCTACCCTGTTAACCCTGAGACTGCCCACCTAGCACCCTAATAAAATCCCTATCACCCCACTAAATAAACAAAATTAAAAAAAACTAGAATTACAGAAAATAAAAAACCCACCTAATCACACACACACAAAAAAATTACACAAAATAAGAAAGGACACTACTGAAAAAAAGGATATAACCAAAAATAAAAAAGAACATTACAGAAAATAAAAAAGAACATTACCAAAAATAAAAAAAACTAAATTACATAAAATAAAAAACCTACTTTACATAAGATAAAAAACATACATTACATAAAAATAAATTATACATTACATCCAATATAACTCCTCAATACATACAATTTAACCTCTAACTACATACAATAATATAACTAACTACATGCATTATAAACCCCTAAATCTCAACTAAACCTAGAATAGGGTAAATAAGACAATTCCCCTTGCAAATATGCCCCTCCAGTGACAATGGTTTTCTTGCTTACGTCCCTAGCATAAGGGCCCTTTCCATGTCCACAAGTCTGGCACCCCTGGGAAAAAAAGAAACCTTACAAGTAGTAAAGAAATAAAAACAACATAGAATCAATTACTTTCTAAATAGTCCAGTTACATTTCCATGATGCCCCTGTCCTTCTTGTAGTCTTGGGCAGCAGGGCCCATCCAAAAAATCTTGATGGGCTGAAAAAATAAAAACACAACGGCGCAAATGAGGGGAAGTGGTGCCTTCTGATTGGCTGAAAACGCTGTCAGTCATATTTCAGCCAATTAGAAGGTGCAAAGGTGTGAGCCAATCAGAATATTATACACCTCTATTTGCCATTCTGATTGGCTACTAGACCTGTCAGTCATATGTAATCCAATCAGAAGGTTATATTGCCTTCAGCCAATCAGAATTGGATACACCCTTGATTCTGATTGGCTCCAAGCATTGACTTCTTCTGGTTGGCTGATGTAACTGCCACTCAGATTGCAGCCAATCTAATTTGTAATGTTTCTTTTTACTTAGGGGTGCCAGACTTGTGGACATGGAAAGGATCCTTATGCTAGGGACAAAGGCAAGAAAACCGTTTTTACTGGAGGTGCATTTTTGCAAGGTAAGTGGTCTTATTTACCCTATTCTAGGTTTTGTGAGGGGGTTGTTTTAGGTGAGATGTAGGGTTTTCTTTTGTATGTAGTTAGGTATTAAATTGTATGTAGTTAGGGGTTACATTGTATGTAGTTAGGGGTTAAATTGTATGTATTGAGGGGTTATATTGGATGTAATTTTTATTTTATGTAAAGTAGTTTTCTTTTAATTTTATGTAAAGTAGTTTATTTTATTTTATATAAGGTAGTTTTTTATTTTATGTAACTTACTTTTTTATTTTTGGTAATGTTCTTTTTTATTTTTTGTAATGTTCTTTTTTCATTTTTAGTAATGTTATTTTTTATTTTTAGAGACTTATCCAAAGCGACTTGGAGCTGTGATTGCCGCAAAAGGTGAATCCACAAAGAATTGACTTTAGGAGGGTGAATAGTTATGCACATTTTTTTTTTTTGTTATTTTGTCCTATTTGTTGTTTGCTTCACAATAAAAAAAAAAGCATATTTAAAGTTGTGGGCATGTTCTGTAAACTAAATGATGCAAATCCTCAAACAATCCATGTTAATTCCAGGTTGTGAGGTAACAAGACACGAAAAATACCAAGGGGGGTGAATACTTTTGCAAGGCACTGTAGTAATTGAGGTGGAAAAAATACTTTTAGTCCATCAAGTTCAACCTTTTTAGACCTCTTCTGATCTGCACTATGCAGATTAATTGTTAATTGATCCAGAGGAACAGAAAAAAAAACAGTGAAACTTTGCCAATTGTCTCAAAAGGGGAAAGAAATCCTTCCTGACCCCAGATAAGGGCGATCATTTCATTTCTCCCTGGATCAATACTCCCTCTCCAGTTATCCAGGGTAACCCTGAATGCCATTTTTATTTAACAATAGATCCCACCCCTTTTTAAAGTTATCGAATCCGCTATCACCACCTCCTTTGGTAGAGAATTCCACAGTTTAACCACCCTTACTGTTAAGAAGTGAAGAACCCTTTTCTTTCTTTTCTTTCTTTAAGGTGGAATCTTTTTACTTCTAACCTCAAAGGATGTCCTCTTGTCAGTTGAAAACCTCTTGGCACAAAAAGTTCACTTGACAAAGCCTTATATTGACCCTGGATATATTTATATAAGGTAATCATATCCCCTTTTAGATGCCTTTTTTCTAGGCTATTGAGCCCCTCTATTCTACCTATTAGTTTTATTGCCATTCTCTGTACTTTTTCCAGCTCTAAAATGTTCTTTTAATGAAGTGGTGCCCAAAATCATACTCCATATTCCAAATGAGGGCATACTAGGGATTTGTATAGTGGCAGAATTATATTTGCTTCCCTGGCTTCTACACCCTTCTTAACACATGCTAATATTTTATTTGCCTTAGCAGCTGCTGCTGCTTGGCATTGAGCACTTTTATCTAGGCGGTGTTCCCAAATCCCTTTCAAATATGATACCCCTAGATTTACTTCATTTAGGTTATAAATTGCATGGCTATTTTTCATTCCCAGATGCATAACTTTACATTTATTCATATTAAATTTCATTTAGTTGCCCATTTCTCTAATTTATGCAAATCCCTTTGGAGGGAAAGAACATCATTTTCTGATTTAATTACCTTGCACAACTTAGTGTCATCAGCAAAATTGAAGACAATACTTTCCAATCCTTCGTCTAAGTCATTAAGAAATATGTTAAAAAGGATACTGAACCCTGAGCAACCCCACTTACCACATTACTCCAAACTGAGTATGTTCCATTAACAACTACTATTTGCTTCCTGTCTTTTAGCCAGCTCTCAATCCATGAGCAGATATTTACTGCAATTCCTGTATACCTTAGTTTGCCAGGAAGTCTTCCATGTGGCACTGTATCAAAAGCCTTTGCAAAATCTAAAAAGACAACATCCATCCAAGTTAAAACATACCTTCTAATTACATTTGTTTGACATGACATATCCCTCATTAATCCATGTTAACTCCTACTTATGATCTTATTCAGATAGACATATTCTTGTTTATTATCCCTTCTAATAGCTTTCCCACTACAGAACTGAGGCTTACAGATCTCTAATTCCCTGCATTTGCTCTCCCTTTTTAAATATAGGTATCACCTCTGCTTTTCTCGAGTCATTTGGTAGATACCCTGTGTTGAGTGATTCATGAAAAATAAAATATAATGGTTTGACTATTACAAAACCCAGTTCCCTCAGTTCCCTTGGATGTATTCCATCAGAACCTGGGGCTTATGTTTCCAACCTCTTTTGGATTTCTTCCTGCATTAACCAATTATTTGGTGAAGGCAGTGTAGCCCCATTTTTTGCAGTGTCCCAATGACTGGTACCTCCCTTGTGCATACTGAAGAAAATAACCTATATAGCTCATCTGCTTTTTCCTGGTCACTAATTATTAGATTGCCTGTTTCACATTGTAATATTCCAATAGCTTCCTTTATGGCCTTCTTCCCATTAATATACTTAAATAAATATTTTAGGGTTTATCTTACTCTCTTTTGCAAGCCTTATTGATTTCCTTGTACTCACGTAAAGCAGTCTCTGTTCTCTCTTTTTTGTATAATTTAAAATCCTGTTTTTACTTTGTATCTTGATATTTAAATTATTGTTAAGCCAAATTGGATGGGATTTACTCCTTTTATGTTTATTCCCACATGGTATATTGTAAGGATTTAAATGTTGTCCATTTATGATCAGTATTTTTACCTGTCAGTTCTTTCCCCCAGTCTATACTTTGAATTGCTGCCCTTAGACTGTTAAAATCTGCCCTTTTAGATTAAGAGTTTTTTTGGCCCCTTACAGTTTTTTTTTTTAGCTTAATCTCAAATGACACTGTGCTGTCATCGCTGTTTCCCATAGATTGCCCTTGATACATTTGATACCATATCAATATTATTTGCGATAGCTAAATCCAAGATAGCATAATTTCTAGTAAGCTCTTGCACAACCTGGGCCAGATAATGACCTCTTGAGTATACTCAAGAACCTGCTCCCCTTAGCTAAACTACTGGTCCATTTATCCAGTTTATTTCAGGGTAGTAAAAATCTCCCATTATTAGAACTTGCCCATGCTTAGCTGCATTTCCAATCTGTAACAATAATTGCAGTTCCTCACTTTCAATTATATTTGGGGATTTATAGCATACTCCTACCAATATTCTTTTAGAATTTTCTGCTTCGCTATTTAACTCTACCCACAAGCATTCAACAGTATCACTAGTTCCAGCATACATATCTTCTCTGACTAGAGGCTTAAATTCAGACTTAACATACAGACAAATCCCTCCTCCTCTTTTACCATTGCCCCAATATTTCCTAAATAGGTTATAACCATCCATATTAACAGTCCAGTCACAAGAGTCATCACACCAGGTTTCAGTAATGTCTATTAAATCCCATTTCTCATTAACTGCCAATATTTCTAACTCATCCATTCTTCCTGGCAAGCTTCAGGCATTAGCAAGCATACACCTTATGTTTTTATGCATCTGTAGTTCTGAAGTACCTGCCACTGTACTTGAGTTACTTAGCAATACCTCCCTATTAACTTCTCCACCCCCATATCTAGTTAATTCAATCTTGACCTCCTCTACACTTTTCTGCCTTTCCACCATCCTAGCACAAAAGCTCCCTTATCATTAAGGTGAAATCCATCCCTGCTATAGAGATTGTACCGAAGTGAGAAGTCATCCAAACCCCTCCTTAGTTCACCACTTTTTTAGCCACGCATTAACCTCCCTAAGCTCCATCTTTCTCACTGGGCTAGTACGTGGCATTGGTAGTATCTCGGAAAAATACTACCTTGGAGGTCCTTGCCTTAAGCATATTCCCTAGATCTCTAAACTCATTCTTTAGGACAGTCCATCTTCCACTAACTTTGTCATTGGTACCAATATACATAAAGACCGCAGGTTCATTAGCAGCCCCTCCCAATAATTTATCTACCCATTCCACAACATGCCGAACCTAAGCACCCGGGAGACAGCAAACTGCCCGGTTGCTGGGATCTGGGTGAGAAATCACCCAGTCTACCTTCCTAATAATAGAGTCCCCTACCACCAAAACCTATCCATTGCTTTACCTATTTGGCCCTCCCTCTCCTCCAGTAGAACTGTTCTCCCAGCTGTTAGAGGGAACAGCTTTATCTAGAATTGCCATTTCTGAATGTACATAGCCAACAGTTTCACTCAATCTAGCAAATCTGTTGGTGTGTACCAACTCAGAACTGGCCTGCCCCCTGATCCCCCTTTCTTCCCCTTGTAACTGTAACCCAGCTACCTCCCTTGACATCCTCACTAGCCACTTCTCCACCCTCCATACTAGGCCCAGCTAAACTGTGCTCCGTGAGCACCAACTCCCTTTACAGTGGAGGAATATTACTAAATGAACTTCAAGATAGGCAACATGCTCACACCTCTCACAGAGGTATGGACTCTGGATCAGCTGTTGCAGCAGTTCCTGCATGTGACAGGAAGTACACTGAGTGATGTTATCACTGGACTGACTCATGGTTACCAATTTCAAAAATAAAGTGAAAAGAAAAAAAAATTGTATAACGT
This sequence comes from Discoglossus pictus, assembly GCA_027410445.1. NCBI lineage: Eukaryota > Metazoa > Chordata > Amphibia > Anura > Alytidae > Discoglossus > Discoglossus pictus. The sequence continues at coordinate 62,444,611 of CM050164.1, read as the reverse complement.
TTTCAATATAAAAATATCTTTTTCTTCTCCTTTGCAATAAAATTTGCCCCCTTTTCTTTGAATTCCCTCCTTTTATTTAAACTCCCACACTTATACTAGAACTGTTCGCAAGCTCACAAATTCACTCATTCCCCTGTTTATATGTGATTCCAACTACTCACCTGTACAGAATCAGAAAAAATAAAAAACACTTTACTTTCCAGAAGTAAATCATATTACAAACAGACCCATTCAGGTTACCCACTTATATGCAATCAAGCACAGGGAAAAAACACACACCCTCACCTGTACAGAATCAATGCACACAGCAAAAAAAAACACTTTACTTTCCAGAAATAAATCAGATTGCAAACAGACCCACTCAAGTCACCCACTTACAGGATATGCAGTCAAGCAAAGGGAAACCACACCGATTTCACCTGTACATAATCAGTGCACACAGCAAAAAACACACTTTACTTTCCAGAAGTGTATCAGATTTTTAATATTTATGGGGAGGGACCCGGACACTGGAGTAAAGACACAGTTTTGTTGTACAGTGTTACGCCCCAATCATTCAAGAATAGTCGCACCCTGTCTGGATTGCACTGTCCAAAGACCTATAAGTAAAGAGAGTTTTAATTCACTATGGTTGACCTGCAGAGCAAAGAAGATTAATGTATAACCATGACAATAGAACTGTTGAATCACCTTGGGAAGAAGAGATATCAAGTGTCTATAAGAAAAAGGGCACATATATATATGCCAGACTCAAGTAAAATATTTATGAATTCTGATAAAACCAAGAAAAAAGGAACTACTGCCTGAAAGAAATGAAGCAATATGTCTGATTAAATAGTCTGTCAATCAACAGCAGCTCAGAGGATTCTTAATCAGAATACAGCACAGTGGTAGTTCCCCACTATGAAAGGACCAAAAGGAGGGAACAGAAAACTTTTCCTCCTGGGCTAACAGCAGTTTTCACCCAAATAAAGAAGAGACTGATGAGCGCCCTGACTTTAGATTCCCAGACCCATCAAATAACTTTGAACTAGATATCCATGCGAGGAATGGAATTGCAGCTGAAGTTCTGACCAAGTAGTTAGGTAAGCCAGGATACAATGGCATAAAGATGCCCCCGCCCTCCGCCTGCAAGCAGTGTCAGCAAAAGTTCTAATAAAACAAGACAAAGAAAGACTAAACCTTGGAAACAAAGTCATAACCAACCCTGTTTTACATCATACCATTGACTTTGGGAGGATTGGATAAGAAAACCTTCTTAAAGATAGATCACAAAAGACTTTGAGTTTTTGGAGAATTGGGAAAACCTTAATGAGGCATTTCTAAATCTAAAAAAAAGGGGGGAAATTCTAGGATATGAAATAAAATTATGTCTGCAAACAGTAAACAATTCAGAGACTTATTAGTTCAAATTACATTATTTCAGTAAAGGAGAAGAGAACATAATGAGATATCCTTTGTAAGTGTGTAACTTTATATTCTGACATACATGGCAAATATAAAAAAAAAATCATTTTAGAATAAGGCAGATTTAAATGTTAACAACTTTACTGCAGGATGAACTAGCCCATGAACGTTTAACTTCATTTATTAACAAATTACAGTCTCTGCATAAAACCCACTGCTTTGTAACAGAGATTTGCTCAGAATCTGGATGCTGTTCGTCTGTTCCATCAATCTGTGCAGTTTTACATAAAATTATTTCTTTCCACTTCTGGCTGTGCCTGAAGTGAACTTTGATCTGTAATGAATGAATCATCTCCTGACTCTGTAAAAATGTTTTCCAATGTGTGGCAACTCAAAGCAGGGCCCATGTGTAAAGTCTCAACATCTGTCCACCATCAGATTACCTCTACTTGAGTAAATTCATACCTTGGCCACCATGGAATTTTGATTCACAGCACATTCAAGTGAAAACTCTTCTGATACTCAAGTAGGATAATTTCCCTCCCATATCTCACCCTGTTACACTGCTGTTGTCATTGATATTTTGTTCTGTTTCTGTTCAGTCGTGACTCTCCTTGACCCTATGGACTGTGGCATACCAGGCACATTTTGTGTCTGGGTGTGCTAATACATACTGTTTTCATTGTAAAGATACTGGAGTGGGTTGACAGTTCCTTCTTCAGTGGACTGCGATATGTCTGAACAAAAAAATAATTAAGCTGCAATACATATCAAATGAGGTAAACATACACTATATGATTTTCTTTAAACAGAATGTTCTAATCTGCATATTTGCTGAAAACTTTATAATTTTATTCATGTAAAGAAATGATAACTATAGCCATTTGTAATTAAGTCAATACAGCTACCTATCAATTTTGACTCCAATTCCTGGGTACTATGACATAATTTGGAGAAGGATGGCACAGTCAACATTTGAGCGAGATACGCTAACTTTTATTGATGGCCATCTTTAGCTTATGTTTTTTTAACCCAATTATTGTTGCCATTGGAATGATCCTTCAATTAGCGAGCCATGAGACAATCTCTATGAACATTATTAAACAAGCAGAATTTAATGTTATCAAATCTACTGATTGAAATGATCACTAAGCACATCAAATGCGGTGTTCATTCCTGTAATAATAACAACTACACGTCTCTAATGCATATTTCCTAAGTACATAATTATAGGGACATGGAAATGATCTGTTTCTGTGTTGCATCAGAAAAAGGGTAGTTGATAAAGGGTCACGTTTTTTTTTTCTTTTTTCAAGTTTATTTGTTCTTGGACTAGGCCACTTCCAGCCAATTAGATCTACAGACTAAAGTATTATTTCTACATTTCTTGTAAGTTTCAATGAAGTTTAAACAGGATTTATGTAATTTTTTCATGCAAGTAAACAACGTTCTTTTAAATGGATGAAAAAACAGTTGTTGAATCCCTTTAATTAGATCCTCTGTTCTAATATGGCAAAAAAAGGATTCAGTCTACTCTAGAATACTTTTTTTCTAAAATGGATATTAGATGTAGCCTCATAAGTCCAAAAATATTGTTGGTTAATTGTTTTTTTTGCAATACAAAGCGGAGATCAAATTAAACTTAAAACTGGGTGCTTCACACTTATTTAAGAATAAAAGAAAAAAAAATCTTTAATGGAATATTAGGAAGGTGGGGGAATACATTTAAGGGAGACAAAGTGTCTCACAAGCCCATATTAATTTGCCATACAAATGTAAAGGAACAGGAGGATACACTCCAGAGTATTTCAAAAGTAAAAAAGTATTGATTCCTACAAAATACCTATATGACATTCCTTTAAACTCTAAATGGTCCTCATATATATAATAGAAACCAACAGACCCTGGAGAAATATGTATAGCAAAAAAAATATAATAGCGACGATAAAAAATAAAAAAATACTGCCAATGAGTATAAATGCCAAAAGTTAGCGGTAAGAGTATAGCTCATTGGATGCGTTTAATCCTTCCTGATTGTGATCCGCTACGTATCCACATTGTAATACGCTGCGTATTCACGCTGCTCATTGGATGTGTGTAGTGCTGGGAGTGACTTATTTCATTGCGTTTCCATAGTTTTATTGAGCTAATCGATACTTTCTCAATAGTGACGTCATTTGCCAAAAAGGCTCCTTCTTAAAAGTTATTCCATTATTATGTTATATTCGTAGTTTGACAACTATGATATGTGATTGCTCTTGAGTATATCATTTATACATATACATTAAACTCTCAATTTAACTTCGAGTGAGCAATTTCTTTTGTGCTGGACTCAAATTAACTTTAGTTTATTATCAAATTTTCTTCCTCTTTTAGTTGTTCTATCTTTATTTTCAGAGATTTGTCAGACTTTTGTACAGTTACACATCCTTCCCTTAATAGTTCTTCTTCCTTTCTCATAACCAGAGTTTTAATTTTGGTTTCGGACCTAAATATATTTACATTTTTGTCCCTAGATTTTTTTCTTATAATTGATTTAATAATAGGGGGGAATCTTGTCGTGGGTGCATATCCTACAAATATTGATTTCTCTTTGTCTGGGTTCTTGGTCTTCCCCTTCCTCTCCCTCTGGGTATTTGGACGCGCCGCCTCTCTAAAATACTGTCCATGTATGTTTGATTCATTCTAGAACTTGTCATAGGCATATTCATAAGCATATCTTGTGTAGTTACACTTTGTGAACTGCAATAGGCTGATCCTTCTATCTCTGTGTAGTCAGAAGAGCTTATTTCATTCATTTCTGTTCCTTCTGTTCCTTTGGTGATATTGGTAACTTTATAAGCTTTTCCTGTTTGAAAATCACTCTTGTCTCTGTTAAATTTCAGTTGTTTCCTTTTTATTATATCTTGTTTTAACCTCATTAATTTTTGTGATCCAGTTATCATATTAAAAAGTATTTTTATATTTGCTGATTTATAATTCGCTTAGGTCTACTCTTTTATTTAATGCCTCAATGTTCTTCTTTTCTTGTTCTTTTATTAAGGTCATAAGATCGAGGGAACATGTAGTAATTATTTCAGTCCATTTTTGTGACAGTTAACTTTGGGCATTTATACTCATTGGCTATAGCAGTATTTTTTAATTTTTACTTTATATCGTTACTATTATATATTTTTTGCTATACATATTTCTCCATGGTCCTATGATTTCAATTATACATATGAAGACCATTTAGAATGTTAATCCTATAGGAATTTTGTAGGAATCAATATTTTTTTAATTTAGAAACACTCTAGAGTTTTTCCTCCTGTCCCTTTACATGTGTATGGCAAATTAATATGGGCTTGCAAGACACTTTGTTTCCCTTAAATGTATTCCCCCACCTTCCTGTTTTTCCTGTTTTAATATAATAACTAAACACATTAACACAAAGCAATTTAAAATGGGTGCTATTAAACACAACTACTTGGTAACATAATTATAATCACTAGATCTAAAGGCCAAGTTAACCTAATTACTCAAAGCAGTTGAATAATATGTGACTGGTTAGTAAGCTGGTTGTTTGCATCTCTCCACAGGAGGCCCTCAATGATAAACTGCCCAATTTAAAGCATTGTGTAAGTGCAACAAAGGATCTCTTAGATCTGCCTTTGAAAACAATACTTTGATTACACTTCCATAGACCAAGTTACACGGTATAAAATTACCTAAATTATCAAAAAAAAACTCATAAAACAATACATAAAAATATCAGGCATGTGTAACATAAATATAACCACTATAGCAATCTGTTAAACACAAAAATACTGCACCCATTATTACAGTACAGTGTGCACCTCTATAGTACAGAGAATATACGGAGAGGTTAAAATGCTACCACCAGTACAGTGAGTCCCTTAGCCTAGTGCAAAGAGAATACAGCGCACAGACCTGATTGGCACATGGTGGTTTGTGACAAACTTTCTGTTAACTTTTACCTTTAAGAGCTAAATCATTGCATTGCCTTTTCCCATGCCAAGTTCATGCAGTCAGTTGAAACCTGTGGACACCAATAGTGGTTCCTTTGTGCTATTCTGCACCATACTCTATTCAGAAAACTACAGATGTGTTTCTTATGCCAAAAACACTGCTTGCATCTATCAGAGAATTGATGTTCTCATATCGAACGGTGGTCTGCAACACTTTTGACTTGAAGCTGTGTTTATATATTTATTTTCACATTCTTCAACAAACACCTGGTATATGCAAATGTTTAGGGAAAGAAACACAGGCTCAGCTTATTTATGAACATATCCTTGAAAAAGCATGAGAATGTTTTTCAAATGTTTATTCATGAATATGCAATAAACAATTGTCTGTGGAAATCTGGAAGACTGCTAAAGATTTACATTAATTTAGAATGGGATGGTACCATGTTGCAACAAACACTCATAGGGCTAATGTATGCTTTGAAATATTGTAAGCTAAAAGAATTGCAAGCTGGGTGACATATGGGATTAAATCTTTATAAATTGAAAATTATGAATCTGGGATGTAAAATAAGCATTATATTTATAATTATCTATAATTTCATGCAACACATAGAACATTTACAAATACAGAAAAGCAATGCAATATGAATATCATATATGCAAGGGAAGTAAGTATAATGCAGCCTCTATAAAGAAAAACACAGGTGACCATACTGGGTATAAAGAGCAGTGATTTGGGTACCAATTCTAAATAACGGACAGTGTAGTGCTAGAAATTGGAAATCTATGAGGAAATAATAACTGTATTTGATGTATTTCCATAAATAAATAAATTCAGGGTAAACATAATTATTATAGTTCAATTATAATGCACCAACATATTTCTTAGCGCTGTACATAAGATTACAGCTCACATAAGCTCACTGGCATCTCTTCAACTCCCTTCCCATTCCCTCCCCAGCAACTCCCCCATTCCCTCTCCCATTCCCTCCCAAATACCTCTTGCTCCTGTGACTGCCGGCTTACTCTGAAAGCCGGCTCTTGCGAGATCACATGATGTAATCGCACGTGGGCCAAGCTATCAGAATTATCCAGACAGCCAAAGGCACAGGAGGATGTCCCTGCTCAGCGTCCCAGAATGCAGTTTTTTTAACTTGTTTTAGACATTCAAATGTGAACACAGATGTACTATCTATTTACTGTACTACTGTACGGTGGAGGGGTTCTGTCGTTTTTTTTCCAACCATATTGTTGTGGTGAACTACCTACTCATAAACTCCACCACACAAGCTGAGATCCTGCTACACACTGATGATAGCCAGTAAGCTTGAAACAGCTGTACGTTGATAGGATACCCAGCTTGTGTATAATCCAAACTTGGCTTTGCATAAAAGCTGTGTAATACAGCAGGCATAAGCATAAGCTTAAAGGAAGCCATGTTTAAAATGGGCTATGGATTGAAAAACAAGGCATTTGTGGGCACATTTGCATATCCCTGCTCAGCTTTCCAGAATGCAGTGTAATTCTCAGCTGGAAACAGGTTTTTTAACTTGTTTTAGACATTCAAATATGAACACAAATGTACTATTTATTTACTGCACTACTGAACGGTGGAGGCTACTATCACTCTTTTGCCCACGATTTATTAAATGATTGTTGTGGTGAACTACCTAGTCATAAAATCCATAACACAAGTTGAGATCCTGCTCCACGCTGATGATAGCCAGTAAATTTGAAACAGCTGTACATGGATATGATTCTCAGCTTGTGTATAATGCAACCTTGGCTTTGCATAATGGCTATATAATACAGCAGGCATAAGCTTAAAGAAAGTAATGTTTAAAATGGGCTATTGATTGAAGAGCGAGGCAATTGTGGGCACATTTGCATGTCCCTGCTCTGATTCCCAGAATGCAGTGTAATAGCAGTTTTTCGCAGAATTCTGAACTGGAAACTAACTTGTTTTAGACATTCAAATGTCAACACAAATGTACTATTTATTTACTATTATTATATACTAGAATATTGCCGTCAAAAAATGACGGGAATCAAATTGTAAGTGAGCTAATGCTGTTTGCTGTATGGTAATGAACATTAATACATTAATAAAGGAATATACTTTAACTATTTTGAAGTAATAAATGCAGGAAGCATTATGCTGAAGAGCTGACAATCTGTTTTCAAGTTGCTGCAGCATACAATGTATGTTTTCAGTGCTGTGGAGCTGCTGTGTAAGGGCCTCATTCTATTATCGGCGGTAAAACGGCCGCAAGGCTGTGATTCCTTGCGGGGGTTCCGTTATCTTGCAATTCAATTAAACGGCCCTGCAAGGATCTCCCCTTACGGCCGGCCGTATATCTTGCAACCGGCCGTAAGCTCAGAAAACTTTAAACACAAAAATAAATTCAAGATGGCACTGTACAGCTCTGTAAATGCTAGGGATCATATTGGGGGACATGAGGATTAATAGCACCCCCCTCTCAAGCTTGCACATCAGCCCAAATCCGAGATTACATTAACTGTTTTAACACCTACAATCACTTTATAGTCTCCTCAGAGTGCAGGATGGCTTTTTTTTCAGCTTTATATTGTGCTTAATTGGTGCTAGCGGGACCTTTTTTCTGCAAGTAAGCTGCGGCTCGGTTTTAGCCTTGCAGAGAGGGTTCCCGGAGCAATTGAATAGCAACCGGGATTTTCTTGCGGCCGAAACTCTTGCGGCCGTTTTAGATCAAAGGCTTTCCTCCCCGGCCGGAAGGGAATAGAATAGCCGAATAGCTTGTGGCCGGTCCTTGCGGCCCTGCATCTCCTACGGCCGATAATAAAATGAGGCCCTAAGTGTGAGCAATGTGTGCAGTGCGTAGTGTAAATAGTGTGCGTGCGCAAGTAAAATCCGTTAGGGTAGCTGTGTACTTCCGCATTATGTAAGTTAGTGTTGTAAAATGGCGCCTAATGTGTGGTACGCGGCTGTTGGTGATTTAGTGTCCTTGTTCTTGGACCTCGTCCAGCTTTTTCGGAAAATCCGTATGTGTTTGGTGGTGTTTTGCGTCTTTAAGGTCCTGTAGCCTCGTTTTCGCTTTTTTCGCGGCTATTTTTTCTCTCGCTTAGGTGATTTTCGGGTGTCTAAACTCTTGAATTTGGACTTAAATGGAGGTGTAACTTCACTTGCAGAGGTCCTGGGTGCCCCCCTTGCTGTAAGCTTTTTATGTGTTTGTTGTATGTATTTATTGTGTTTCTAATGTTTTCAGTTTCTCGGGGGTCGGCCGTTAAAGTCGTAATTTTGCAAGGTTGTAATGTTTTTTTTTTTCTAAGTCCCAGGTCTAGAATTTGTGTGTCGTAAGTCCGTAAATATTGCGAGGTCCGCAGTTGCTGGTAAAGAACGCCTTCGACGAGGGCCTCAGCGTTAACAACAACTTTTGACAACCCGCAGTTATAACAACTATATATGTGATACTAGCGACTTGCCCGTCAAAAATGACGGCAATAAAATTGTAATGCTGGCAATGCGAGCCTCTCCCCCTGTCTACTTCCTTCCCTGTGTCTCATCTTCCCCCTTCTCTTCCTCCCTTGTATCTCTTTTTCCACCTCCTCTCACTCCCCTTTGTCTTTCCCCCTCCCCTGTGTCTTCCCCCCCTCTCCCTCCCCTGTGTCTTCCCCCTCTATCCCTCCCTCCCTCCCTCCCCTGTGTCTCCCCCCCTCCTCTGTGTCTCCCCCCCCATCTCCCTCCCCTCTGTCTCTTACCTCCTCCCCTGTGTCTCTCCCCCCTCCCTCCCCTGTGTCTGTTTCATCCTCCTCCTCCCTCATCCTCCTCCTCCCTCCCTCCCCTCCTCCTCCTCCTCCCTCCCTCCCCTCCTCCTTCTTCCTCCTCCCTTTCCCCCTCTCCAATTAACCCCCCCCCTCTCCCCTCACTTACCTTCATCACTTACACTCCATCTCCCCCAGATTTTTTGGGGTTCCTACGCCCTTGTCTTACACCATTTCTAATTTTGTTAGTTTGTTACACAAACAAATTTCACAAACATGCACTCTACCCCCCCCCTCCCGCCTAAAGTACAGTGGTTTAAGTTTGAGCCACATTGATTGATACCTTACTATGGGCCTCGTTCAATTGTGATTTGGCCAATTGAATAGGGCTTTATATAAGCACAGAGCATATTTTTTTGCAGAAGTTTTTAGTTAGTGAAGACCTTGTTTTTGGATAGAAGTTCACTAACTAAAAACTTCTGTAAAAAACATATGCTATGTGCTTATAAATAGCCCTATTCAATTGGCCAAATCACAATTGAATGATGCCCTATATATGTACATTGAACATATACAAGCAATGAAATGTCTAGAGTATTTGGGATGACTTGAAGTGCAAATAACTGCCATGGCCAAACCAATTGGAAAGCTAGCCCTTTTAATTGTTTTGTTGTGATAAATTTATGAATAATTAGTTCAGATCTGTTTATGCTGCCTGATTCTCATGTAAATTTAGCCACATGTACAGCTGCCTGGGGCTTTTCTAATTATATAACTGAATTTGTAGTACCCTAGAATCACTATAATGTAGCAAATAATACTAATATAACTTCAACTACTTTAATATCATAAGATTCCTTATAATTTCAGGTCTCTATATTATCAGTTCACTGCTACTTCAAAAGAGGCTCTGACCTGATTTCGAGTTACGACAGGCAGTCTATAAGGGAGGTTAAAAGCTCATTTGTAATTGAATTGATGTCTTTTGGCTGCCTCGCAACGGATGCCGAGTTACGGCCATGAAAAAAAATGGCAGCATTCAAGGCTTGGAGCAATACCGATTTAAGCTTCAAGTCTTGTGGGCTTGAAAACAAAAATACAGGTTCATCTGCCGCCAAGCCTGCAAATAAGAGAGGGGAAATTGTCGTAATTGCGATTTGTCGGTCACGCTATGTTAAAAGGCGCTCATCGGGAGGCCTGAAAATCACTGGTTTGCAGAGGGCTGCAATGAGTGTCGAAAACCTGTAAAGTAGAGGAGGGGAAGAGGCTCGCAATGAGCGCCAGAGGCGCTCATTGGGAGGCCCGCAACTGAGATGTTGGGGAGAGGCTCTCAATGAGCGCCAAAGCCTGTAAGCCTTTGGCGGTCATCAGGAGGCCCACAAGGCTCACAATGAGTGCCGAAGGCTCCCAAAAGAGGCTCCGACCTGATTTCGAGTTACGACAGGGAGTCTATAAGGGAGGTTAAAAGCTAATTTGTAATTGAATTGATGTCTTTTGGCTGCCTCGCAACGGATGCCGAGTTACGGCCTTGAAAAAAAATGGCAGCTTTCAAGGTTTGGAGCAATACCGATTTAAGCTTCAAGTCTTGCGGGCTTGAAAACAAAAATACAGGTTCATCTGCTGTCAAGCCTGCAAATAAGAGAGGGGAAAGGCGGGGAAAGCGACACAGGGGAGGGAGAGAGGGGAAGTGACAAAGGGGAGGGAGAGGGGGGAAAGAGAGGCCAGCGATGAGTGCCAAAGATACAGTCGTGCGCATGCGTGCAGCACATGCCGCGTTCTACAATGAACTTCAATGAAGCTGGGAGCTACACCATGTAGGGTCACTCTAGTTGGGCAGGTCATAGCAGACAAATCACAGTCCACTAAAGAAGGAACCGGCAACCCACTCTAGTATCACCTATCATATTGTTATCAGACACCTAGTGGAATGTTGATACTCCACAGTATCACATATTGGACATGTGTATTAACCTTTTAATATTATATATGATATATATATATATTATATGATATCTTATGCTATTATTATTATTATTATTATTATTATTGTTATATGTATTGATCATATTGCATAGTAGATAGGGCTCCTTAGTTTACATATACAGGAATTTGACACACATTTTTATGTATGTGGATGTCCCAAAACTTCAACCAGTGAAAACACACTGACACGGTGAGAACGGTAACAAAGCTATATTTCATGCACAGAGTACAATCAGAAATAGACAAGACGGTGCATTAATATCATAGTTGTGGTGTGGGTGGATACCAGAAGCGCAAGAGGTTGTGCTTGTGAACAATGGGACACCCAATTGGGGTCTCTCAATTTGGGTGTCATAGTTTAGAATACGCATGATGCATAGCACCTTCCGGGGTCACATGTAGTCACTCCACCATTGCAACTAGAATCTGATGAAAAAAAGGATCATCAGAAATCAGTCCATTTAATTGAAGAAAACAATAATGTGCATAGCACTTACAACATGTCTAGATCTGCTCAATGAAACAGATGATTCAACCTCTGGACTGTGTAATCCAATCCAGTTTCACAACTACAGTGTGGTGACAAAACAAAATCTGAAAAAAGTGGTCAACTAAAAAAAGGGTAGAGGAGGATTAAAAAAATAATCAACATGCATGAACAGTACAGTGCTAAATACTGTAACTGTAACAATATACCAAATCCCCAGATTCCCATCTGCAAGCATTACTAACTATTAGCTAGGTTTCTGCATAATCAGCAATATGGGAAAAAAAAACATTTATACGGAGAGGACACAAAGGTCAGCAGCCAGATTCACTGTTACTTACATCAGACCCCTGGGATCTGTTCTCAGACTCATATTGAGGTTAGGATCACATGCTTCACTAGTGCATATATTAAAGCTGGCTATCATTATCCTGCCATTGTAAGACTTAGCAAGTCCTCCGCCATAGCAGGATAAGTGTAAATTTAAGCTAACAACAATCATGTTTTAGATATTTGGCTATATGATAGCTTTAAGATTGTGGGAGCTACATGTTAAGGGGGAGGGCTGTCATTGAAGGGGGACCAGCATGGCTTCTGCGGTGATCCCCTGGAATGCGCTCTGATCCGCCCCAATCCTGAGCAGCCCGGCCAGGAGGGATTCAGTCATCAGGTGGTGCCTCCTCTGCACCCTTTTGCGCCGGCCAGGACTGGGCATGATTGGTGGAGATGCTGGCCTGGATCCCCCAAAGACACTCCAACTGTTGCCGCATGAGGGCCACCACCTCTGCCTGCGCAGCCTGGCCTGATGTTGGGGATGGAGGAGTGGGGAGGGTCTGTGGCCTGGCTGGAGCCTGTTACATTACGGGCAGTGGTGTTGTTGGGTCCGGCCAGCCCAGCTCACTGCTGTGGGGGGAGGAGGTGGTGGCTGGCTGGTATGGTCCCTCCATTGAGAGAGCCCTGGCGATAGGCTCAGTCTCTGGAGGAGGGGGATAGTGGGGTTGAATGCTAGCGCTGTGGCCGGTGGTCCTAATGGTGACCCCACTCGCCATATTACATCCTCCTCCGCTGAACCAGGGCCCTTGGTTCTGCTTCTCTCCTCCTCCGCCTGCGCCGGTCCCTGATGGACGGGGGCTTGCTCCTCCACTCCCTGCTTCGATGGAGCGGACGCACCCGCCTCTGGCTCGCCACTGGACCCAGACCTCCTTGTTGCTGAAAGAGAAAAAAGAAAGGTATATGTTATTAGTTTGATGTGCATTCCTAACTATCTGACATCTAGGCTTGAACCTGGATGATTCTCCTAATTGCAACTCAGATTAGCTATCATTTGCTAGATATGATCTATTCTTTGGTTCTTGGTCTTGATCGTTCCAGCGGTGGGCAATTGCCTCACTCATTATAGCTCACAGTCAGGTTCTTCTCCTCCTTGGCCATCCTCCTCCTCACCTTGGCCCTGATGTCGTCAAAACGGTGCTTGACAGACCTCACATGTATGGAGTGACCTAGCTCTATGTGTCTCTATGCGTGTTCTTTAAATTAATGTGTATTGCAATTATGTGTAATCTGGAAATATGTGTAATCAAGGATTAAATGTAAAATCATAAATAGTATAATAGAAATAAACAAAACTGCAAATTACTACTCTCAAAATACTCCTGCTCTCTCTCTATATAGAACCAACCACCAACTCCGGGACCTGTTTGCTACTTCGTCAGAAAATACAACAGTCAACACATGGGCGGGTGGAGCGCAAATGTATAATCTCCCTCTGTCAATCATCTGCTGCTAGACTGCTTTCTATTGGCTGAATGTCCTGTGTCGCACTACTTTATACCACGATTGGATCATAACGGACGATCGCATCTCTGCCAACCCCTTGACAGCTTGTGTGCTCGGAAAGGGTTTACGGACTTGCGTCTACGGACCATTGGTTGAATGTAATAGCTCTGTAACTCTTCAGAATTTCAAGCCTGCAGGCTTTGTGGGTATGCCGTTGCCGCTACGGGCTTGGAATTTAATATGGCCCTTTGTCAACTTCAAGCACCAATGGTAATACTGTAAAAAATAGACTACATATTTTTATATCTACTTGCATGCACCAGACCCACAATCTGAGCTTGTGCATCACTGTTTCCAATAAGCTTTTTTCCATGGGGAAAAATCGCTATTGAAGTCCTACTTAGCAAATATCCCTGTCTATCACAGCTCCTGTAATAGCTTAGTAAATAATAATAGTGTACATACAAATTCTAAATATAAAGTTTAAGAAATTGCAATAAAGCAAATAACAAAACATTTGATAAAATAATATAAAGTAAAATATAATAGATGGGATTAACTCTATACACATTATATTAATAACCCAGAATACAATATTAATGTTTATATCCCCCTAAATAATTTGAGGAAAAAAGAATAGTTAATGAATAAGATAATTCTCCCATTTCAAACTGGTTACTTTCACTGTTTATTGAAATCTGTCAGTCCCACTTAATAAAAAACCTAACCCCAAATTTTTGGATTTGTAAACTGAGCTGTCTATACTAAGTTGCTATGTGAAACATGAACTGTTGTAATATAAACTATATCTCTACGCTAATGTACTGAGAGATAAAAAAGCTAGTACAGTAAATCCTTAACTTACACAGATTTGAGTTACACAAATCCCACCATCCACAGATTCATGAGTTCAGTACTATTTTTTTAAATAATGCATTCTGTTTTTTATTTTGTACTAGCGACTTGCCCGTCAAAAAATGACGGCAATAAGATTGTAAGGCAGGGAATGTTGTTTGCATGCAAAATGTATTTTGTTGGTGTTTTAAGATCCTTCGGGCGCTCATTGCAAGCCTCGCGCTGAGCACCTTCTGCGCTCACCACGTGACTCGCAATGAGCGCCTTCGGGGCTCATTGCGAGGCTCTTGGTTGTTTGTGTGCTATGAGCAGCGTTGGTCTTTTTTTTGGGTATGGCAATGAATAATTAATAAAATAAGAAATGAATATACTTTATCTATTGTGAAGTAATATATGCAGGAAGCATTGTGTTGAAGAGCTGGCAATATGTTTTCATGTTGCTGCAGCATCAGTGCTGTGGAGCTGCTGTGTAAGCGTCATGAATGTGTGCAGTGTATAGTGTAATAGTGTGCATGCGCGAGGCAAATCTGTTAGGGTAGCTGTGTACTTCTGGATTGTATAAGTTAGTCTTCTAAAATGGCGCCTAATGTGTGGTATGCGGCTGTGGCTTATTTAGCGTCCTTGTTTTCGGATGTCGTCCGACTTTTTTGGAAAATCTGTAGGTGTTTGGTGGTGTTTCGCGTGTTTAGGGTCAGTGATATGTATATGTACTATTAAATCATAACATAACACTGTTCTGTATCAATATTCGGCTGGTGTATTAAAAAAAAATCAAAAGTTATCATCAGATATGAATTTACAAACTCTAGATTATTATATATTTATACATATTCTTACATACACAACAGCAGTTGGGGGATTTAAAAGGACAGGTTACACAAGATTCCTGTTAATGGATTTAAGTTTCCTGAGGCTCCTGCAGCTTCTCCTCAGTCTCCTTGGGCTCTTGATGGCCCTCCTCAACAGCTACATCCACATGAATGCAATCCTGCTGATCAGCTTTTGGCCCTATATTCCCATGTCCCTTACCCGCTCCTCTAACAAAAAGAAAAAAAAGCAATTCATGGCCTGTGCTATATAGTCACTTGCCTCTTGAGGTTTACCTTCAGCATGGATTAGTGGTCTGCAATCAGTGCCAACCACTCCCCTCTTTAAGGCCTCAAGCTGTCCACTGTGACATTTATCACACCCTGGTGTCTACCACGCAGGTGTATTGTATACATGACATAACTTCCCATGGATGTGACATACATGATTGCTCTCAGTATTCTGATGTGCTCTGGATCCATGCTAATAATGACTGCTGTTTGAGTGTGGCTAGTCCTTTAATAGGCAATGCATTAAAGCATCTGTTGTGGGCCATGTGTGTTTCCTGATTTGTATTAATCTCTTCAGTACTGGAGCCTGTGTTACCATTGAAGTTGATATATCTTATGTTGACATGCATATTTGACAATAGTTTATATCCACAAATGTATGTAGACTCACACATCATACTTTATTTTGTTTTTGGAATTCAACATATGCGCCTATGAGAATGTTAAATATAATTTTATTTTGTCCTAACATGTTTTTTCAAGATTTTTGTTACAGTACTGTCTCTTTAACTGCTTTTGAAAGGTCTCAGCATGGTTTTTTAGAGCCCTTACAAGAGATATTCAATTTGCATAACTTTTTTGAGAAAAATCAGCTACTGTAAGGCCTTACAAAGCTTCAGTAACTTGCATGAGGATCGTTAATTGTGATTGGAATAGGCTTTGAGAAAAACTCAATGTTACCGCAGACTGTAACTTGATAAAGCAGCTCATTTTAGCCTATTCAGAGGTGAATTTGTGCAGCGATGAAAATTAGAGGAACTGAAACTGTCCACAATATACTCTTTAACAATATCAAGTTGGGAAAGTTGGTGTCTGGAAATTTATGGAGAGCGCTGAAAACAATGCTATAGGGCGCCATCCAAGCTCAAAAATAAAACTTAAAAACATAATTTTCAATACTGGAATGATTTATTATGTTATGTTTGGAGGGTACAGGGTGGTGTAGTACACGTAATACCTGTAAGTAGGTGAGGATGGTATTCTCTTTCTGATCTTCTTTGAACAAATATTAGTTTGGTACAAACACATATCAAACATATAATATGTATTTAAATGCAAAGGTGCATACTCATTGATACAGCAAAAGAGCACACAACATTCTAGAGAATATAATGAGATTTGTCAGTAGTTTTCTCATGCCTTCTACTAAAAAATACAGTATATAGAGACTATAAATTTACTTATTTAACCTTTATATTGTAACTCTAGTGAATACAAAAGTAAAAACAGGGAGAACAAGAGGGGCATAATAACATGTTAACAAATAGTAATTATTCAGCCATTATCAACAATTAAAAATAATTATTTGTAAAGATAGTCGACTGCTGAAAGTAGTCAAATCAGTTTCGGTCTGAACTCGTCAGCAACCTCAAATTACATATGAAATATTCTGTTAAAAACCTCTATTTAAAATATGGCCTGAATCTGTGAAGGAGAGAGCTAAACATTTGAGCTACATATAATTTCCAGGAAACTATGATTATTTCTTGGGAAATACAATTGCTGCAAGGCAACTGTAGTTACAGTAACAAGTGTCCCAAATATTTATTCATGAACTCACTAGCAAATGTAATTAAGGGTATATGCCAAGCAGAACATGCGTTGACGATTTTTGTCAGATTTTCCACTGATTTTCAAATTACTCATACCCAGTAATATAAAATTACATTATTCAACTGAAAATTATTATGTTAATTAACAATTTTATTTATAATTAATATAAAATGAGCAATAGGAACCAACAATGTTGGGTAGAAGAGAGAATTGTAACGCTAAGCATCAATATAGTATGCAGGGTTCCGGACTAAAAAATCAAATCACAACCTAGATATAGGAGCATGGAACAGAGAGCTGATCATTATATTCCCTGAAAATAATCTTTGTTTGCAGATCATAAATTCCTATAAAGTTCTATCCTGTACCAACAGCTGCTGTGTAGAATTACCCTCATATGATGGTTAAATCATAGAATTGCACTCTCTCTAGCTCTGTTGGCCTCCATAGTCATTAACAAACATAAGTGTTGAAGACCAGCAGGAAGCCTTTGTATAATAACAGCTGCTTCACTTGCTGATGTCTCTCTAATTGGGTCATCACCAATTCCATAATTATTCTTGGTTGAAAATATATATCTTCTCTAGTTTTGTTTACTCGTGCTGGGTGGTAATGTTTCCTTGAATGTAATGAGATGGTGGGAAATATCTTGTGTAAAAGGATTCTTACTTGTATTTGGACAAATGTGATACTTTACATCCAAAAGAATTTGTAGAATTTTGCAGGAGCAACAATGCCATTTAAGAAAAAAAAAATACTACATATCTTAAATTTTAATATGTATTCGCTTAAAACATCTTCTTTTCTTACACTTTTACTATTGAAACAGATTGGATTGCAAATATGTGAGTTATCAATCTTGTAAGGTGCTTTGGGGACAGCCCTATGCACACTGGATTCTAAGACAGGGTTATCCACTCTTTGAAATGTGTCAATTTTGTTTTGCCATGTTCCTAACCCTTGCACAGCACTACAGAATATGTTGGCATGTTACAAATAAAGATAATAATAATAATTAGGAAAAACGGTTTAGCTCAACTATACATTTATATGCTCTACTTCATTTAACTCTAAAATGAATCCTGACTCATTTAAAAGATAACACTGTTCTCAGAGCAAATAATGTAATTTATCTCACTGATTTCAAAAATGGTTTCAGAATTGTTCTATCATCCATAGTATTAAAGTTATGCCCTCTTTAATATAATACACTAGCGACTTGCCCGTCAAAAAATGACGGCAATGTGATGTATATGTTTATGAAGTTGTTTAGTTATTTAAATATATTTTTGACCCTTGTAAGTATTGTGATATGAACATGTATTTTTGTAAAACGTTGATGTAATGGTTTTTTAAAATGAAATTTGTATCTGAAGAATTGTTCACTTTAATATACATAGAATCCAGAGAAAAGTAAAATGTAAAAAGTCTTTTTGAAACGTGCCGATTTTTAACATGAAGTTTAAAATATATGTAAGCAATAACCTTGAAAGTATATATTTTTAAAATTGAACTTTATTTTTTATGTAACTTTTGAATTTTTGCAAAACATTTGTCTAATTTTGAACATTATAAACAGGAACATAGTAAATACATTTTGTAACATAATTTTGAATTAAAAGTATTAACATTTGAATGTAAAAACAGTTTAACTTTAAATTAATCAGTATTAACATGAAATTTGTATCAGAATAATTGTTAACTTGAATATACATTGAATGTAGAGGAAGGCATACAGTAAAAACTCTCCTTAAACCGTAACTAATGAAAGTAATTCCTTACTGACCACATAAACTGGTGATAAACATTAATGTAGGTAGTAATCTTAAGATAACAGAGAATATTTACATTGTGACTTAAAAGGTGCTTGAGCTCTTAACATGAACTTTGTAATATGTTGAATGAAATAACTTGAAAATATTGTTTTTAAACTTGTAACATTAGAAACATTAACATAGTGACTTAACATTTGAACATAATTTTTCATAGAAATGCAAGGCAAGTATTTTGTGAGGCGAATTATCCATAAACATGACTTCCATTAATTATGACTGAATTAAACAACCAATTGTTTTGTATTTTTAAATGTTTTTCCAAAATGTTTGCATGCCTTTAGTTTGTATCCTGCAAAGTTATAGTACTTCATAGTAGACAATGTTTTTAGTAAAAATACGCCCATCTTCTAATAAATCACCTTGACTTTCATTGTTTTCAATGTAATTTTTAATAGCCTGTGGATTTTGCAGCGTGACAACGCAACGTACAATTGACCATGTGCAAAAACTGGTTCTTCCAAGTAAATACCCACAGATTTGAAAGTTTGACCTTGTGATTTATTAATGGTCATGGCAAATGCCATAATAATGGGAAATTGTCTTCTTTGAAGTATAAAAGGGAGACTACTTTCACTTGGTGCTAAATCAATTCTTGGTATGAAAACTCTCTCTCCTTTATGGGTCCCAGTTAAAATTTCAGCATCTATAAAATGGTCCTTTAATTGTTGAACAATTAATCTTGTGCCATTGCATAGGCCTTTTTTGGGGTTCATATTTCGCAGTAACATGATAATTGCACCTTTCTTTAGCTGCAAAATATGTGGTGGCATTCCAGAAGGAGTTAAAGAGTTAATAAATTCAGTTGAAAAGTTTGCCTGACTTTCATTGTCATCAGCAAGTACAGAATCAGCACTGTGATAATTTCTTTGTGGTGCATAAATTTTTTTTAAGATTTCATTATTGAGTATTAATGCATCTTTATTTTTACACGTCAGTATAACTTGGTTGGCAAGCTCGGAATATTCTTCGTTATTTATGCTCCCTTCAAATATAGTCGATATAATATCTTGTTGACAAATCATATGAGGTGGGATCTCTACAGTGTCGTCAGGTAAATGTAGTATTTTCTCTATTCTGCCTTCTCCAATTTTAATAAGCCAATCATTGAAATCAGTTTGGCCTTCTGATCTCATATTTTGTTGCAGTTGAAGATGGGTAAAATGTTTCCATACTGTACTTGACTTTATACATGTTTCAATAATGTCTGTTCGATTTCCATGTACAACGACAGGTAATGTTTGTCTAAAATCGCCACCCAACAACATTACCTTTCCACCAAATGGAAAAATATTATCCATGACTTCACGAAGCAAACGGTCAATACATTGTAGGGCATAGCATGACATCATTGTGGCCTCATCTATTATAATTAATTTACATTTCTTCAATTTCTTTGCTTGTAAGGATGTCATGCGAATATCTGACACAGAATTTTCTAAAATAGGCACTGGCAGTTTAAATCCACTATGAACAGTTCTTCCACCTTCTAATAAAAGTGCAGCAATTCCAGTAGTGGCAAACGCCATTGCTATTTTTCCTTGTGCTCGTACTGAACTTAAAAAATTGTACAAATATGTTTTCCCTGATCCGCCAGGTCCATCAAGATAGAAATAACACTCTGTCACCATGTCATCATCTATAGCATTTTTAATGGCATGAAATGCTTGCAATTGTAGTGTATTTAAAGTTGCAAGTCTTTCTTCTGTTCTTTCTGCTTGTAGTTGAATGTCATAGTCTTCAAAGTTAATGTCATCTATAAGACCTGGATCAGGCAAATTAAAACTTGCACAACTTAATCCATGAGTTAAAAAGACTTCTTGAATTTCCATTAACGCTTTTAAGTGTGCAATGGGTTCATTGTATCGTCGCATAAAGTCTTCAGCCATATTACTTTTAAAAGTCTCCCACAAAGCTAATGCATTTGGAGCATTTGAGAAGATACAAATAAAAGCAAATTGTTCTCTCATCTGTCGTGGCATTTGACATTGTGCTGCTTCTTCTAAACATCTTTCCCACTCTGTATCATCAGCGAGTAAGTTTCTATGTCTTGCAGCTAAATGGAAGGATTCATATACAATGTCATTAACAGTTCTTAATTGTTCAAAACTTTGTGCTCCTGGAACATTTAAAAGTAATATCCGTAAGCAAAAACGTTCAACATCTCTTGGACTGACTGTGTAAATTCGTGGAATTATTTTATTGCCTCTGGTTTTTCTTGCTCTCCATAATCCATTCACAAAAACATAGTGATATGGAATTTCAATATATAAGTATTGTGTTGCTTCAGCATCAGTGGAATTTAATGCAAACCATGCAGTTAGTGTAGTGTGACGATCTTCACTTTGGGCCAATGCATTCATTTCATTTCCAGCATGGAAATAGACTAAATGTCGTTGTGGCAAATGTACTGCAAACCTATATACTGCATGTGATCTATCATGCATTTCAAATTTTAAAAGCCGCCACATAGCTTCTGGCGCACTGACATAGCGAGCATCTACATGAGATGCAAGTTCATCATGTACTAACTCACTACTTTCAGGGTTGTCTGCACTTTTGACGACTACAGTAGCTGCATCGTAACCTTTGTAAATATATTTGTAGACATATTTAATGGATTTGATGGAAGTGCAGGCTTCTACGTTGATGTGGGCGTTGTACTTCATGAGTAAATGTGGATTGTAGGGTACTACATATCAATTGTCCACTTTTTTTCCACGAATAATGGCACTATCTCCTTCTCTTCTTTTATAAAGTGAATATCCATCACAATTTGCATATGTTTTGTCTCTATAATCTTTTGGAAAATCTTTTGAACATTGATTATTTTCCATACATGGTGATTGTGGATTAAGGTCTCCACAGGGTCCATGAATCATGCGATGAGTAACAATCTCATATAGTCTACCATATAGTTCTGGATCTGGTAGTTCAGCAACTATGACTGCATCCACTTTGTCCGAAGTATTTAATTTATCTTTCTCTTGAAGTATTATGAGAAGATGTGCATGTGGAAGGCCTCTTTTTTGAAATTCAATGGTATATACATAAGCAAGACATTTGCCAAATAACTGATTTATAGTGAAGTCATGTATTAATTCATTTAATTTGATCTTAAAAACTCTGGCTACTAAATCTGGTCGATCTGAAGCACTTTGTCCAAGAAGTAGATTTTGATTAATTTCTGGCCATTGTGGATTACATGTAAATGTCACAAATAAATCTGGTTTTCCAAATTTTGTCACAATAGCCATAGCATCATTGTATCTTTCTCTAATATTTCGAGGAGATCCTTGAAAGGAAGATGGTAAAATGATGGCTTTGCCAGCTGTCATGTCTCTGCTTGTAGCCACGTCAGCAACATAGTCCATGAGTCCACAATATTGTTCTACACGTAGTTTATCTTGTTGATATTTTATAAAGTTTAAATTATTTGCCTCAACTTGCAAATATGAATCAATAATCCATTGTTGTGTTAGTTTCCCACCACATAAAATTGGATTAAATTCATCTCTAATGGCAATTTGAGCAACTTTAAATTCAAGCATAGAAACATTATTTCGGATTCTGGCTTTAGCATTTGGGTAACTGGGAAGGGTTAATTTTGGTTGCCAACCTGCTTCTCCATGTGGGAAAAAGATGGGATATGTCCTTGGATCTAAATTTGGACTTAAGATATTAATATTAATAAATGGTTGCTCCTCATTTCTGGGATATACTCTAATGTCTCTTTGAAATGGTGGTTCTCCTTCATCATTCTGAAAGACCATTGCAACCTCATTTGATGTTGGCAAGTTATAACGACGTTTATCAGTATGTCTGTCTCTTTTAAGCACCATATTAACCTTTGGCATGGGTAATTGATGTCTTTGTGCATGAAGTAGTTGTTCATTTTCTACTTCTGCCAATTTTTTGTAAGCTTTACTGTAGGGATTGTTGTCCATAATGTTATTTAGCTCTATAAAAACACTGGGTAAGCATTTTTTATTTTCTTCCATCTGCATACGTTGGTCAACAGCTTCCATTGTATCTAGGACATATAGTTGAGCGAATTTTCTTTGCTCTCCTTCCTCTGGATGTAAATGGGAAGTGCAATGATAAATTTGTCCTTGGACTTTAAAACAGTAAGGACCATGTCCTGGTACATTAACAGCCAATGTTGCCCCCATAGATGCAAATGATATGGCACTATTGTAGGATCTTATGTTTGTCTTAAAATTTTTGTAATTTGGAAAAGTAGGTTCAGTCATAATATTTTGTAAATAGGTTGGAAATTGTTTCCTTTCTGGAAGTTTGAACTTTCCTTTTTGACAACAACTAATAAATTGTCCATCTCTGGGTCTCTCCTGTTTAAAATAATAAGCCTCACAAAACTGACATTGAGTACTCATGTCCCCACAACTATGAACCTCTACTGCTAAAGACTTCAGTAAAGGACAATTTGCAAAGCATATCGGATGTTGACTTTCATATTCATCAGATGAAAAGTCATGAAATGTTTCAACAACAGGTTCTAAATGTTTAGTTTTTTTCGTGGATTTTCTTGGTATATGTTGTCCTTGTTTGGTTGAAATGTCCTGTAAGTTTTTAGTAAGAGTTTGTAAATGCTTTGTTTTTGTAGTTGCTTTTTTTGGTCTGTCTTGACTGGTATCTTGTAAAATGTCATCTGATGTTTTAGGAACAGTTTGTAAATGCTTTATTATCTTTTTATTTTTTTTGGTTGTATCTTTCATTTTTGCAGCTGATATTCTTTTATTTGCAAGTCTTTTGCGTTCTTTTTCTCGTCGAATTTCTTTCTCCTCCGGTGTCTGCTGGGCGGCCCATCTCTCTTGTCTTTCTCTAGTTTGACGTCTTTTCTTCTCTTCTTTGGTCTCGTTATCAGCCATATTAATCTGTAAAGGAAAAAAAATAAATGTAATTGTGTATATTTTAATTTGTAATTCCTGTTAAAGATTCTTGTGCACAATTGGTGAAATAAAAGGCAAATCATTAATGTATCATTTATATTTAGTTAAATTTATAATTCCTGTCCTCACTGGCTAAGAATTTGGCCAATGGAATACTGCTGTAAATAAGCATGTAACATATTATTTTAAAATAATGGTTTTATTTATTAAAAACATTGTTTGTGGATAGATATTTACCACTGCAAAACTTCTTTGCTAAAAAAAAAAAGTGATGTGGTTATTGAGCTATGTATTGCATAGTAGCAATTTAATTAGAATAAGGGAGATAGTAAAATATTTTTTTTATTTTTCTGTTGACACGGATGCAACTGAAAGCAGTTTCTTTAGTTTTATACTTTAGTACTTATTATACTGTACCTTGGTTGAAGTGTGATTTAAATCCGAATATTTGTTGGTCCTCGGTTCAAAATCGTTGTCCAATGGTGTGGTCCTCTGTTGGAAGTCCTCGTCCGATGGTGTGGTCCTGTGGCGATAGCCCTCGTCCGATGTTGTGGTCCTGTGGCGATAGCCCTCGTCCGATGGTGTGGTCCTGTGGCGATAGCCCTCGTCCGATGGTGTGGTCCTGTGGCGATAGCCCTCGTCCGATGTTGTGGTCCTTTGGTGAAAGTCCTCGTCCGATGGTCTGGTCCTGTGTTGAAATTCCTCGTCTGCTGGTCTGGTCCTGTGTTGAAATTCCTCGTCTGCTGGTCTGGTCCTGTGTTGAAATTCCTCGTCTGCTGGTCTGGTCCTGTGTTGAAAGTCCTCGTCCGATGGTCCGGTCCTGTGGAGAAAGTCCTCGTCCGATTGTCTTCACACAGTATCTGTTGTAATATAAAATAGAAAATGTTGTTTGAGTGAAATGTCTTTTAAATAAGTAAAACATTTATGAATTTGGCTGTATTGTATCAGTTATGGTTATTTTTTTCTATATTTTTTTTTTTTTACTTTCTGTACAATCCCACGACTTTTGTTATTCTTATTTAAGGTTCTTAGTAAGGCTTGTGGGTTGTGATATATTAAATAAGAATATAAATTTATTTTGCTATGTGTTTATGTTATTTTTTGTACAATCCTGTTTTGTGCACACCACTTGTGGTATACTTATTTAACCTTTATTGGGATGGTTATAGTTAGTGAAACATGAAATAATATAATTAATGTAGTTTGCTATGTGTTTGTGTTAGTTTTTGACAATCCTGTTTTGTGCGCACCACTTGTGCAAAAGTTATTTATTCTTGATTGTACTGGTTATAGGTTGTTAAACATTAAAGAAGAATGTTAATGTAGTTTCCTATGTGTTTGTGTGATTTTTTGTACAATGCTATTAGGTGCGCAACACTTTTGTTATTCTTATTTTTGCTTCTTTGTAAGGCTTATAGGTTGTTAAACATTGAATAAGAAATTCTGTTTTGTGTGTAGCAGTTTGTGTCTCATTCAATTGCGATTTGGCTAATTGAATCGTGCCCTAAATAAGCACATAGCATATTCTTTTAAAGAAGTTTTTAGTCAGTGAAAAACTTTATTTTGGATAGATTTTTAGTAACTAAAAACTTCTTTTAAAAAAAATGTTATGTTGTTATTTAGAGCCCTATTCAATTGGGCAAATTGCAATTGAATGAGGGCCTTTGTGTGTACCATATGTTGCATAGTTTGCCCCTCATTCAATTGCATTTTTTACAATGTAATAGTACTCTAAGGCCGTCATTGAATTGCAATGTTGAAAATTGAATAGGGTTGTAAATAAGCACATTACATATATTTGTTAAAATTGAATAAGGGCCTAAAAGTGCTTATTTATAGCCATATTTAATTGTCCAAAATAGCAATTGAATGAGGGCCTTTGGTCACTGCATTTGGTATATTGTCAGCTCCTCATTCAATTGTGTTTTGGCCAATGGAATAGAGCTCAATATCAGCACAGAGCATATTTTTTTACCGAATTTTGTATTTAGTGAACTTGTATCCCAAAGCAACGTGTTCACAAAATAAAAAGTTCCTTTAAAAAATATGCTCTGTGCTTATATAGAGCCCTATTGAAATGGGCAAATCACATTTGAGTGAGGCCCTTGGCCATTAAAGATATATAGGTCCTCATTGAATTGCAATTTTGCCAATTGAAGAGGGCTCTATATAATCACATAACATATTTATTGAGCAAAGTTTTTAGTTATTGAAAACCTTGATTGTGGTTAGAAGTTCAGTAACTAAAAAGTTCTGTATAAAAAATATGTTATGTGCTTATATAGAGCCCTATTCAATTGAGGAAGTTGCAATTGAATAAGGCTCATGGTTCTTTCTTGTTTATACTTAATACTTTACCTTGATTGAAGTTTGGAATGACAGACGGTCCCCTCCTGCCAATCTTAATCCGCCGGTCTTCTTGTAGTGTCTGTTTGAAAAAGAAAGTGAAATAGTTATTTGTATATTTATAATTTTTCATCTATCAAAGCATGGCCTTTTCAGCATGTAATGTCTTGTTGTATCTTACCTCTTCTTCTTTGTTGGTGTTCTTTAAAAGGGATTATAGCTTACCTCCCAGTTGTAATTTGCACAATGCAAAGTAGTAAATTAGTAAAGAATTGTCTTCTCAAGTAAAAGCAGCAGTTATCTCAGAAGTCACTCCGTTCATCACCTGAGGAGAAATGTATTTTTTTGTGTGAAATAGGCAGTATTTATAAACTTGTAGAAAGTTCTGGAAAGTGAGACCGTTAGAACGCAATACGCATGCGCTATTTGCGTTCCAGCTTACAATTTGCGTTCCATCCGCCATTTTCTGCGTATTACTGTTCAAAATGGTGTTTAATATGATTGTGATACGTTCCGCATAGTATGTGTTTCATTATTGCGAGTAAGTGTAGTGTAGTTACGTCTGAAGCCTCGTTTTCGTTTTTTTTCTCTCGCTTAGCGATGGTATTAGTGTCTAAAGTGTTTTATTTTGATTTAAATGTAGGTGTAACTTGTTTTTTTGAGGTGCTGGCTGGTTCCTCTTGCTGTAGGTAAGCTTTTTATGTGTTTGTTGTGTGTCTTTCTTAAGTTTTAAATGTTTGTATGTCGGCGTGTTGCGTCCGATGTTTGCGAGGTCGTAATGTGTGGTAACGTGTCTCGTATGGTGTTTGCGTGTGTAGCCTCGTTTTCGTTTTATTCGTCGGCCATTTTTTGTGTCGCTTAACAAATTATTTAGTGTCTAAACTCTTTTATTTTGAGTGCAAATAAGTTGTAAGTTGCATTTTTGAGGTCCTGGGTGCTTCCTGTTTGTGTAGGTAAGGTTTTTATGTATGTGCTGTGTGTATGTATTGTGTTTGTAATTTTTTAATGTTCGCGAGTTGCGTCCGAGTGTTGCGAGGCCGTAATGTGTGTGAACGTGTGTCGTATGTTGTTTGCTAGTGTCGTAATGTGTTGCGACGTGAACTTTGCGAGATTCGCAGTTGTTTGGGTTGGGAATTTGTGTTGTGAATTTTGCAAGGGTCGCAGTTGCTGCAACTGAAGACCTCGCTTTGCGAGGTCCTCAGGTGCTGGCATGGAGCGCCTGTGGCGCTCCAAGCCAGCAACTGAGGCCCTTGCTTCGCGAGGGTCCTCAGTTGCTGGCAAGGAGCACCTTTGGCGCTCCTTGCCAGCAACTGGGAACCTGGCACAGTGCCCTCGCTTTGCGAGGGCCGCTGGCTCGCTACGCGAGCCGCGGCCCTTGCTACGCGAGCCCGCAGCGTTAGCAACAACTCGTACGCTCACAACTATATATGTGACTAGCGACTTGCCAATCAACAAATTATGGTCAATAAAATTGTAAAGCTGGGAATGCTGTTGCACAATTTAAGGTTTTTGATCGACTGAACACCTTCGGCGCTCATTGCAAGCCCCGCGCTGAGCGCCTTTGGCGCTCATTGAGAAACCTCTTCCCTGGTGTACTTTTTCTCCTCTGAGCCCCCTCTGTGCTCATTGTGAGCCCCGCGCTGAGAGCCTTTGACGTTCATTGCGTGGCTTCCAATGACCGCCATTGGCGCTCATTGTGAGCCTCTCCGCTAGTATAATTTTGGCTGTGTGAGCACCTTTGGCGCTCATTGCAAGGGCCGCGCTGATCGCCATTGGCGCTCATTGCGAACCTCTCCCCTTGTGTACTTTTGCTGCTTTGAGCATTCTCGGCACTCATTGTGAGCCCTGTGCTGAACGCCTTTGGTGCTCATTGCGATCCTTTCCTCTGCTCTACTTTTGGTTCTCTGAGCACCCTATGCGGTGATTGTGAGCCCCGTGCTGTGCGTTTTTGGCGCTCTTCGCGTGGCTCACAATGAGCGCCTTCGATGCTCATTGCGAGACTTTCCGCTCGTGTTGTTTTGGTGGTCTGAGCACCTTTGTCCGTCATTTCAAAGGGGCACGCTGATTGGTTTTGGTGCTCTTTGCGAGCCTTTCCCCTCATGTACTTTTGCTCCGCTGAGCACCCTCGGCGCTCATTGTGAGCCCCATGCTGAACACCTTTGTGGCTCATTGCGGTCCTCTCCCCTGGTCCTTTTTATTTATATATATATATATATATATATATATATATATATATATATATATTTTAATGCTAATTAAATAATGAATGAAATAATATATTAATATACATTACCTATTTGTAATTAATATATCCAGCAATCAATATCCTGAAAAGCTAACAATCTGTTTTGATGTTCCTGCAGCTTACAATGTACATTTGCATTCTTGCTGATCTAAGGTGTAAGTATCAGCAATGTGTGAAGTGTGTTGTGTAAATAGGCTGCGTGCGCGAGGCCAAACTGTTTGTGTAATTGGGCATTTTGTAATGGTAATGTTATTAGTTGTAAGTTAGTGTTGTAAAATGGCGGCGATTGTCTATGCGTTACGCTGGTGTGGAGCATTTTCCGTTGTCCCTAATAGTGTCTTTTATACCTCGTACGTGCCTGTGTCAAAGTCTTATGTGCTTAGCGGTGTTTTG
The DNA here is from genome assembly GCA_027410445.1 of Discoglossus pictus. NCBI lineage: Eukaryota > Metazoa > Chordata > Amphibia > Anura > Alytidae > Discoglossus > Discoglossus pictus. The sequence continues at coordinate 62,416,014 of CM050164.1, read as the reverse complement.
CGAGTTTAGGGGTTGTGTTGCCTCGTCTTCATTTTTTTCGGCCTCCATTTATCTTCTCGCTTAGACGATTTTCGTGTGTGGAAACTTTGCAAATTGTGGTTAAATTGTCATGCAACTTGACTCCCAGACATCATGGCTGTCCCCCCATGCTGTGCGTGGTGTTTGTTTTGTATTTTTGTTAATTTTGGTGCTGTTATTGTTCATTTTGTATGTGCGCGTTCGGCTGTTAACTTCCTATTTTTTTGACCTCTTATTTTTTGTGCCGCGGGTCGTATTTTTTGGTGTAAAAGTCTTATGTGCTTGGTGGTGTTATGCATGTTTAGGGGTCGTGTAGCCTCGTTTTCGTTTTTCCGGCCGCCATTTTTTTTTTCCTTAGGCGATTTTTGTGTGTGGAAACATGGCAAATTGTGATTCAATTATAGTGCAACCTGACTCCCATACATCGTACCTGTCCCCCCATGCTGTGAGTGGTGTTTGTTTTGTATTTTTCTTAATTATGGTGGTGTTATTGTTGTTTTTGTATGTGCGCGGTTCGGCCATTAACTTCATATTTTTTTGACCTTGTATTTTTTTTTTCTAAGTGCCATGGGTCATATTTTTTTTTTGTTAAGTGCCGCTTTCCTTTTTGCAAGTGTTACGGGCCTTAACTTTTCCACACATTTTTTTTTTCCAACTGCTACGGGTCTCGCATTGTGAATGGTGTAATTGAGATTTAGTTCTGCGGGTCGTAGGGATGAGCGTCGCTCACTGCCTCAGTCATATGGGGTTGTAGGGATGAGCGCCTATGGCGCTCATCTCCACCAGGGCAAGGAGCGCCTTCGGCGCTCCTTGCCAGCAACTGCGGCCCACGCTTTGCGAGCGTTGGCAACAACCCGTATTGCTCACAACTACAGTATATATGAGATTGTGCTATATAACACATTCATACAGCATTAAGATATATACATTTTTCATCAGTAAAATCCTAGTATTATTTTTAATTGTTGTAAATTCTACTGATTAGTCAATGTAAAAAGGGCCAAGAATAATAAACAGCTGAGTCATATTCTGTCACTTGATACTCTTGAGGCATGATGAGTCACGTGTTTGCTTGTTTACTGTATAAGTCTGCGCTCCTGGCCCATTGTGGAAAGAGTTAATTCTTAAAACATCTAATGCTGTGAGTATCTGTTATTTGTGTAGTTCTACGTACATTTTATGTTTATAATATGAAGTTGAACAATGCCAAGAAATTTTATTAATCATCCAGACTAATTTTGCTAGATTTGGGCTGAGGGGGTATTTGAAAATCATAAATGTGGTTTTACTCCAGTTTTATGAACTTTGCTTTGGATGCAAAATCAGTGACCAAGATAAAAGTTGGGCCCCTTATTTTTGTTGTTGTACCTGTGTCAGCCACCTGATGTTGTACTTGTGTCAACGGGTTCTCTGCACATTAAATTTGCTATTCCATTGATTTGGCGAGAACAAAAAGATCACTCCATAGATTGTTACTTTTGTCTTACAAACATTTCAGGCATCAGTTCTAAATCAAAGCACACTGTGACATATCTGAATTTACCATCTGCCAACAGGCCAGTGTTGCAAAGTGAAGATTTGCCTGTGCCAACGCCTCCAGAAGAAGTAACACTTTGTGTTGATGAACAAAAAAAAGATCACATAGAGCATGGTGATGATGATATAAGGCTTGATCATACTTTTTAGGCTACCTGTTCATTGTTACAACCACATTTCCTTACCCAATGAGATCTCAATTACCTTGTTCAAGACTTGAACCTGTCTAAATCGCAAGCAGAAGTTTTAGGCTCAAGGTTAAAAGGCTGGAATCTTCTCCATATGGAAAATAAAGTTGTTTTTTTTAGTGATAGGCATAGTAACATTAAGGATTTATTTTCCCTTGAATATGAATTTGTTTTTTGCAATGATGTTTATTCTGTTATGGAAGCACTTGGTCACAAATACAATCCAGGACAGAAGAATTTTGTCATACACCACTCATTGATCCAGAAAAAGTGTATCTACCTCCACTCCACTCCAGTCACATGAAGAACTTTGGCAAAGCGATGGATCGAAGTGGACCTGGATTTACATTTTAAGATTCTTTTTTTCCAAGGATCAGTGATGCAAAGATCAAAGAGGGGATCTTTGTAGGACCTCAAATAAGACAACTGATTAAAGATGAGAACTTTGATAGTCAGTTGAACCAGGTTGAAAAGGCTGTATGGAAACCTTTCAAGAGTGTTTGCCAGAACGTCTTAGGGAATCATAAGTGTGAAGATTTCAGCTAGGCCCCAACTCTTCCTGCCTTTTAGATACAGAATTAGCACTTAATATCCTGGACATTTTCATTGAAGGAATGGGTCTCTCGGCGACCGGCAGTCATATCAGTCCTTCTTAAAGAAATACACCATAGTCTATGTATTTCAGAAGCATGGTTTAATATGGACTCTCTTACTGCATCTCTAAAACAGCAACTGAGAACAGACAAAGGATTTTCCTTCCCTAGTTACATCGCAGTGGGCTGAACACATGTGTGGGGGGGAGGTGGGGGCTAGAGAACACATGGCCTCAGAGTGGCAACATAGACAAAGGCCTGTAATTACCCCAAACTCCTGCAGTGCCGTCTTGTGGACAACAAAGGGATTACAGCCAAAGCACAACACACACAACATCAAAGAAAATGCCACTTTCCCCAGCAACCAAAAATGGCTGCAACATGGTTTAATCCTCAAGAGGAAAACTGAACTTCACAATAAGGCAGACAACTACAAAGAAATAGTGGATGATCTTTTGCAATCTTACAAGGTCATGGGATGTATCATGTATTTGAAAATCCATTTCTTGGATTCACACATGGATTCCTTCCCAGCAAATCTTGGCGAAGTCAGAGATGAACATGGCGAACCATTCCACCAGGACATTTCCAAAATGGAAAAGAGGTACCAGTGCAAGTGGAGTCCAGCAATGCTTGCTGATTACTGTTGGACCCTTAAGAGGGATGTTCCTGAGAAAAAATTAGACGAGAATATCCTATACTTCTACATTTTAGGGGAGTTAGTCCATTACTATGTACATATTGTAATTATAAGTAATACTGTAAACCTAAAACCACTGTCTCTCAAAATCCTTACGTGACAGTGAAATTCTAAAAATATATTTGTATTTAACTGTAAGGTTCACCGATTTTGACTTCTGAGGCAAAAAAAAGAAAATTTTGTTGACCAATGTAATCTTTCAATATGATCAGCATATCTAGTTTAGCATGAGGTCAGGAAAATCTAAAAGATTCATTCACATTATTCATCGTACCTTCCATAGTTCTTCCTTTCAACATGGTTGAACACTTTAACATGTTATACTAAATCAGGTTAAACAACTTTAATGATTTAAACCCTTTGATCAACTTATCAATCAATATCCACATTTATTAAGTCATTTATTTGCATATATGTACAAGACAACCATTATGTTCAGTCAGTGTTAATGCATTTATCTGCCAAGATTTAAAAAATCCATGGCATGGTATATATATACTAGCGACTTGCCCATCAAAAATGACGGCATAAAAAATTGAAGCCTCGCAAGGCTGTTGTTTGCCACACAATGTTAGGCTCTCCACCCCCCCCCCCCCCCCCCCCACACCCTCTAACTTGCGGCCCTTTAGCGCTCATTGCGAGCCTCTTCCCCCCCTCTACTTTACAGGCCTCGCAATGAGCGCCTTCACCGCCTTTGCCGCTCATTGCAGGCAGCGGCATGCGCAAGTGCATGAGCAAGCCCAGAACTTTAAGAACGTTACAGACAAACTCTCTCACCCCTGTGTCACTTTAACCCCTCTTCCTACCCTGTGTCTCTTTCCCCCTCTCTCCCTACCCTGTGTCTCTTTGCCCCCTTCTCCTTCCCCTGTGTCTCTTTCCCCCCACTCCCTCCCCAGTATCTCTTTTGCCCCTCTCCCTCCCGTGTCTATTTGCCCCCTTCTCCCTGCCGTTTTTTCCCCCTTATCTCTCTCCCCCGTGTCTCTTTCCCCCCTCACCCTCCCGTTTGTCTCTTCCTCCTCTCTCGCTCCCCTGTGTCTCTTCTCCCCCCCCCCCCTCCATCCCCTGTCTCTTTGGCCCCCTCTCCCTCTGTCTCTCATTTGCCATTTACGGGTTTGCAAACATTTGTGGGCTTGATGGCGGTTAAACCCGTAACTTTTTTCAAGCCTGCAAGGCTTGAATCTTAAATCACTATTGCTCAAAGCCTTGTGGGCTTGAAAAAAAGCTACAGGTTTAATGACCGCCATTTTCTTTTCAAGCCAGTAATTAGGAACAGTTGGGAGGCCGCTAAAAGATGCCAATTGAATAGCCAATTAGCTTTTAACTTCACTTGTGGGCTCCCTGCCTCAGGGGGAGGCAGGGAGCCCGTAAGTGAGGTTGCAAGGTAATTTGCTATTCAATTGTCATCTTTTGGTGGCCTCCCAACGGCTTCCAAGTTACAGACTTGAAAAAAAAATGACAACGAGCCTCTCCCCCCTCTAACTTGCGGGCTTCATGCGAGCCTCTCCCTCTCTGCTTTATTGGACTCGCGATGAGCGCCAAAAGCGCTCATCGCGAGCCCTGCGATGAGCGCTTTCGGCACTCATCGCAGACCTCAGCAAACCCGCAATTTGCAGTCCTTTGGCGCTCATTGCACATTCGCAAGCCCATAACTTTTTGCATAGCATTACCAACAAATTTGCAATTACGACAACTATATATATGACTAGCGACTTGCCGGTCAAAAAATGACGGTCAATAAAAGAAAGTGTTGAAATGCTGTTTGTCACACAATGTGAGTGTACTGTGTGCCTCAAGTAAATTCCTCAAAAAGCAGAAATCTACATTACATAAAATAAGAAAAACTAAAATCAACAAAAATAAAAAATGTACATTACAGAACCAAATAAAAAAACCTAAGTCACAAAAAATAAAAAAAGGAATATTACAGAAAATAAAACATACATTACAACCCCCCCACTACAATTTTTTTTTAAAAATGACACACCTGAAAATGAAATATATATAATACATACATATTATACAATACAATACAATTAAATACAATACAATTAAATTAAATACAATACAATTAAATTAAATAAAATACAATACAATTAAATAAAATACAATACACCCCTATCTAATATACATGCCACTATCTAATATACATGGCACTATCTAATATACATACCACTATCTAATATACATGCCACTATGTAATATACATGCCACTATCTAATATACATGCCACTATATAATGTAATATACATCCCACTATCTAATATCCAATACAATGTAATAATACATCCCTCTATCTAACTAATAGTAAATAAATCCTAAGGCTTTATTGCCATCAGCTAATCACAATGGAATATACCCCCACGTACTGATTGGTGAAGACATCTGCGCCTTCCTATTGGCTGTAATATTGATTGATATTAACAATAGCCAATGAGAATGCTCAAATCCTTCACCAATCAGTACGTGAGGGTGTATTCCATTGTGATTGGCTATTGTCAGTGCAACCAATCAGAATGCGCAGAGGCTCCAACCAATCACCCTGTGGGGGTGTATTCCATTGTGATTGGCTGAAGGCATCTTGTGATTGGTTTAAATAAAGATTGATAGGTGCATTATCCAATCAGAGTGGTATTTTAAGGTGTATCGGTTTGTGATTGGTTCACACATTGGCGCCTCCTGATTGGGTGAATTTGATAGACATTGTTTTCAACCAATCAGAAGGAGCCATTGCTTGTTTTCTTCCGGAAAAGTCTCCTGGAGCCTCATTAGCATCGGGGATGTCCGGGAGTGCGGATGTAAGTATATATATATATATTTTTTTTTTTAACAGGGCGTGGCAGAAGAGGATCCGGAGGAGGCCGGAGACATCGCAGGGAGGTAAGTAGAATGTAGATTATGTTTCTTTTATTTTGATGTATGTCTATTAATGTTGTGTTTTTTTTAACAGGTGCCGCGCCGGAGAAGGTTTTAAAGAATAAGGACGGGACATGCCGGAAAGGTGAGTAGAATATTTAGAATGTATAAAATGTATAGAATGTTTATTTTAGACCTGTAAACGTGTTGCACTAATTTTTTTTTAATTTTTTTTCGTAGGTGGCTGATCCCAATGGACATCTGCAAAGGTAAGTGGTCTTAATTATTTTATTTTAGCTTAGACTTAGATTAGTTAATATATAGATAGCATTTATTGTATGTTAGGTAGGGGTATGCGTTTTATATAGATAGCATAGGATGTATTGTAGATAGATTGTGGTATTTATTTAGATAGATTGGGGATGTATTATTATATAGATAGCATGTATATTAGATTATGCTATTTATTTAAATAGATTGGGAATGTATTATTAGATAGATAGCATGTATATTAGATTATGCTATTTATTTAGATAGATTGCGTGATGTATATTAGATAGGGGTGTATTGTATTGTAATTGTATGTAATTGTATTGTAACTGTATGTATTTGTATTATATGTAGTGATGTCGCAAACATAAAATTTTCGGTTCGAGAACCGCAAACGCGAACCGCCGCAAATGTTCGCGAACCGGTGAACCGCTATAGACTTCAATGGGCATGCGGATTTTAAAACCCACAGGAACTCTTTCTGGCCACAATAGTGATGGAAAAGTTGTTTTAAGGGGACTAACACCTGGACTGTGGCATGCCGGAGGGGGATCCATGTCAAAACTCTCACAGAAAATTACATAGTTGATGCAGAGTCTGGTTTTAATCCATAAAGGGCATAAATAACCTAACATCCCCCTCACTCATCATCCTCCCCTGTATCTCTTTACCCCCTCCCTCATCATCCTCCCCTGTGTCTCTTTCCCCCCTTCCTCATCACCCTCCCCTGTGTCTCATCCCCCCTCCCTCATCATCCTCCCACCTCCCTCATCATCCTCCCCTGTATCTCTTTACCCCCTCCCTCATCATCCTCCCCTGTGTCTCTTCCCCCCTCCCTCATCATCCTCCCCTGTGTCTCTTTCCCCCCTCCCTCATCATCCTCCCCTGTGTCTCTTTTCCCCCTCCCTCACCATCTTCCTCTTTGTCTCTCCCCCCTCCCTCATCATCCTCCCCTGTGTCTCTTTCCCCCCTTCCTCATCACCCTCCCCTGTATCTCTTTACCCCCTCCCTCATCATGCTCCCCTGTGTCTGTCCCCCCCCCCCTCATCATCCTCCCCTGTGTCTCTTCCCCCCTCCCTCATCATCCTCCCCCCTCCCTTGATGATAAGGGGGGGGGAAGAGACACAGGGATAAGTGTGAGGGGTGTTAGGGTAAGGGGTGTTAGGGATAAGGGTGAGGGGGTTAGGTGTTAGGGTGAGGGGTGTTAGGGCTAAGTGTGAGGGGTGTTAGGGTGAGGGGTGTTAGGGATAAGTGTAAGGGGTGTTAGGGTGAGGCATGTTAGGAATAAGTGTGAGGGGTGTTAGGTCTTAGGGATAAGTGTGAGAATGTTAGGGTTAGGTGTTAGGGTAAGGGCTGTTAGGGATAGGTGTAAGGGGGTATTAGGGTTAGGTGTTAGGGTGAGGGGTGTTAGGGATAAGTGTGGGGGTTTTAGGTCTTAGGGATAAGTGTGAGAATGTTAGGGTTAGGTGTTAGGTTGATGGGTGTTATGGATAAGTGTGAGAGTGTTAGGGTTAGGGTAAGGGGTGTTAGGGATAAGTGTGATGGGTGTTAGGGTAAGGGATGTTAGGGTTAGGTGTTAGGGTAAGGGCTGTTAGGGATAAGTGTAAGGGGGTATTAGGGTTAGGTGTTAGGGTGAGGCATGTTAGGAATAAGTGTGAGGGGTGTTAGGTCTTAGGGATAAGTGTGAGAATGTTAGGGTTAGGTGTTAGGTTGATGGGTGTTATGGATAAGTGTGAGGGGTGTTAGGGTTAGGGTAAGGGGTGTTAGGGATAAGTGTGATGGGTGTTAGGGTAAGGGATGTTAGGGTTAGGTGTTAGGGTAAGGGCTGTTAGGGATAAGTGTAAGGGGGTATTAGGGTTAGGTGTTAGGGTGAGGGGTGTTAGGGATAAGTGTGAGGGGTGTTAGTGTAAGGGGTGTTAGGGATAAGTGTGAGGGGTGTTAGGATTAGGTGTTAGGGTGAGGGGTGTTAGGGATAAGTGCAAAGGGTGTTAGGGTTAGGTGTTAGGGTGAGGGATGTTAGGGTTAGATGTTAGGGATAAGTGTGAGGGGTGTTAGGGTTAGGGTAAGGGGTGTTAGGGATAAGTGTGAGAGGTGTTAGGGTAAGGGGTGATAGGGATAAGTGTGAGGGGTGTTAGGGTTAGGGTGAGGGGTGTTAGGGATAAGTGTGAGGGGTGTTAGGGTTAGGTGTTAGGGTGAGGGGTGTTTGGGATAAGTGTAAGGGGTGTTAGGGTTAGGTGTTAGGGTGAGGGATGTTAGGGTTAGATGTTAGGGATAAGGGTGAGGGGTGTTAGGGTTAGGATGAGGGGTGTTAGCGATAAGTGTGAGGGGTGTTAGGGTTAGGTGTTAGAGTGAGGGGTGTTAGGGATAAGTGGGAGGGGTGTTAGGGTTAGGTGTTAGGGTGAGGGATGTTAGGGTTAGGTGTTAGGGATAAGTGTGAGGGGTGTTAGGGTTAGGGTAAGGGGTGTTAGGGATAAGTGTGAGGGGTGTTAGGGTTAGGGTGAGGGGTGTTAGGGATAAGTGTGAGGGGTGTTAGGGTTAGATGTTAGGGTGAGGGGTGTTAGGGATAAGTGTAAGGGGTGTTAGGGTTAGGTTTTAGGGTGAGGGATGTTAGGGTTAGGTGTTAGGGATAAGTGTGAGGGGTGTTAGGTGTTAGGGTGAGGGGTGTTAGGGATAAGTGTGAGGGATGTTAGTGTAAGGGGTGTTAGGGATAAGTGTGAGGGGTGTTAGGGTTAGGTGTTAGGGTGAGGGGTGTTAGGGATAAGTGTAAGGGGTGTTAGGGTTAGGTGTTAGGGTGAGGGATGTTAGGGTTAGGTGTAAGGTATAAGTGTGAGGGGTGTTAGGGTTAGGGTAAGGGGTGTTAGGGATAAGTGTGAGGGGTGTTAGGGTTAGGGTGAGGGGTATTAGGGATAAGTGTGACGGGTGTTAGGGTTAGGTGTTAGGGTGAGGGGTGTTAGGGATAAGTGTAAGGGGTGTTAGGGTTAGGTGTTAGGGTGAGGGCTGTTAGGGTTAGGTGTTAGGGATAAGTGTGAGGGGTGTTAGGGTTAGGGTAAGGGGTGTTAGGGATAAGTGTGAGGGGTGTTAGGGTTAGGGTGAGGGGTATTAGGGATAAGTGTGAGGGGTGTTAGGGTTAGGTGTTAGGGTGAGGGGTGTTAGGGATAAGTGTAAGGGGTGTTAGGGTTAGGTGTTAGGGTGAGGGATGTTAGGGTTAGGTGTTAGGGATAAGTGTGAGGGGTGTTAGGGTTGGGTGCTAAGGTGAGGGGAGGATGATGATAAGGGGGGAAGAGACACAGGGGTGTCCTTGCAGCAGAGATCAAAAGAGTCCTTCAGGACTGTATTGCACACTGTGTACAGTAGCCTAGCTATGGTTTTCCCTATTGATGCAGTATCACCTACACTCAGCCTCCTCTCAGTAAGACTGCAAGTTAGTTATGATTCCAAAATGGCTGCTGTCCATGAGGTAGAAGGGTGTGGAAGGCAGGGTATAATGCTGATTGGCTGGAATGTGTCTGCTGACTGTGAGTTGCAGGGTCAAAGTTTGCTCAATGATAAAGTATAGAGGGCGGGTTGAATATCGCATATGTTCGCAGTTTGCCGCGAACACGAACATGCTATGTTCTCCGGGAACAGTCCGCCGGCGAACTATTCGCGACATCTCTAATTATATGTATTTCCTTTTCAGGTTTGTATTTTTTTTTTTCTGTAGTGAGGGGGGGTTGTAATGTTTTTTTTTTTTCTGTAATGTTCCTTTTTATATTTTTTGTGACTTAGGTTTTTTTATTTTGTGTAATGTAGTTTATTTTTTTGTGAGTTAGGTTTTTTATTTCATGTAATGTAGATATTTTTTTGTGTGACTTTTTTATTTTCTTTAATTAGAGTGGTGGGGGTTAATAGAGGGTAGGTAGTGTAGATGTTAATAGGTTAGTGTAGAGGGTGTTTAGTTGATATTTAATGTTTAATTGGGAGGGGTATAGTGCAGTATAGTGTTTATACTTAGTGTCATGATGGTCCTTGACGATCATCATGGCACTTATGTGGTTAATGTAGTGCTGTAACAGGCCCATAATGGTGTTAATATACCCTTATGGGAATGATGGGGTTAAATAGAGGCTTATGGGGGTCTGTATTGACCCCCATGAGTGACAGGGTTAATGAAGGGTTTAGGTGGGTCTGTATTGACCCCCATGAGTGACAGGGTTAATGAAGGGCTTATGGGGGTCTCTATATTAACCACCATAAATGACAGGGTTAATGAGGGTTTTTATGGGGGTCTGTATTGATCCCCATGATTGACAGGGTGACAGTGTATATATTTTTTCTTTTACAACGGGTCCTTTAAGGACCTTTACGGTCCTTTAAAGACCTGTAACGCAGGAATTTAGAATTTTGATTGCAGCAAGGGTCATTGATCGCGTGCAATCGGGACCCCCACTGCAATGGTTAATGTGCGGTTAATGCAGGGCTTGGCGCTTATCTCGGATCCCCTGCGGTTAATCCGGGTTTCCGAGCTTATCTCGGATCCCTTTTTGGGTAAGTTGTAGGTGGCTGAACGGTCCTGGGTCTTTGAGCCTCATTTTTTTCGGCGGCCATTTTTTCTCTCGCTTAGGGGATTTTCGTGTGTGTGAACACGGTTATTTGCACTTCAATAGATGTGTAACTTCACTTTCAGAGGTCCTCGGTGAGTATTTGGTGTGTTTTGACTGTTTTTAGGTGAGCGCTGTTCCGCCATTTTTCGTGCGTGTGGGTGTTTGTTACGTTAAGGTTGGTTCTGAGGTTAATGCAGGTTTCCGAGGTGAGCCTCGTTTTCGTTTTTTTGTCGGCCATTTTTTCTCTTGCTTAGGGGATTTTCGTGTGTGTGAACTCGGTAATTTGGACCTAATTGGAGGTGTAACTTCATTTTCAGAGGTCCTGGGTGCCCCCCCCCCCCCCCCTTGCTATGGGTAAGCTTTTTATGTCATTTTTGTAAGTATTTGGTGTGTTTTGACTGTTTTTAGGTGCGCGCAGTTCTGCCATTTTTCGTGCGTGTGGGTGTTTGTTATGTGAAGGTTGGTTCGAAGGTGGGTTTAACGGCTCGCCTCGCTATGCGAGGCTCGGCAGCAATGAGCGCCTGTGGCGCTCATTGCCTCATTCCCTAAGTGCTTTGCTAGGACCCGCATTTTCGAAGACGTTGGGAAGCGAGGACCCGCATTTGTGGAAGCGAGGGCCTCAGTTGCTGGCATGGAGCGCCTTTGGCGCTCCATGCCAGTAACTGAGGCCCTTGGCCGCGGTGTGTGTGTGTGTAACCGGGTGTGAGACGCCTTTGAGATTTTTTTTATTTGTGTGTGTGTTAAAACACAGCCGACGTTGGAGCCTCCACCTCCGCAAAGCTTCGCGAGGATCCGCATTTGAGGGGACGTTGTTTTTTTTTTTGATGGGCGGTTGGGTTTTTTTTTGTTAAAAAGTCGTGTGTGTGTTAACACAGCAGACGTTGGAGCCTCCACCTCCGCAAATGCGAGGGTCCGCATTTGCAGGGACGTTTGGATGCTCCACCACCGCGAGGGACGCAGTTCTTGTGGGCTCGCTGCGCGAGCCCGCAAGCGTTAGCAACAAGTCGTACGCTCACAACTATATATATGTGATTAGGATCCAGTCAGAATGCTCAAAGACCAGAGTGACACTTGAAAACCTATTATGATTGGCTGAAATATGATGGAGACTTATTTCAGTCATTCACAACGATAATAAAATAGTATTTAATCCGCAAAAGTAATTTGTGGGGGGGGAGCTCCTTATAGGAGAAGCTCTGTAAGTGTAATTTTCCATTATCTTAATTTATATATACTAGAGAATTCTTGCAAGGACTTGTGAGCCCCTCTATCACTCAAAATTTGTATAGGCTATCTATCTATCTACCAAATGAATAGTAGGTCTCAGCAAATTCTCTATACAATGTAGGTGTCGGTAGAGGGTCAATAAATAAATATATATAAATGTACTCATAACAATAAGTTCTATATGTTGATACAAGAGACAGGTTAGATGGGTCTACTGCTCCTCATATGTTACTAAAGTCTATCTATGGTATTTCCACTAATAACTTTGTATTCACTTTACTACCCTTCTGCACGTCATCTTTACTCATTTCATCTCAGAAATCTAAAAACAAACAAAATAAGCAGTTCATAAAACACATTCCAGATGGTTGAAAAATAATAATTCAGCTGTATTCAGTGCAGTTCCTAAATGACTTAGGATGTTATTCCAATATTTGTTTTCTTTTAGATTCATGCCACTTGGTGGGAGGGTTTGTATTAAAGAATATTTGCTGGTGGCTACAGATCATCTCATGTAATCGAGTACCCTCGCCTTAGTCCATGTTCAAAGCTTTTTAGCGATATAGGATCCTATGTCAATCACTGCTACTTGCTCCTTAGTATTTCTCCTGCATACTTTTTTTCTGTCAGCTGCCAAAAGACTCACTAAAAAGAGCTTTTACTCCTAACAATGTTTTGTTCCACAAAGTAAGATGTTTTCAGTAATAGAGCACATAAACAAAAAGTCAATCCTGTTAAGTCAATCGATTAAGTTCTTCTCTGTAAGACTCTGAGGAGATTAACAGCTGGATATTCTAGTTCTCCCAAACATTTCATTTAAATTAAATAAAAATTATACAAAGGCAGATTTGCCCATTACGCCGCTCTTTCTTACCGTATCAAAGTGAAAAATCTGCTAAATCAGATTCCGAAAGGCTTTTCAAGGCTGTGATAAAGCTTTTTGTCCATGTGAAGTAATAACTCCTCCAGTAGCTGGGTGATAACGAAGGTTCCTAGGTTTCTTCTGAGGTAGACATGTTTTGTTTCTAAGGATGCAGCTTTCTTATATAATTCTCTTTAGCAATTCAGTCAAACTGTTATATATCAATAGGAGTGGGGAAATTGTCCAAGACCCCTAGCTTGAAGCAACACAATAAAAATAAAAAAATTATCATTGCTTTAATGTGATAACTAGCAGTGTTATTTACTAGTTAGTGTTCTTTGCAGGTCAGGGTTGTATATAAGTAATTGATTGATAAAGTTATTTAATTTTGCACAAAAGTGGTGTATTTCTGCGTATGCCAACAATGTCCACGCATAGGGCAGCATATTTTCTGTGAGCTAGCTGTCTTAAGTGGCCAGTGCAGTGCTATTGAATAGTGTGTGTATATTCACAGAATGTCTATAAGTATATCTAACAGTTTCTGATATATATATATATATGACAAATGTATGAGTTTATAAATATGTTTATTAGTCATAGGATAGACACAACGCAATGGGAAATGAGCCATCGTAACTGGGATAAGGATGGCACAAATGTAGGGCCTAAAAATGTAAAAAATAAAAAACATCCTTCTATAGATAAAAGAAAAAACTGGCCTGTCAGACTCAGGTTTCGACTAAGCACGCTCAATAAGAGGTAGCAGGGCTATGATGGCTCAGGCACTGGCACTGTCACTATGAGGCAGCTGCAAGCAGGTTACAATACAACTGCTACTACCATGCATGTCATGGGGTAAAGCCAGTGACATCATAGGCCAGTCTGCTTCATAATTAACAAGCTCCTAGGTGGGGCTGGCCACACCCACTTGGGGGTGGAGAAAGGCAACAATTTGAAAAAAGTAAGACAAAATATGAACTTTTATTTATTTCAAATTTCATATTGTGTTTATAGTCTAAGCCCTACAAACAAACCTATACGCTTTTAAGATTTACTCATAAATGCACTACAGTGGTCCCTTAATAACACTTATAAAAAATGTCCATGCTTTCCATGTGCCTTTGCTCTGCTTGTGGGAGGGACAGAGGCTGCACTGCTCATTGGTCATATGGGATGGTTGACTCTGAAACCCTGGAGTGCTGGGGAAGATCTGTGAGTAACCGACTCCCCCCATAGACCGGCACTAAAGCCACTCTGGCCAGTGCAGTGCAGTAATAGGCTGCGCGGCACACACCTTTAATTTAGATGGTGGGTGTGACCAATGGGGAAGGCTTACACATGTAAATAAACATAAGCAATACTAGACTCTGTATGACTATTAATCAGAAAACATTGAATCACAGATTTATAGGCACATTTTTGTAGTATATGCATATTTATATAGACACGTGTCACTATATTTAATGTGAATAACAACTACAGGTTGGATAATGCTTATAGATTAGTAATGCAATGTATTTCCCAGGAACTGTTTAAAATGCTTGCAATTTCCTTTGCTTTGGAATGCTACATTTTTATTAAAATTTGCATAAAAATTACCTTTGCTATTCAACTGTTTATGCAAATATTCTTATTTTAAAACAGTGTAGTTAATTGCAGATAAGTGACATTTATGAAAATTTATTTTGCAAATCTTTTGGCAGCTATAATTTACTTTTATGGTTGTCAGTTTGAATTTATGTTGTGGATATAATAGCTAATCAAAGAGTTTGTGAGCAATTTGACCATAGGTGAACCCAATTCACACGATTATCCCATTTTTATTGTTTTTACAATATAGTAGTTCATCTTCATCAGAAGTATTCAAATTCACAAACAGAGCAAGAACATGGTTCTCTTTTAGAGCCTTTAATTGGTGCCCAAAACCCTTGTCTACATATGTTATTGTAGGTAATGAAGTAGTAGCATGTTAGCAGTGGAAAAACGGGAAGCAAAGTGGAGTTGAACCTTTAAAGATTACAGCTCAAGCTTTTCATACCTTGCAGGACGAAGTAATTATAATATCCTGAATTGTTGCTCTCTAATCCCCCTTAGTTATCCATTGTATCAAGTTCTGATCTACCTTGTTTCCTACACATTGGGATTGTAACATTTTTTTTTTGTATCATAACATTTTTGCATTCAAAGGTTTGCAATTTCTAGACCAAAAACCACATGCAAAAATATTTCAAATGTATTTAGTGTGTAAAATATATTTTAAATATATGAAAGAAAATTATTGTTGTTTAAAAAAATATATCCTTAATGGTGAGGACATAGCTATGAGCATAGTGTGAGTATGAGCATGGAGAAAGATAGAGAAAAGATAAGGAAAATATATCAGTGCATATAAATATACACACACATGCATAATGTATGTAAATATAAACATAAAAATATAAATAGTCAGTTCTTATACAGCATTTCTTCTAACCTCCACTATATACGATTTTCTGCGATATTGAGGTTGTCAGGTAGTTTTTTTGGAAGGCATGCTGTCACGGACCCCTTTCCAGGTCCTGTAAACTGGAAAATGGGTAGGGGAATCATATTTCCACATGGGAAAAGGTGGCAGGTGGGTGGTGGGGTGAATAGCCCCCAAAAATTGGGCCCTAGTGTAACACCATGCTTCATATTATGGCATATGTTTCTGCCTTATCTTGTATACTATATGTAATTACCCATGTTATATTACTGTGTTCTGTTTAAATTGCAACTATGTAGTCATGAAAAAGGCAGACAGGAACCAGTGATTGTACTGTAATCTGTTTTGGCCCATTGATTGCCAGATAAGCTAATTACATCTCTAATGTGCTAGACAGCTGGAGATGGCATTGTGTGTATTAGGAGGTTGACCTATTGGTTACAGGTTCCAGGCAAGTGCCAGACTGTTAGACCCCATGTGGAGTCCATCTCCTGTATTGGTCTGACACACTCTGTCATTGTTGTGCTGTATATATCCCCCTGTATCTAACCATATAAGTATTGTTGACTTTTCAAAAATAACTCAGTTCACTTCTGAGACATATAGCAATGGTATGTTCTTTGATTTGCTCCTGGTGGCTGCAATACTGATCATATCTCCACCCTGCAAGTAACTTGTCCTGGTCACTACCACAGGAAAGTTACTGAGACTCCTGGAAGAGCTGATTTCTGATGGAGAGACCCTGGCTGATACAGAAGCCAAATATCAGGGTGCTGGTACCGAGGTTTCCAAGAACCCAACAGTGCTTATGGGTAGTTTACCTGTAGTCTATAGCAGGTGGCCCTGGACAGTAAAATCCCCTACCCCTGCATCGTCATACATGCATATTGTCCAAATTATCAAAATATTCACCTTTCCCCAATCATTATAAGCATAGGCAAAACATCCACGTTTGCTTAATACTTTCACTTTAATAATGTTAATTGTGTGCCTTTGATTAATGAATAAACTACATTATCTTGTGGGAGGAAATTAGTGTAGAGTTCAAAATCTATAAGGAAACTTTTGTGTGTGAGTCACCTGTTCCCTGAACTGAGTCCAAGTAACTGAGGATCTACGATTGAAATTGGAAGCATATACCCATAACATGTATTAATACAAATTAGTGGCATTATCAAATATCATGGACTGGATATGACATATACCCAAGTTCTCCACATCTTCCCTCTATACTACATACAAGTCAATGTTTTTGTTCTCTAAAATAACCAAACAGTATTTAAAAGAAGGATAGAATCCTAACTATCATACCATACTAATCTTTTGGCTGTGACGGTTTTTCTGAAACATTTATAAAATGTTACTCAGTGCTCAGTTATTATTAAGTAGGGCAACGAATGTTGCTACAGGGTTCTACAATTATAGAAAGATGTTATTACAGCAGAAAGATGTGGCCATGCCTCCTTTTGTTAACTCAGCTGGTCCTTGGAACCATATCTCCACAAGGACAGAAACAAATTAGTCAATTGATGAAAATGTAGTAAAAGGTTCCTAGTGGAAACATATCAGGAAAGATTTTAATATGATAAGCTTACAAAAATTAAATGTTACAAAGAATTGTGTTAACATGGTGCCATGCATTTTTTTCTTTTTCAAAAATACCCCACAGAATTAAAAAAAACAGGAAATTATTTTTTTTTACAATACAATGCTTTTTGTAAAGAAATTTGTTGCATCTTAAACCATTTTTCTTGCATTATTAAAAAAAAGCTTCTCATGACAGCCAGGACTTAGATCTACAGTTATAGGCATTGCTACCATTCAGTCTTGCAGGGTCTCTCTACTCCTGAACCTCCCAGTACTCCTTTCTTTAACTGCCTTTTCTGTTGAGAGATAGATCACTTTAGCTGACTTAACTTCTGGATACCTAAATCCTATATTATAATTTCTTACTCTATATATAGCTAGAGAAATTCACAAAACTATAACTTTAGGAACAACTTTACAATTGTTCAATATGGAACACATTAATAACAAAAGCATGTTCAACTGCTTGCCTCGCAGTGCAATGAAGCATAAGTCCCGCGTGCCAAAACTGCTTGCCTCGCTTTGCAAGGCTTGCAGTACAATGTGCCTCTTTTCGTGCTCATTGCAGATTAAGTCCTTCGTGCCTCAACTGCTCACCTTGTATTGCAAGGCTCGCAGTGCAATGAGCGCCTTTGGTGCTCATTGCAGCCTAAGTCACTGCGTGCTTCAATCGATCGCCTCGCATCGCGAGGCTCGCAGTGCAATGTAGCCTAAGTCCAGCGTGCCTCAACTGCTCGCCTCGTTTTGCAAGGCTTGCAGTGCAATGAGCGCCTTTGGTGATCATTGCAGCCTAAGTCCCTTGTGTGCCAAGCCATGCGTGCATCAATGGCTCGCCTCGCTTTGCAGAACGCAAAAGCTTGACCAACATCACAAAAACCCGTAACACTGAAGTGTACTAGCCTATCAAGGACCATGCCTCAGCAGCATGTTAACAACTATTGCTGAGAGAAATTCACTGATTGATTAGTATGACACACTGTGCAACAAATTCAGCAAAGTATGTGATCATCATACAGAGTAATGATCATCTGTATAATAAAAATAATTCCACACATAATTGAAAATAATTGAAGCAAACAATGTTCTAAATACCATGCCAGCTATACAGGAACACAGCAAGAAAATGATCATTCAATGTTATAAACTCATATAGCATTGTTCTATCATTGCAATGGCCAGGAGGTCCAATTACCAGGAGGTCCAAGTACACTGAGCCACAAGGGGACATCAGCTCAGTTTGAGCCAGAGGAGGAAGAACCTGATTATGCTCCTGCCCACGTGGATCTGTGGCAAAGGAGGAAGAGGAGACACAAACAGGATCTAAGAGAGGAACGATGTGTCATTTATGCAGTGTGTTAAACTGGTGAGCTCTCTGATACAACCACGGCTAATGAACCCTCTGTCCACGTCCACCACCAGACTGACTTGCCACCTGGGCCCTCCTACAGTATTGACTACCTGCCATTGCCAATACATCCTCCTCCTCCTCCTCCCATCACCACCTGACCCACTGCCACACACCACAGTGACTCTTCAGCACCTCCCCACTTGCCAACCACCACCTCCTCCCACAGATATTCCTGATCACCATAGGACAGATATCAGCCCCCTATATTGAGGAGATGATGCAATATCTTTAGAGGCAGGAGGACACAATGTTGACACTCTTGACCACCATGGCTAGCCACCAGACCACATAGATTACCACAATGTCCTCCTGGCTTACCACATTGGGTCAAAATGACAGGAGGCTGCTGGTCTATCCTCATCTCCCTCCATGCTTCCTACACTCACTGCTACACTGCCACCCTTAGAGTCCATACCTCTCCCTGCTACACCTTGTCATCGTAGGCGAAGGAGAGGGTGTCATGGCACACTGGGTGGGGACAAGCTAATGTTAACAAAATCAAGTCTGGCTACAGAGTAGTTGATCATGGCTTCTGTGATGCTATATTAATGTAAGTGAAATAATTATCCAAAAGCTATTCCATCATTGACAACCCCCCCCCCCCCCTCCAACAGAATGATCTCACACGCTATAAATAAACATCTATATAATGTTTTAAAAAATCATGATTTATGTTAGGTTAAATTTGTATTAATGTAGAAATGAGCGTGGAGTACAATAGCATGTTAATCAAACCCAGAATTAATACATGCATTAGTTTAGCATGCCATCATCTTAATATGATAGCAAATACATTTGTCTGATGAATTAATGACATATTAATGGGTTTGTGTTTCGATAGCATGATATCAAAACAAACAGTTATAATCGCAAAATACCTGTATACTATATGAATGTGATAACCATGTGGCTAAACAATATTATATAAAGATGACGATAGCACTCTTGTCCCGAATGTGGTCACAGCTATGCATTCCTTGTGAGATGCCACATCATTAATAATGGTCATGGCAAGGGATTTCTCATGACAGATACAGCATGGTTTGCACTGCTTGTAGATGAAGATCAGATAATTTGGTTTATTGTTACAGTTAACATATAAAGCACTGTACTGTACATACAGGTATTTCTAGACTTTTCTTCTCCTCTGCCTTTTTTTAGACTATGACCATCTTTTTTCCTATTTTTATATTTTGGACACTGTATGTGATTGAATTTGGTTACATAATCCAGGAGTTAATGCATCTGTCTAATTGAACAGATGAAGACGTGATGTAGGTGGTATGTGCTTTACTGGTTACACCCCTTGGCAAGGGGTAAATTACATATTGTGCTGCATAAATCAACAGTGGTGTATTGAAATTCGAGAAAATATTTACCATCCTTTAGATAGCAAAAAGAGAGAAAGTCTATATACTAAATGTACGTTCTATTTATTCTAATTTAATTCTAATTTAATGCAAGATGTATAGACTATGTTCCATTTCATCCCAATTGACATAAGTTAATATAATAAATGCACTCAATTGAGGATACATTTACATTTTGTAGACTCAGTAATCTGAAGCATAATGTTTAATAAAAGAGGAATATAGTGGTCAGGCCTTTCATAAAGGCACTTTCTAAATCAATATTAAACAGACAATTGAGATGTTTATTTTTTACTTTACAGTCATTTCAAGACAATATTTAAAAATAAGAAGAATATTGCATATACAAAAGTAAAATACTTTCAAAAGTTTGATAACTTACTTTTCAGTTTTCTTACACTGTATCATTATAGATCATCTGTTTTCTCTTTCCCGAACCTACTCTCTTTCTCCTTAATAGCATGATTAGTGAACCCAGTCACATGTGAGACAGTTTCTTATGATGGAGAAAGATAGTGATATCTCTGATTGCCTTATTTGACTAAGCAGACTATGGGCCCTATTCTATTATAAGTTTGCAAATGCCTCTAACCCATAATGTGTTATGTATTTTTTACTCTAATGTTTAGATATATTCTGTTACCTCAAATCTGCATAATTATCTCCTCAAGCCTAAATACATAAACCCTGCCTTCTTAAGAAGCACAATCAATAGTAAATGACGTGATCAGGATGTCAGTAAAACATGGAAGTTAGACGTAATCTGCAATCAGAGACTATGAATGAATTAGTGCAGTAAGTAATGTTTGCTGAACGGGCTTGCAATCAATAACTCTATAAAATGCATTAGATTATCTGTTCTAGTCCATGTGGGTTTCCTTATATGTATTAACCCCGTCAGTCCTGGGATCGATATAATCAAAAATAACTGTTAAAATTACTAATCTTTTATTGTATATTTCTGGGTTTGAGACTGTTCTGCAATCGCGCCTTTATGAGTCCTATTTAGTACTCATAATATTTTTAACTGAAACTTCATACTTTTTTCAGTTGCATGTTAGACTTTAATAGAATATGTATATTTTGTGTAACTTTAATCATTTAGAGCTTGTAATATTCAAGCTGTGCTAAAACCAATGGAGTTCTACGGCCAAATTGGGCTAGCCCATAGTGATTTAGGGCTGGTAATTAGATTGCAAGTAGCTAATACAATATTAGGCAATATTAAGAGTGATTTTAAATGTGTATAAATGTATGTATTGGGCAACAGAATGGGCCTCATGTGATTAGTGGTCAAAATAAGAAATTGCTGGAGGAGGAGAAAGAAGTGGAACCATGACACAGAGTAAGACAACTATAAACATTAGTTATTATGGTTTGCAATTTTTTTCTAATAAATTCAATGATTGTTCTATTTTTATTTTTAAATACTACCTCATCAAAGAAAAAAAATCCTTCAGTGTCCCTTTAAGCTGATTGTTAGCAAAAATATTTTGGAACTGAAATATTGTATTTCTTGGCAATTTGTGCTGGTAGTAGGTTTTTGACCTATTTTTGAAACCTAGATTTACACACAAGTGTATTGTTTGTGTGTGTTTCTTTGTATTGCAGAGGTTTTCTTCAGCCCATCATAAATGTAATGGATGTCTGAGAAAGTAACCTGATTAATAGTATGTATTAACTACTAACCCCACGCTGATGAATCCCTAAAGGATGAAACAGTGCAGTCTGTAGGTGGATTAGTTACCTTATGCATAGCCAACCCATGCTGTGATATAATTCTATGTTAAAGGGACATGGAAGGTTTCTGGATTTCAATAGGAATATTATATAACTATGAATCTACAGTATTTACATTTGTGTACTTTATTTTAATAAGAAGTGTGTAAAAGAGCAGTTTTTTTCTGCCTAAAATCTTACGAAAAGATTATAACTGTTTTTTTCCCTCTGCAAATCATGAAGACAGAGTACGTCTAAGTACAGGGTGCACAGTGTCTCATAGTAACCAATGACTGGTAACATTCTGCAACATGTTACTTGAGTGAGGTCACTGACAGGCTAATCTGAAACACTGTTTCCATGAGCTGCATAGGACAAACCCAAACAGGTACAAATTACATGATTTTAGCCAGAAAAAAAGAGAGCTTTTAAGCCCTTCTTAAAATAAATTACATAAAAGTAAATAGATACATAGATGTATTATATTTCTTGTGAAATCCAGAAATTGTACATGTCCTTTTAATAGCAGTAGGTTCTACTCTAAAGGGAGCCATGTAAAACTAGTTTTGGTTCAAAGAATGAAAACACTGTGTCCACACCCAGAATTCCGGGATAGTAATGGAGACCTTGTGTTTCTTGGCAGTCTAGGCTGGAATGAGCTTTATGTCCTATTTCAGACACTTACATGTACACACAAGCTTATTGTTTGCTCTTTATTATTTAAATTGTAGGTGGCTTTTTGCATGCTTTTCCCCACCCTAACTATAATGTATTTCTGGCAAGTAATTGGATTCATAGAATGTGTTAGGTACTAATGAATCACCAAATGATGAATCAGTGCAGTCTGTAGGTGAATTAGTTAACATATGCATGTCCAAAGCTCTGTAATAACAGTGGGTGCAGGCTCCAAAGGGAGCCATGTAAAAATGGTTTTGGATCAAGAAGGGAAAACAATGTTTTCTCACTTGTAGGTCAACACAGAATGGAAACTTGTTTCTTGACATTCTATGCCGGAAACAGGTTTTCTGTCTGCTTCAAAAATGTTGATCTCTATTTATTTGTTTGCTACATAAATATTACAGTGAAGATAATGGTATATCTGTGTAGTGCATGTAATGTTTTGTGGTGCAAATTATATTTCATATAAGTAGACTGGCCAATATTTTATGTTAACAGTGGGAACACAATGTCACAAAACCATTAAGATTTGGATCGCTACCTTGTTGTGGTGAAAGTGCCTGTGAAGCTGTAAACTATACCATGTATGGTCATGCAAGATAGGCAGGTCAGACAAATTGTGGTCCACTGGAGAAGGAACTGGCAACCCATTCCAGTAACTTTGCCTAGAAAATGTTATGGACAAGTACAACCAGAGACATAACAATATGGCACCTGAAGATGAGTCCCTCACATCAGAAGGTAACTACCTCATTACTGAGGAAGAGCAGATGGCAGGTACGAGTCGCACCAGATCTAATTAAGTGGTTGGGCCAAAGTCAAAAGGACAACCAGCTGCGGATGTGTCTTGAGGGGAAAGGAAGTCTGCTGCTGCAAAGAACAAGTCAGCAGAAGAACCTGGAATGCTTGAACTATAAACCAAGGACATGATGAAACATGAGAGGACAAGGTTAAACTTTAATATCCTGAGAATGAATGAGCTTAAATGGACTGGGATAGGATATTTCACACCATACAATCATCAGATCTACTACTATGGTCAAAGATTCTGCAGCAGAAATGGAGTAGCTCTCATAGTCAATCAAAGGGTGACCAAAGCAGTGCTCAGTTACAACCCGATAAATGACAGAATGATTTCAATCTGAACTCAAGGCAAGCCATTTAACCCATTTAACATCATCGTGATCCAAGTCTATGCGCTAACCATGGATGCTGAAGAGGCTAAAGTTTTCCAGTTCTACAACATTATTCAACATGTCATCGATACAACACCAAGGAAATTGGAATGATAAAGAAGGGTGTGATTACCCAGAGTTAGGGGGCCACACACCTCACCACATCCCCTGCATTTAGCTTACAGGAATTCTTCTATGTCATGAATTTTGGGGTTCATCTCTCAAGGCCCAGCCTGCCTTTTCAGTCCAGAAACAGTCCTCGTGATACAGGAACACAGGAAAGCAATACTACCCCCAGTGGTTAGTAGCAGAGGCCTTCATAACAATTTCAATGGTTAAAAGTATTGTGTTCAATATTGTTTAATGTTCAATGGTTTGTTCAATGAGCTGGAGCCAGACATCTCGGAGAGCAAAGTGAGATGAGCTCTACGATGCCTTGCTGATAAGAAGGCTGCAGGAGTTGATGCAATCCCAATTGAACTATTCAACATTCTACAAGAAAGTGCTATGACAGCTTGCCTTATGCCAACAAATTTGGAAAACTTTACAGTGGTCAGTAGAGTGGAAAAGGTCAGTCTACATCCTAATCCCAAATAAAGTCAGTGCCAAAGAGTGTTCCAATAATCGAACAATTGCACTCATTTCACATGTAAGCAAGGTAATGCTTAAGATCCAACAAGTTCGGCTCTAACAATATATGGACCCGGAACTACCCAACGTGCATCCGGGTTCCGCAGAGGAAGAGGCACAAGAGATCAAATTGCCAATGTCCGATGGATAATAGAGAAAGCAAGAGAGTTCCAGAAAAAAACATTTACTTCTGCTTCATAGACTATTCTAACGTCTTTGAGTGTGTAGATAACAAAAAATATGAGAAGTTCTTAAATAGATGGGAGTATCAGATCATTTCATCTGCCTCCTGAGGAATCTTTTTTTGAACAATATGCTACGGTCAGAACCGAACATGGGACAACAGAATGGTTCAAGATTGGAAAAGGTGTGCAACACGGTTGTATATTGTCACCTTATTTGTTCAACTTATATGCAGAGCACTTCATGCCTAAGGCCTTGTTAAATCCAAAGCCAGAATCAATATTGCTGGAAGAAATATCAACAACCTCAGATACGCAAACGATACTACTCTTATGGATGAAAGTGAGGAGGAATTCAATGACTTATTGTTGAGGGTAATATAATAAAGAACAAAAGCTGGCCTGCTGCTCAACGTTAAGAAGACAAAGATCATGGCAAACGGCAATATCAGTTCTTCGCAAATGAGTGGGTAAAAAGTGGAGGCAGTGACAGATTTTATTTTCCTGGGATCCAAGATCAATTCAGATGGTGACTGTAGTCATGAAATTAAAAGACGTTTGCTTCAGGGGAGCAGAACTATGTCATGCTTGGACAAGCATAAAGTAAAAAGTAGAGATATTACACTAGTAACATATGGATGTGAGAGCTGGACCATAAAGAAGGCTGAGTGCCGTAAAATTGACACATTTGAATTGTGGTGTTGGCAAAGATTGCTTAGAATCCCTAGGACTGCAAGAATATCCAATAAATTAGTACAACTGTTCACTGGAAGGTGTGATCATGAGGCTCATGCTCAAATTCTTTGGTCATATCACAAGAAGGCAGGATTACCTAAAGAAGACTCTGATGCTGCGAAAGATTGAAGGCACACAAAAAAGGGGACGACAGAGGAAGAGAAGGATTGATGAGATCTTCAAAGCTTTGAACATGAACTTAATGAAGCTCAGAGGGGTGGTGACTGACAGATGCAGCTGGCGTGCTGCAGGCCATAGGGTCACAGAGAGTCGGACACGGCTGAATGATTGAACAACAACAACTGAAAAAATTAGATTTACCTTCAAAATTGTATGAATTGTTATGGAAACCAAATTTCCTAAATAAAATAGGCAGGATATTATCATAAAGAGAATGACATTCAGTGGGAGTGGAATGAATCTAGTTATTTATTATAGAATACTATACACTACTATGGACATTTATAAATAAAGAAGATTATAATAAATAGGTTATCTTGTATATATTTCTGTGTTTTAGTAAAACACTCTGTATTTTGATTTTGCCCCTTTTTAGGATTATTTCAGGTTACCACTTTGAAGTACACTTTTTGTTTATTCTGCTTTTGTAAATTCACAATTTGAACTCCTTCATACAATGCAGCCTATTAGTTTCAATATGTTTAACTGCTGTGTGAGATTTTTCTTATAAACAAAACATTACTTTGTTTCAGTATATTATTCTGTCCCATTTTGTCATTACGTTGCATTATGCACTTTTCTACTCATAAATTGCATTACTTGTGAAAAATCAGCTTTATACAATTATATTTAATGCAGTTCTCATGCTTTTCTGTAAATTTTCTTGACATATAATAATAATAACATCTTATAATATCTTATATATCTCATATAATATATTTTTAGATTTCCACTCACTGTTGAATTAAGGTGCATACCCAAGCATTTTGTTGTCTATAATCATGCTTAAAGGACAACTGTAGGAATATTTTAAAATATACTCTTTTGGAAGAAATACTATTTTATATGCAAATATGTTTGTTTGTAATCTACACTTTGTTTCTACTGATTGCAGTGTTTATATGAAGGAGAATGTGCATACAGAGAAAGATTCTCTGAGCACAGTGGGGATGTTGTGGTTAAACTGCCAGTACTTTTAACAGGACTAATGGAAATCATATTAATTTACAAGGTCGTACCCTCCTTACAAAATGTAAATTTTTATTGATTTATTGACCATTATTAAGTTTTGTTACTTTATAGACCATATAGAAATTTGTAACCACAGTGGCACTCTTGCTATATTGTATTTTGTTGATGCTTTTCAGCTTTTGAAAACTTGAATGATACTCTCTTATTATTTTGCAAGTGGAATTTACTTCTTGCAAGTAAACTGTGATTATTTGCTGTTTGCACTAATTTTGTCCAGCTGAGAGGACAGAAGTTAATATAAACAAGGGAAGGGGCGGACTTGTGAGCTTGCGAACACTTCTAGTTTACGTGCAATTCTAGTAAAAGTGTAGAAGTTTAAATAAAAAGAAGGGGTTAAAAAAAAGGTGAGGCAGACTTATAGTACAAAAAAGGGAAAAAAGATATATATATATATATATATTTTCCTTTTTTTATAAAGCTTTATATAAATATATTAATTGTTATTATTGTTTGTTTATTTTTTCAACTGAAATTTTGTGGACAATAAGTATGAGTCAGTCCAGTTGCAACATCACTCAGTGTACATCTTGTCATATGTATGCACTACTGGAACAGATGATCCAGGGTCCATACCTCTGTGACAGGTGTGAGCATGTTGCCTCTCTGGAAGCTCAAATTGGAGAACAGGAGAGGAGAATTTCACTGGATAGGGAGTTGGTGCTCACTGAGCACAGTTTAGCTGGGCTTAACATGGAGGGTGGAGATGGGGCTAGTGAGAATGTCCAGGGAGGTAGCTGGGTTACAGTTACAAGCGGAAGCAGGGGGATCAGGAGGAGGAGGCAGGCCAGTTCTGAGTTGGCAAACACCAACAGATTTGCCAGATTGAGTGAGACTGTTGGGGATGTCCATTCAGGAATGGTAATGCCAGAAACAGCTGGAAAAACAGTTCTACTGGAGGAGTGGGAGGACAGCATAGGTAGAGCAACAGACAGGTTTTGGTGGTAGGGGACTCTATTATTAGGAAGGTAGACAGGGTGATTTGTCACCCAGATCCCAGCAATCAAACAGTTTGCTGTCTCCGGGTGCTGGGGTACGGCATGTTGTGGATCTGGTAGATAAATTATTGGGAGGGACTGGAAATGAATGCTCGGTCTTGGTACATATTGGTATCAATGTCAAAGTTAGTGGAAGATGGAGTGTCCTAAAGAATGATTTTTGAGAACTAGGGAATAAGCTTAAAGCAAGGACCGCCAAGGTTGTATTTTCTGAGATACTACCTGTTCCACCTGCTTGCCCAGGGAGACAGAAGGAGCTTTGGGAGGTTAATGCTTGGCTAAAAATGTGGTGAACTGAGGAGAGGTTTTGGAGCATAAGATGTATGCTTGCTAATGCCAGAAGCTTGTCAGGAAAAATGGGAGAGTTAGAATTATTGGCAATTAATGGAAAATGGGATTTATTAGACATTACCAACATATGGTGGGATAAATCATAGGACTGGACTGTTAATCTGGATGGTTTCACCTATTTAGAAAAGATAAGGGCAATGGTAAAAGAGGAGGAGGGATTTGTCTGTATGTAAGCCTGAATTTAAGCCTATAGTCAGAGAAGAAATTTATGCTGGAACTAGCGGTAATGTTTAATGTTTGTGGGTAGAGTAAATGGCAGAGCAGCAAATTCCAAAAGAATATTAGTTGGAGTATACTGTAAACCCCCAAATATATTTTTTACAGATTGGAAATGCAGCTAAGCATGGGCAAGTTCTAATAATGGGAGACTATAATTATCCTGGAATAAACTGGATAAATGAGACCAGCAGTTCAGCTAAGGGGAGCAGGTTCTTGAGTACACTCAGGGTTAATTATCTGGATTAAGTTATCACAAATATTATCAAAATGGTATCAAATGTTGAAACAGGGCAACCTTTGGGAAACAGTGATCACAACAAATTCTCATTTGAGATTGAATTAAAAAAACAAAACTGTAAGGGGCCAACAAAAACTCTTAATTTTAAAAGGGCAGATTTTAACGGTCTAAGGGCAGCAATACAAAGTATAGACTGGGACAGAGAACTGATAGGTAAAAATACTGAACATAAATGGACAACATTTCAATCCTTACTAAATATACATACTTATCACCATATACCATTTGAAAATAAAAGTAAAAGGAGTAAATTACATCCAATGTGGCTTAACAATGATTTAAAGATCAAGGTACGGAGAAAACAACAGGCATTTTAAATTATACAAACAAGAGGGGATAGAGACTGCTTTACGGGAGTACAAGGAAATCAACAAGGCTTGCAAAAGGGCTATTGGACTGGCTAAAATAGAAAATAAAAAGTTAGTTACAAAGGAGAGTAAGACTAACCCTAAAATATTTTTTAAATATATTAATGGAAAGAAGGCCAGGCAGGAAGCTATAGGAACATTACAATGTGACACAGGCAGGAAAAGGCAGATGAGCTAAATAGGTTCTTTTCTTCGGTATACACCAGGGAGGTATCAGTTGTTGTGACATAGCAACATAATGGGGCTACACTACCTTCGGCAAATAATTGGATAACGCAGGAAGAAATCCAAAAGAGGTTGGAAATAATAAATGTTAATAAAGCCCCAGGTCCTGAAGGGATACATCCAATGGTACTGAAGGAACTGGGTTCTGTAATAGCAAAAGCATTATATATATGTTTTCAAGATTCACTCAAGGGAGCCTCATTCAATTAGAAGCCCGCATCTCTCCGTATACAGGACATATGTCTGTGGGCCTGATTTAGAAACAGTCAATAGTAAATGAGACCGTCATCATTACGTCAGTATAAGATGCAGGTTACATGTCAATAAATAAGCGTTTAGAGGTCTGATATACGATCGGACTTGCAAAACCGCAAAATACAAAATAAGAAAAGTGAATGTCGATACTGTTCTTGTCCATGTGGGTGGCCAGATATGTATTAACTTATTGATTCCTGGGATCGATCTAACCCCGAAATGTAACATAAAAATAAATGATTTTTGATTGCCGATTAGCAAGCTTGAGACTGCTGTGCAAATAATTATAATGTCTTTCATCGTTTTCCCCTATCATTTACAGTGCTGCATTGATTTTTTATTTGCATTTACAGTGCTACAGATATGTCTTTAACCCCTTTGTGGCTCCCATCTGGTACCCGTAGGATTTTCTTCTACATCTGCCATTTACGGATGAGAAGCGATATTCGGTCTTGAGGAATTGTAGCAATTGAATAGCGATTTGCGATTTCAGCAATCGTAACTCTTGGAGATGGGAAGGATCAAAGGCTTAGATGTGGTGTAAATTATGGTTGTAACAATGGCAAGGATTTCAAGCCCGTAATCCGTAGACCATTTGCGACTCGCAAAAAAGACACCTGAATAGCAAATTAGCTTACAGGCTCCATTACGGGCTACTGTAACTTACAATTGCTCAATTGAATGAGGCTCAGGGTGATACCTATATTTAAGAAGGGAGCAATAGCAAGTCCAGGAAATTATATACCGGTAAGCCTCTCTTCTGTAGTGGGAAGTGTAAATAAGGGATAGTATACAAGAATATGTCTATTCAAACAGGATTATAAGAGGGGTAGATCATTTCAAACAAACCTAATTAGTTTCTATGAAGAGGTTAGTAGGAATTTGGATCAAGGCAACTCCATGGATTTAGTATTTTTGGATTTTGAAAAGGCTTTTGATACAGTGCCACATGTGAGACAATTGAGTAAACTAAGGGATACAGGAATTGTAGTAAATATCTGCTCATGGATTGAGAGCTGGCTAAAAGACAGGAAGCAAAGTTTTGTTGTAAATGGAACATACTCCGATTGGACTAACGTGGTAAGTGGGGTTCCTCAGTGTTCAAATTGAAGATCTAGTTTCAAAGTGAGCCAATCACAGAAAAAAACTATTTGCCCGGAACTTTGAATGGCATAATCACAAACAGACCTACAATCTATGGGATTTAACATGAGTAAATCATCCCCATAGACTTACATTGTAGCAGTCAATGTTGTACAATCCCAATTAGATTTTGCTCTGGGTGAAAGAGCTTTTAGCTGGTCATGGCTGTAAAAGGTGGACTATAATCACAGGCTGATATAGGAAATACAGAGAAGTGGAGTGAGAATAAATATAAAGGTGGGTGGGGAGACAGCAAGAAGAGCAGATAAGAAAGATGAGGGGATAGATAAGAGGGGGGATAGAGAAAGAGAAATGGTAGAGAATGGGGATAAAGAAGAAAGAAATAAAAGGCGAAAGGGAGATCACACATGCATCCACCACGCTCATACTTGTCTATTATGCCTTTTTTTCCATTTAATCTTCGTTTTCACTATTTTTCTTTTCTGCTGAGTGGTATCACTAGCCTTCTTCAAACTCAAGATGTAAGCAGAAGCTACACTTTTGTTTTTGTAAGCACAAGCTACACTTTTGTTTTTGTAAGCACAAGCTACGCATTAGTTCTTGTTAGCACAAGCTACACTTTGATTCTTATAGGCACAGGCTACACTTTGGTTATTGAAAGCCCAGGCTATAGTTTGGTTCTGGTAAGCACAAGTTACACTTTGGTTCTTGTAAGCACAGGCTACACTTTGGTTTTTGAAAGCCCAAGCTATAGTTTGGTTCTTGTAAGCAAAAGCTACACTTTGGTTCTTGTAAGCACAAGCTGCACTTTTGTTCTTATAAGCACAGGCTGCACTTTGGTTCTTATAAGCACAGGCTACACTTTTTTTTTGTAGGCAGAGTCTGCACTTTGATTCTTGAAGACACAAGCTACACTTAGGTTCTTGTAGGCACATGCTGCACTTTGGTTCTTATAGGCACAGGCTACATTTGTATTTTTGTAGGCACAGGCTGCACTTTTATTCTTATAAGCACAGCAGTTTGATTCTTGTAGGTACAAGCTACGCTTGGGCTCTTGTGGGTGCACACACTGCTCTTGGGATCAGGTACTTTATTTCCTGGTGAGACAGGATGGGGGTAGCGCAAACTTAACGTGTAAACTAAAAGTGTGAAATTCCGAAGAATTTCTTTTCTCAGACAGACGCGGTGAGTAGCGAAAAGCACTGAGTACCAAAGGTCCACTATATATTTATATATATATATATATATATATATATATATATATATATAAAATTGAAGATTGAAACAACCGTTAATGTCCAGTAATCTAGTAATTTAGTAATTATTAATATATATATATATATATATATTAATAATGAGCATTGCAGTATAATTTGACACCTTGTGTATTGGGCAAACGTGTTATTTATATTGACAAGCTTTCAAGAGGTTCAACCTCTCTTTATCAAGTCTCAAGCAACACTAACATGAGATGGAACTCTCAGTTTGAATTGAAAAAAGCAGATGCAGATAGAGGGGAGACAGCGTCTGACATGATAAAGAGAGGTTGAACCTCTCTAAAGCTTGTCAATATAAATAACACATTTGTCCAATACAAAAGATATCATAATATACTGCAATACTCATTATTAATATATATATATATATATATATATATATATATATATATATATATATATATATATGAATAATTACTGAATTGATATATATATATATATATATATATATATATATATATATATATACAGTGCCTTGCAAAAGTATTCACCCCCTTGGCATTTTTCGTGTTTTGTTGCCTCACAACCTGGAATTAACATGGATTGTTTGAGGATTTGCATCATTTAATTTACAGAACATGCCCACAACTTTGAAGATGTTTTTTTTTAATTGTAAAGCAAACAACAAATAGGACAAAATAACAGAAAAAGCCAATGCGCATAACTATTCACCCCCCTAAAGTCAATAATTTGTAGAGCCACCTTTTGCAGCAATCATAGCTCCAAGTCACTTTGGATAAGTCTCTATGAGCATCTTACCACTGGGATTTTTGCCTATTCCTTCTTGCAAAACTGCTTCAGCTCCTTCAAGTTGGATGGTTTGCGCTTGTGAACAGCAAGTCTGACCACAGATTTTCTATTGGATTGATGTCTGGGCTTTGACTAGGCCATTCAAACACATTTACATGTTTCCCCTTAAACCACTCAAGTGTTGCTTTAGCAGTGTGTTTGGGGTCATTGTCCTGCTGGAAGGTGAGCCTCCGTCATAGCCCCATATCACGCACAGAGTGGTACAGGTTTTGCTCAAGAATATCTCTGTATTTAGCACCAACTTTCCCTCAAATTTGAGTCCTGGCTGCTGAAAAACATCCCCACAGCAGGATGCTGCCACCACCATGTTTCACTGTGGGGATGGTGTTCTTTGGGTGATGTGATGTGTTGGGTTTGCGCTAGACATAGCATTTTCTTTGATGGACAAAAAGTTCAATTTAAGTCTCATTAGACCAGAGCACCTTCCTCCATACATTTTGGGAGTCTCCATTCTGATTTTTGCTAAAAGTAATGGCTTTCTTCTGGCCACTCTGCCATAAAGCCCAACTCTATGGAGCGTACAGCTTATTGTCGTCCTATGTACAGATACTCCAGTCTCTGTTGTGGAAGTCTGCAGCTCCTCCAGGGTTACCTTAGGAGTCTCTGCTGCCTCTCTGATTAATGCTCTCCTTGCCCGGTCCATGAATTTTGCTGGCCGGCCATCTCCTGGCAGGTTTGCTGTTGTGCCATGTTCTTTCCATTTGGTTATGATAGATGTAATGGTGCTCCCGGGGATCCTCAAAGATTTGGATATGTTTTTATAACCTAACCCTGACTTGTACTTCTCAACAACATTGTCCCTTACGTGTTTGGAGAGTTCATTGGTCTTCATGGCAGTGTTTGGTTAGTGGTGCCTCTTGCTTAGGTGTTGCAACCTCTGGGACCTTTCAAAAAGGTGTGTATATGTAATGACAGATTATGTGACACTTAGATTGAACACAGGTGGAGATCATTTCACTAATTATATGACATCTGAAGGTAATTGGTTGCAACAGCGCTTTCTATGGGCTTCATAACAAAGGGGGTGAATACATACACGCCAATCTTCTCTTTTCCATTTTTCTCATTTCACTTCACCAACTTAGACTATTGTGTTACTGATCTGTCACATAAAATTCAAATTAACAAAACATTGAACTTAAGGCTGTAACGTAACAAAATAGGTAAAAAGTCAAGGGGGTGAATACTTTACTGTATATATATATATATATATATATATATATATAGAGAGAGAGAGAGAGAGAGAGAGAGAGAGAGAGAGATTAATAATCAGAGTATTGCAGTATATAGTGATACCTTTTTTATTGGACAAACATATTCATAGGTTTCATGACGAGCTTTCTAGAGCGTTCCTCTCTTTGTCGAGTCAGAGTCAATACTGATTATAGATTCACAAATACAGCAAAAAATTCCAGGATTAACAGGTAATGTTCTGATCAGCCAGTCGTGCAAGTGTGTGGGGGTGCAGACCAGAGTAAGTAAATTGGGGTTCGTAAATAGTTTTACATCTAAGGAACCATAGAGCTGTAACGAAACTCAGGATGAAGGCAGAGAACAAAAAGTAAAAAAATAAAAAAATCAATAAACACACATATATATTTACAAGCATGAATGTTGGAGGTTATTAGAAATTTTGATAATGAGATAAGAATTCAATGTCGACATTAAGTCCCGACTTATTACTGTTGAAGAACATAATCATTTTAATTTCAAATGTCTTTCTTTCCTTAGTGTTTTTAAAAAAAACCTTTGAGTATTTTGATTTTGAGATTTTTCATGGAGTGGTTATTCTGGGTGAAATGGTGTCCAACTGGAGTACAGTAAGTCTCCTCATTGTGCTTATTGATGGAATGTCTGTGTAGATTCATCCTCATATGTAATTTCTGGCTGGTTTCCCCAATGTAGCAGCCTCTCTCACATGCAGTACATTGTATTATGTATACTACATTGGATGACGTACAAGAATATGATCCTCTGATGTTATAGGTCTTCTTGTTGTGCGTGGCTGTGTCCTCTTTGCAGATGTGTTGACACAATTTACACCGATTTTTATTGCAAAGTTTTGTGCCATTTTCTATGTTAAGCTCTTCATTGGCCAATCTACTGTTCACCAATGTTTGTCTGAGATTTGGTGGCTGCCTAAATGCAAGAATTGGGGGTTTGGGGAATATATGTTTTAATTCTGTGTCCTCTGTTAGCAGTGGTTGTAGATCCTTAAATATTTTGCGGATTCCTTCTAGATCCGGATGGTATGTGGTTACCAGAGGTGTACATGAGGTCATTTCTTTAGCTTTGTATTGCAGCAGGTGTTCCCGGGGTGTTTTAATGGCAGAGGTTACTTTCTGTGTTATGACATTAGGTTTGTAGCCCTTTCTCCTAAAGGAGTCAGACAGGCTTTTTAAATGTTTATCACGGTCCTCATTGTTAGAACATATGCGGTGGTATCGGATGGCTTGACTATAGATAATCGCTTTTTTAGTATGTGAGGGATGGAAGCTAGAGCTGTGGAGATACCTGGATCTGTCTGTAGGTTTCCTGTATACCGATGAGTTAAGTTTACCATTGGTGATGGATATGGTGGTGTCCAGAAAGTTCACCTGTTCTGCAGAGTAATCTATTTTAAATTTAATAGATGGGTGGAAGGAATTAAAGGCAGTGTGGAAGTCTCTCAGCATTTTTTTTCCCTCTGTCCATATGATGAACAGGTCATCTATATAACGGTAGTATCTTTAAGGTTTGTGGATATATGTGGACAGGAATCTCTGTTTAAGGTCAGCCATAAATAAATTGGCATATTGTGGTGCCATTTTAGTCCCCATTGTGGTCCCCATTATTTGCAGGTAAACCTGTTCATTGAAGGTGAAGTAATTGTGGGTCAGGATATATTCTAGTATTTTGGCAATGGTATCAGGGTTATATTTGCAGTTCGGAGTGTGTGTTTAGAGGAATTTGAGGCATACCTCAGTACCATCTTTGTGAGGGATGTTGCTGTAAAGCGATTCAACATCCATGGTTACGAGTAGTGTGTTAGCAGTTAGTTCTTTAATCTGACTGAGTTTGTTAAGAAAGTCAGTGGTGTCTTGTATATAGCTGTAAGTGTTTTTAACTAGTGGCTTCAGGATGTTTTCAACAAGACCAGATAACTGTTCAGTCAGTGTGTCCATATCTGTAACAATAGGTCTCCATGGGTTGCCTGGCTTGTGGATCTTGGGCAGCAGGTAGAAAGTCCCAGTTGTAGGATGGGTGGGTATGAGCTGCTCCAATTCGTGCTGCACAATCTTGGGGAACGTTCGGATAAGTTCCCTGAGTTGGCTGGTATAATCCTCTGTAGGATTCTGGTCCAATTTCTTGTAATAGGTTCGGTCTGTCAATTGTCTGTTACCTTCTTGTATGTAATCCGGAGTGTTCAAAATCATAACTGCGCCTCTTTTGTCTGCTGGTTTGATGGTGATGTTGGGGTTTTCTCTTAAGCCCTTTAGCGCAGCTCTTTCTAATGGGGAGATATTGTATAATTGTCTTTTTTGCTGATTTGTTACTAAGGAAGCCGTTCTCAATCTCCACAGCTCTAGCTTCCATCCCTCACATACTAAAAAAACGATTATCTATAGTCAAGCCATCCGATACCACCGCATATGTTCTAACAATGAGGACCGTGATAAACATTTAAAAAGCATGTCTGACTCCTTTAGGAGAAAGGGCTACAAACCTAGGGCCCTATTAAATTCTCCCTCGTAGTTCTCTCGGTGCTCGCAAAAGGCAGTTTTCCTGCTGTTTGCGAGAACCGAATCTCTCGCAGCCTGCTTTACGATATGACTGCGAGAAAATGGCCGAGAATAGGCTCCGAGAGAGCTACGTAGCCTTAAATCTATGCACGAGTCTCGCATATCGTAAGAATCCCTACGTG
Organism: Discoglossus pictus; assembly: GCA_027410445.1. Taxonomy (NCBI): domain Eukaryota; kingdom Metazoa; phylum Chordata; class Amphibia; order Anura; family Alytidae; genus Discoglossus; species Discoglossus pictus. Next base: position 62,380,218 of record CM050164.1, on the reverse strand, counting down.
GACAAAAAGTCCACGCAAGGGATCCGAAAGCCTCTACGTGCTGCCTCGGAACAGCCCGAGACAGCAGTGTGAGGCTCCCCCCTGCACCCTATACACATCCCCATGCTGCAGGGGTCTCTATCGGGACCCCTGCAGCACCCCCACATTAACCCCTTGCAGCGGGGGTCCCCGATCTGCATAGATCAGGCCCCCCGCTACATTTAAAACTTTTAAATTCCCCGCCGCGGCTCCTTAAAGGGACCGCGGCACACTATTACCCAATCCCGGCCGCGGCACTTAAAATTAACCCCCCTCTATGCTGGGGGTCCCCATCGGGACCCCCGAAGTGTCCCCACATAAACCCATTGCAGGGGGGGGCCCCGATCTGCATAGATCAGGCCCCCCGCTGCATTTAAAACTTTTAAATTCCCCGCCGCGGCTCCTTAAAGGGACCGCGGCACACTATTACCCAATCCCGGCCGCGGCACTTAAAATTAACCCCCCTCTATGCTGGGGGTCCCCATCGGGACCCCCGAAGTGTCCCCACATAAACCCATTGCAGGGGGGGGCCCCGATCTGCATAGATCAGGCCCCCCGCTGCATTTAAAACTTTTAAATTCCCCGCCGCGGCTCCTTAAAGGGACCGCGGCACACTATTACCCAATCCCGGCCGCGGCACTTAAAATTAACCCCCCTCTATGCTGGGGGTCCCCATCGGGACCCCCGAAGTGTCCCCACATAAACCCCCTGCAGCGGGGGGCCCCGATCGGCACCGATCGTGACCCTGCTGCAATTCAATTTTAAATTTCCCGCCTCGCGGGTCCTCAAAGGACCGTAAAGGTCCTGAAAGGACTCGCACTAAAAATATTAACCCCAGGCAACTATAATTACCCCATTAACTCATGGTGGTCAATCCAGACCACCATAAGGCTCAAATTAACCCATTAACTCATGGTGGTCAATCCAGACCACCATAAGGCCTAAATTAACCCATTAACTCATGGTGGTCAATCCAGACCACCATAAGGCTCTAATTAACCCATTAACTCATGGTGGTCAATCCAGACCACCATAAGGCCTAAATTAACCCATTAACTCATGGTGGTCAATCCAGACCACCATAAGGCTCAAATTAACCCATTAACTCATGGTGGTCAATCCAGACCACCATAAGGCCTAAATTAACCCATTAACTCATGGTGGTCAATCCAGACCACCATAAGGCTCTAATTAACCCATTAACTCATGGTGGTAAATCCAGACCACCATAAGGCCTAAATTAACCCATTAACTCATGGTGGTCAATCCAGACCACCATAAGGCTCAAATTAACCCATTAACTCATGGTGGTCAATCCAGACCACCATAAGGCCTAAATTAACCCATTAACTCATGGTGGTCAATCCAGACCACCATAAGGCTCTAATTAACCCATTAACTCATGGTGGTCAATCCAGACCACCATAAGGCCTAAATTAACCCATTAACTCATGGTGGTCAATACAGACCACCATAAGGCTCTATTTAACCCATTAACTCATGATGGTCAATCCAGACCACCATAAGGCTCTATTTAACCCATTAACTCATGGTGGTCAATCCAGACCACCATAAGGCCTAAATTAACCCATTAACTCATGGTGGTCAATCCAGACCACCATAAGGCCTAAATTAACCCATTAACTCATGGTGGTCAATCCAGACCACCATAAGGCTCTATTTAACCCATTAACTCATGGTGGTCAATCCAGACCACCATAAGGCTCTATTTAACCCATTAACTCATGATGGTCAATCCAGACCACCATAAGGCTCTATTTAACCCCATCAGTCCCATAGGGGTATATTATTACCATTATGGGCCTGTTACAACCCAACATTAACCACATAAGTGCCATGATGGTCCTCAAGGACCATCATGACACTAACTACAAACACTACACTATAACCCCCAATAAACCATTTAATCTAAACTAACCCCCCTCTACACTAATCTATTAACACTTACACTACCTACCTACACTACCTACCCCCTAATAAACCTTCCCACCACTCTAATTACAAAAAATAAAAAACCTACAGCACAGAAAACAAAAAACCTACAGTACAAAAAACAAAAAAACCTACAGTACAGAAAACAAAAAACAATTACAACCCCACCCCCCACTACAGAAAACAAAAAAATACATTACAACCCCACCCCCCACTACAGAAAATAAAAAAATTACACACCTGAAAAGGAAAGACAGATAAACACAATACAATACATACATATAATACATTACATACATTACATACAATACATGACATTACATATAATATATTAAATATAATATATTACATATAATATATTACATATAATACATTACATACATTACATACAATACATGACATTACATATAATATATTAAATATAATATATTACATATAATATATTACATATAATATATTACATATAGTCCTAATCAAATACCCCCTATCTATCTAACATACAATCTATTTAATTTAAAATAAATCCTAACTATATCAAATACATCCCCCTATCTATCTAATATACAAAAAATCCTAACTACATACACAGACCATTATTCTAAAGTAAAATAAAATAATTACAGTCCTAACTACATACACAGACCCTAATTCTAAGCTAAAATCAATAAATTAAGACCACTTACCTTTAAGATGTTGCTTCAGATCACTAACCTATGGGTCAAACAAAAAATAAAAATTAGTACAAAACATTAACATCAAATAAATAAACATTCTATACATTCTAAATATTCAACTCACCTTTACAGCATGTCCAGTCACTGTTTAGCTCTTCCGGCGCGGCCCTGTTAAAAAAAAAACACAATACATGAATACATGAATACAATATATAAACAATAAATAAAATACACAAATAAACATCTAAATATACATTTCACTTACCTACCCGCGATGTCCCCGGCATTCTCTCCTTCAGCCCGGGCTGGGCCGCGGAACCATTCGCGCTCTAAAAATAAAAAAGAAAAAAAACTAACGGAGGTCTGCACTGGCAGACCTCCCCGACGCTACTGAACCTCCCGGAGTCGTTTCCGGGAGGAAATTGGCATTGGCGGCTTGTGATTGGCTGAAAAAGCTGTCTATCAATTTCAGCCAATCAAAAGTCGTCAATGTGTGAGCCAATCAGGATGGGATACACCCCAATATCCCACCCTGATTGGCTTAAACACTTGTCTATCTTTCTGGGAACCAATCACAACGCTCAGATGCCTTCAGCCAATCACTATGGGATACACCCCCACGGAGTGATTGGTAGAAGACATCTGCGCATCCTGATTGGCTCCTACATTGACGACTTTTGATTGGCTGACAGCTTTTTCAGCCAATCACAAGCCGACAATGCCAATTTCCTCCCGGAAACGACTCCGGGAGGTTCAGTAGCGTCGGGGAGGTCTGCCCGTGCAGACCTCCGTTAGTTTTTTTTTTTTTTTTTTTTTAGAGCGCGGATGGTTCCGCGGCCCAGCCGGGGCTGAAGGAGAGAAGGCCGGGGACATCGCGGGGAGGTAAGTTCAATGTATATTTAGATGTTTATTTGTGTATTTTATTTATTGTTTATATATTGTATTCATGTATTCATGTATTGTGTTTTTTTTTTTTTAACAGGGCCGCGCCGGAAGAGCTAAACAGTGACTGGACATGCTGTAAAGGTGAGTTGAATATTTAGAATGTATAGAATGTTTATTTATTTGATGTTAATGTTTTGTACTAATTTTTATTTTTTGTTTGACCCATAGGTTAGTGATCTGAAGCAACATCTTAAAGGTAAGTGGTCTTAATTTATTGATTTTAGCTTAGAATTAGGGTCTGTGTATGTAGTTAGGATTTTTTGTATATTAGATAGATAGGGGGATGTATTTGATATAGTTAGGATTTATTTTAAATTAAATAGATTGTATGTTAGATAGATAGGGGGTATTTGATTAGGACTATATGTAATATATTATATGTAATATATTATATGTAATATATTATATGTAATACATTATATGTAATGTATGTAATGTCATGTATTGTATGTAATGTATGTAATGTATTATATGTAATATATTATATGTAATATATTATATTTAATACATTATATGTAATGTATGTAATGTCATGTATTGTATGTAATGTATGTAATGTATTATATGTAATATATTATATGTAATATATTATATTTAATACATTATATGTAATGTATGTAATGTCATGTATTGTATGTAATGTATGTAATGTATTATATGTAATATATTATATGTAATATATTATATTTAATACATTATATGTAATGTATGTAATGTCATGTATTGTATGTAATGTATGTAATGTATTATATGTAATATATTATATGTAATATATTATATTTAATATATTATATGTAATATATTATATTTAATATATTATATTTAATGTATGTAATGTCATGTATTGTATGTAATGTATGTAATGTATTGTGTTTATCTGTCTTTCCTTTTCAGGTGTGTAATTTTTTTTATTTTCTGTAGTGGGGGGTGGGGTTGTAATGTATTTTTTTGTTTTCTGTAGTGGGTGGTGGGGTTGTAATTTTTATTTTTTCTGTACTGTAGGTTTTTTTGTTTTTTGTACTGTAGGTTTTTTGTTTTCTATGCTGTAGGTTTATTGTTTTTTGTAATTAGAGTGTTGGGGAGGTTTATTAGGGGGTAGGTAGTGTAGGTAGGTAGTGTAAGTGTTAATAGATTAGTGTAGAGGGGGGTTAGTTTAGATTAAATGGTTTATTGGGGGTTATAGTGTAGTGTTTGTAGTTAGTGTCATGATGGTCCTTGAGGACCATCATGGCACTTATGTGGTTAATGTTGGGTTGTAACAGGCCCATAATGGTAATAATATACCCTTATGGGACTGATGGGGTTAAATAGAGCCTTATGGTGGTCTGTATTGACCACCATGAGTTAATGGGTTAATTTAGGCCTTATGGTGGTCTGGATTGACCACCATGAGTTAATGGGTTAATTTAGGCCTTATGGTGGTCTGGATTGACCACCATGAGTTAATGGGTTAATTAGAGCCTTATGGTGGTCTGTATTGACCATCATGAGTTAATGGGTTAATTTAGGCCTTATGGTGGTCTGGATTGACCACCATGAGTTAATGGGTTAATTAGAGCCTTATGGTGGTCTGTATTGACCATCATGAGTTAATGGGTTAATTTAGGCCTTATGGTGGTCTGGATTGACCACCATGAGTTAATGGGTTAAATAGAGCCTTATGGTGGTCTGTATTGACCACCATGAGTTAATGGGTTAATTTAGGCCTTATGGTGGTCTGTATTGACCATCATGAGTTAATGGGGTAATTATAGTTGCCTGGGGTTAATATTTTTAGTGCGAGTCCTTTCAGGACCTTTACGGTCCTTTGAGGACCCGCGAGGCGGGAAATTTAAAATTGAATTGCAGCAGGGTCACGATCGGTGCCGATCGGGGCCCCCCGCAGCAGGGGGTTTATATGGGGACACTTCGGGGGTCCCGATGGGGACCCCCAGCATAGAGGGGGGTTAATTTTAAGTGCCGCGGCCGGGATTGGGTAATAGTGTGCCGCGGTCCCTTTAAGGAGCCGCGGCGGGGAATTTAAACGTTTTAAATGCAGCGGGGGGCCTGATCTATGCAGATCGGGGCCTCCCCCTGCAATGGGTTTATGTGGGGACACTTCGGGGGTCCCGATGGGGACCCCCAGCATAGAGGGGGGTTAATTTTAAGTGCCGCGGCCGGGATTGGGTAATAGTGTGCCGCGGCCCCTTTAAGGAGCCGCGGCGGGGAATTTAAAAGTTTTAAATGCAGCGGGGGCCTGATCGGTGCCGATCGGGGACCCCCGCTGCAAGGGGTTAATGTGTGGGGGCTGCGGGGGTTCCTATGGACCCCTGCAGCAAGGTGTTCATGTGAGGACACTTCGGGGGTCCCGACAGGGACCCCCGCATTGAGGGGGGGTTCATTTTAGGTGCCTAGGGGGGGGTTTGGAGTACCCCCCACGGCAGGGCTTATGTGGGGGACTGCCGCGGAGGTCCCTTTTAGGACCCCCGCAGCACTTGATGAGGAGTGGGAGCCTGCGATATCATCTCGCAGGCTGTCACTCCTCATGTACATTTACGCAGTGTAGATACGTACGGGCCTGCTGCGTAGCTCATACGTTGCTCGCAGCAGGGCTAATTTAATAGCATTGTAAGTTAGAGAAACTTTGCAGTACGTAGGGCTTAAGTAGAAGCCTCTTATTTACGAGGCTGGAATTTAATAGGGCCCCAAATGTCATAACACAGAAAGTAACCTCTGCCATTAAAACACCCCGGGAACACCTGCTGCAATACAAAACTAAAGAAATGACCTCACGTACACCTCTGGTAACCACATACTATCCGGATCTAGAAGGAATCCGCAAAATATTTAAGGATCTACAACCACTGCTAAACAGGACACAGAATTAAAACATATATTCCCCAAACCCCCCATTCTTGCATTTAGGCAGCCACCAAATCTCAGACAAACATTGGTGAACAGTAGATTGGCCAATGAAGAGCTTAACATAGAAAATGGCACAAAACCTTGCAATAAAAAATCGGTGTAAATTGTGTCAACACATCTGCAAAGAGGACAACAAGAAGACCTATAACATCAGAGGATCATATTCTTGTACGTCATCCAATGTAGTATACATGATACAATGTACTGCATGTGAGAGAGGCTGCTACATTGGAGAAACCAGCCAGAAATTACATATGAGGATGAATCTACACAGACATTCCATCAATAAGCACAATGAGGAGACTTACTGTACTCCAGTTGGACACCATTTCACCCAGAATAACCACTCCATGAAAAATCTCAAAATCAAAATACTCAAAGTTTTTTTTAAAAACACTAAGGAAAGAAAGACATTTGAAATTAAAATGATTATGTTCTTCAACAGTAATAAGTCGGGACTTAATGTCGACATTGAATTCTTATCTCATCATCAAAATTTCTTATAACCTCCAACATTCATGCTTGTAAATATATATGTGTGTTTATTGACTTTTTTACTTTTTGTTCTCTGCCTTCATCCTGAGTTTGGTTACAGCCCTATGGTTCCTTAGATGTAAAACTATTTACGACCCCAATTTACTTACTCTGGTCTGCACGACCACACACTTGCACGGCTGGCTGATCAGAACATTATCTTTTAATCCTGGAATTTTTTGCTGTATTTGTGAATCTATAATCAGTATTGACTCTGACTCGACAAAGAGAGGAACGCTCTCGAAAGCTCGTCATGAAACCTATGAAAATGTTTGTCCAATAAAAAAGGTATCACTATATACTGCAATACTCTGATTATTCATCTGGATTACTGGACATTCACGGCTACCTCACTCTTCATATATATATATATATATATATATATATATATATATATACAGTATATATATATATATATATATATATATATATATATATACGGTATATATATATATATATATATATATATATATATATATATATATATAGTATCTCACAAAAAAGAGTACACCCCTCACTTTTTTGTAAATATTTTATTAGATCTTTTCATGTGACAACACTGATGAAATGACAATCTGCTACAATGTAAAGTAGTAAGTGTACAGCCTTTATAGAAGTGTAAATTTGCTGTGAGTACACCCCTAAGTGGAAATGTCCAAATTGGGCCTAAAGTGTCAATAGTTTGTGTGGCCACCATTATTTTTCAGCACTGCCTTAACCCTCAGGGGCATCGAGTTTACCAGAGCTTCACAGGTTGCCACTGGAGTCCTCTTCCACTCCTCCATGATGACATCACAGAGCTGGTGGATGTTAGAGGCCTTGCACTCCCACCCCTTCTGTTTGAGGATGCCCTACAGATGCTCAATAGGGTTTAGGTCTGAAGACATGCATGGCCAGTCCATCACTTTTACCTTCAGCTTCTTTAGAAAGGCAGTGGTCGTCTTGGAGGTGTGTTTGGGGTCATTATCATGCTGCCCTACGTCCCAGTCTCTGAAGGGAGGGGATCATGCTCTTCTGCTGCTTCAGTATGTCTCAGTCCATGTTGGCATTCATGGTTCCCTCAATGAACTGTAGCTCCCCAGTGCCGGAGGCACTCATGCAGGCCCATACCATGACACGCCAACCATAAATCGATCTTGGGTATCAATGAGTTAATACATATCAGGCCACCCATATGGACTAGAACTGTATTGGCATGCATTTTCCTAATTCTTTATTTTGCAGGTTTGAGGGTTTGCGAGTTTGATCGCATATCGGACCCCGTAACCTAATCGATTGACATGTAACTTCTGTATTTTTCGGGTTTGCAAGCCTGATCGCCTATCGGACCCCCGAAGATACTTGAGTAACAAGTAACTTCCATGTTTTATTGCCGTAATAATGACAGTCTCATTTTCTATTAGCTGATTTGAAATGGGAGGTTACGGGCTTGCTTAATTGATAATGTTCCCGCCCTGAACTGGTATGAACCAGTGCATGGTTTACAGTTTCAGCTTTGGGACAGTAATTTGCGGGCTTGAGCAATTGAATAGCATCATAATCAGAGACAAACAAGAGCCTGCAACACACCCTCATACATACTGCCTACTACGATAGAGTTGCGGGCTTGCAATTGAATCGGGTCCTATGTTTTTTCACTCAAAAATATCAACTGAGGAGTTGTATGTATTGATCTGTACAGCTTAAAAGTAATGAAAACTAAGCAAATAAAATGGTCTTTTAAATTGAAAGTTCCACCTAAGCATATGTAGACCTGAAACTTTTTTTTGGAGAAATACAAATGTATAAGGTTACAATTTACCATTTTGTACTTTGTGTTAGAAAATGCAGGTAACCTGAACTGCATAAAAACATAGTGAAATATTTATTTAATTGGTAGAGCTTAGAATTGCATGAAGGGCCCGTAGGCCACCCCAGGCCTTTCTGGTGGTAAAATTAGTGAGATCCTACCCTATGGTGGTACGGATGTTCCAACACGGTAGGCCCTGGACGAGGGTTCAGGTCGTAGGGCGTACTGTCTCTGGCCAGGCTCCTCCTGGTTATGTTGATTTATTTATTGTTATGGTTACCGTATTACGTCATTTTGTGTTTACTAATAAACGCTTTGGCCAGTTATCCTCCCAAGAAGTGGCCTGTGTCTAATCATTATATTTAATAGGTGATTGAGTATAAACCCCTTATGTGTACATACCAACTGGGGCTTGCTTAGGTCATGTGTATTTTGATTTGTTCAATGTCTTGTGCTGTAATAGTCAGTAGCCCAAATGGAACATATTTTTTGTTCTAATGATAGCTCCTTATCTTATCAATCATGGATTTGTAACTTGCAAGCTAGACAAATTCCATAATTTCTAAATGCATAGTTAATGTTCTCTAAGTGAAATTTTTCATATGAAAGGAAATTAAGGAGTGGACATACAGTAGTGGTTCTGCAGCTTGGTGTTGTTGTAGATTGTGGTCTATCAATAAAATATCAGATGTCCGTTATCAAATCTTCATTTTTCGTTCTGAAAAACATATTCAGGATAAAGTACCTGATACCATAGACTTACTTTATATCATCATGACTGGACTACTTTCTGGACTACTTTCTTTATATAGGCTTATATGTGGCCTACTGTTGATACAGAATGCAGCTGTAATGTTATTGACAAAGCAACCATGCTCCTGCCAACCATGCTCCTGCCAACCATGTTCCTGCCAACCATGCTCCTGCCAACCATGCTCCTGTCAACCATGCTCCTGCCAACCATGCTCCTGCCAACCATGCTCCTGTCACATTGTCCTCCAGGACCTACACTGACTCATTATTATATACTGCATATATTTCAAGCTTGGTTCGCTGACATGTAAAACTCTGCATGATGAAGGACTCAGATACCTGAAGGAGGCACCTACTCTATATCTTCCAACTGAGACCTGCATGTAAACATCTGATAACAGTTCCCAAAATCTCATCAGTTACTTCTGGGTCTTGAACTTTTACATATTCAGCATGAAGGTCCTGGAACTCTCTATCTTGGTCAGTCAGATATGCTACTACCTTGGACAATTTCAGAAGGAAACTAAAGACACTTCCCCGAGGCTTTTGATTAATATATAATTCTTTCTTTATTTTTTTACTAAACGTTTTGAGTTTGATCTGGTGAAATGCACGATATAGATTTGTCATTATTATTATTATTATGTTTAGTTGGAACCGGCCCTTAAATAAATCCTCAATATTACTTTATGAGTACCATAGACATACTTGAATTCCTTTATTGTATTTTGATTACCAATACCACTGGAAAGCGTTTCCACTGATTCACTACCTAATACTATAAATTATTATTTCACATCAACCGTACCTTTGACTTGAATATTGAACATTGCTTTGACACAACGTACCTAACTCAGTGGCAGCCAATTATCCCAGGAAAATGACCTCATTTAGTGCTATGTTTATATTTAAAATATACCAACAGAATATAATTGGTATCTGGTGATGATTGCTATCGTTGTAAGCTGTCATAGATTCAAGAGGACTGATTTTTTATTCTTTGTGAAACAGAAAATAAAGTATCTGAGAAAGTAGTCAGACTCAAAAGAACAAAATATGATGTTAGTAGCAGAAAATCAAGAGATGAAGAAATCCAAAAGACAGTTCCAACAAAAATAGTGCACTGATTTTCAAAATCTCCCAGTATGCTTCATATTCCTTAGAGCCATGAAATGCTTGGCTTCCACACTCCTAGAACAAATTTCCATGCATTTGTTAAAATGATGTCAGACCAAATATTTATAATTTTTATATTCGTTCAAAGTCAGTGGAGAATTATCAATTATTTTGAATACTATGTTTGGATAATCTTGACATTTAAATTGCCTGTGTGAATGTCCAATAAATGTATATTCATGTTATAAAATAGCAAATTAACAGTAATTGAACGAGCAGAAGACTCTGAGACTGGAAATGCAGATATTAAGAGCCGCCCTTTCCATTAAGGAGCTAGTGCAATGCTAGCGTAGCATTTGTTTTGCAGTAAGTAAACAAGGAATTAAAATTTCAAGGAAGGCACGGACATCTGATTAACCCACCCACAATGCTTTATAAACATACAAGGATTCCACATATGGGATCGCTCACTTATTAAAAGTAAGCCTATTTTGCAGAACCTCAATCACCACAACATTTTCTCTAACTCTGTAAAATACACTTTGCTGTAAAAGACAAGCAAAAATGTACCCATTTGATGTTTAAACCTACAACAGATGTAAGACATGAGACTACAAAAAGTCAGCATGGTTTAACAAGATGTTCCAGTGGGAGTGATCAGGCAGTGGCAAACAGCCAACACGATTAGCAATATCTTGGTAGATCTCCATCTTTCTATCTTAAATGTGCCTAATGCTATAAACATCTGGGTTTTTTTTTTACTGCCTTATATATGCCTTTTATCAAAGAAAAATGTATATGTGATATCAAAAAAATAAATACTTAAATAAAGCATGCTTATATATAAGAGTATATATAAAGATAACATGCTGGCAAAACCTTGCACAAAAAGGGCCCAATTCAATTGCAAGCCCGCAACTCGATCGTACTAGGCGGTATGTCGGCGGGTGTGTTGGGCTCCTCTCCGATTATGATGCTATTCAATTGCTCAAGCCCGCAAGTTACTGTCCCAAAGCCGAAACCGTAAACCATGCACTGGTTCGTAGCAGTTCATGGCGGGAACATGATCAATTAAGCAAGCCCGTAACCTCCCATTTCGAATCAGCCAACAGAAAATGAGTCTGTCATTATTTCGGCAGTAAAACATGGAGGATACATGTCAATCAATTTGGTTCGGGGGTCCAATATGCGATCAGACTCGCAAACCCGCAAAATAAAGAATTATAAAAATGAATGCCAATACTGTTTTAGTCCATATGAGTGGCCTGATATGTATTAACCCAAGATCAATTTAGCCCCGAAATTAAACATAACAATAAATGTAATTTCCTGATGATTTGCAGGCTTGAGACTGTTGTGCAATTCATTATAAAGTCTACATTCGCTTTCCCCATTATTTACAGAGCTGTATTGATTTTTTATTTGCATTTACAGTATTACTAATAGGTGTTTAACCCGTTTGCGGGTCCGCTCCAGCGCTCGTAGGATTTTCTCCTTCTTTTGCTATGTAGTGGTGTTTTTGTAGATATCAGACGTCAAATCATATTTAAGTAATGATGGACTAAGTTCATCCATACTAGGATACAAAAATAAAATTTTAATGAGTTTCTGCATGCAAGGTTTGATCTCCACATGATAAATGATGTGTGCTATATATTTTCCATTTAAAACACAGGTAGTAAGCAGTTATTGTGCTCAATACATCTCCTTAATGTCATTATTTGATAAATGAAACAAAATACCTTTCTGTTTTTACTTCATTATAAATCAAGCCCTAATTTTTTTTCCCAATTTAACTTCCAAAGCAGCAAACAGGAAAATAGTTGAGGTCACAAAAGCAGAGGTCATGTACAGGAGACCCAAGCAAATACAATCAGCAAGCACGAGAAAGTATTAACATTTCCTTCTAACACATCTGCAATTTTAAAAACTATTTCTGGATTCTTTTATGTTGTGTTCTCAGAGCGAATACTAATCATACATTCACTATCTATCTATCTATCTATCTATCTATCTATCTATCTATCTATCTATCTATCTATCTATCTACCTATCTATCTATCTATCTATCTATCTACCTATCTATCTATCTATCTATCTATCTATCTACCTATCTATCTATCTATCTACCTATCTATCTATCTATCTACCTATCTATCTTTCTATCTATCTATCTACCTATCTATATATCTACCTATCTATCTATCGACCTATCTATCTACCTATCTATCTATCTATCTATCTACCTACCTATCTATCTACATATCTATCTATCTACATATCTATCTATCTACATATCTATCTATCTAAAAAGTGGAGTAGCCGTGAATGTCCAGTAATCCAGAATAATCAGAGCAATGTAGTGTACAGTGATACCTTCCTTTTATTGGACAGGCATTTTTATTTAGAATATTTGAGTATATAGATATATATAGATATATATATATATATATATATATATATATATATATATATATATATATATATATATATACCGTATATAAAATGTAACTGTTCAAGAGGTTTGATCTCCCTTTTTAAAGTCTAAAGCAATACTGACATGAATTAGAATTAGAATTTAAACAGTGATTCAGGGATAGTGGAAACAGCATTTTGCGTCATAGGATACATTTATATAAATGCACATGTTTTGTTTGTTTCCCTATAACAGGCTTGCTATTCTTAGTAAAGTGTTTGTCCAATAGGAAGGGTATCAATGTAATCTGCAATACTCTGATAATTCATATATATTAATATATATGTATACATAATACAGTATAAGTATGCATATACTAATATACTATAGTGTATTATGTTCATTTTCTATATTTACTGTATATATACATTATATATATATATATATATATATATATATATATATATATATATATATTTATTTATTTATATACCGTATTTACTCGAATCTAATGGCACCTTTTTTGTGAAAAATCTGATCCCAAATTTGGAGTGCGCATTAGAATCAATGGCACACTAGGTTCAATGTTTTAACCCCTTTTTCGGGGTTAAAACAATTAATCTAGTGCACCATTGATAACATTGCATATCAATAAGAAAAGCACAGACCAGGACATACTGGTATACACCGCAACACCATCATCTCTCACTTCCCGGCCCTCTATAGTGGGGGACTGAGGCTCTCAGATGAGCAGACGGCGGCGAGGGCCCTTGTCATCACCGCCGGAGGAAGTGGCTCCTCAAAGACTGGCATTAAGAACACGGTGCACTTTCTGCAGAGACTGAGCCCTTATATATATATGTGTGCATTTATATATGTAATGTAGCTATTCTTAATATATATCACAATCAATATTTCAAGTCGAAGATTATGAGTAAAAGGTCAATCAAAAACACATGAAATGAATATCAATGAAAATGTATATTCTTGCCCTCCCTGTGATTTTTTTTTAATGTATTCTGTATTTATTGTGAAAATAAATCTAAAGTATTAGAAGTCTTTAGTGATTTTCAATTGGTCCCACATGTTCTAAAAGGAGGATAATGTTCAAAATATATAATATGAGTATGCCAGGAACGTTCTTTAGTAATACAAGAGCTGAAATGGACCAAATTATAGTTTTGATATAACCTGTCTATTCCTTGGCTCATATATGTATACTGTATGTATAAGATGAGCTGAATTGAGTTATATTATTATGCAGTTACAACTCAAATATATGGTTTTCACAAATTACACACCATGTAATCTACATTTTTATTTGAATAAAATCTGTATGAAAACATGTTTTTGATTTCTAGTAAAGCATAAAAATACCTAATGATACACAGTACAATAAGTCAAAGTGTAGGGGAAGTAGAGTACATTGTCTAGGAATAGGATGGAGAGAACGGTCACAGTAAGGGTTTAAGTTATAGGAGGAGCTGTAAGGGGGTGGGGTTTAATACAATAGCACAATATATATATATCTATATATATATAGATATATATATGATTTTGAATAATCTTGTCAGTTGAATTTGGGAAGCTAGATCATCTTTATCTATCCTTTTTAACCAATTAATCTTTTACATTATGGCTTCTCTAATAGTGGTTGATCTGCTCTTAGGAGGGAAACATTAGCCAGGGGGCCTGGCTAGCCTCTATTGTGCCACTCTCGTTGGTACACTTGGGGATTATGCTTCAAGTGGGGAATGGCATGCCTGATACTGTGGATGAGCCTGTCTCTCAATTGCCCCATGGTGGCCTACCTTCAACCCCTGGTGGTCCCCGTAAACCTCTAGAAGGCCACTACTCCGCTCTAAGCCTCCCCAGAGGCTTAGCCCCTCAACTCAAGGTCGGCGTCAGCGGTCCTCCTCACCAGGACTGAGGGATGATAGGGTATCCTGTGGAGGAACACTGCAAGCCGCGAGGGGGCGGCCATCCAGTGAGCAGAGTGGAAGGCTGCAGCACCAGGGTAAGTGCTCCGAGCTCGGAAGGCTTCTATGCGTTAACGGCTCGCCTCGCTTTGCGAGGATCACAGAGCAATGAGCACCTTTGGCGCTCATCGCCTAAGTTCTCCGAGCTCGGAAAACTTCAATGCGTTAACGGCTCACTTCGCAAGGCTCGCAAACATGACAACGAATCGCAGTTGGACAACTATTATATGTGATCTTGATGAGATAGAAAATAAACATAGGACTTATGGGGGGATAGCGTGGTGGCTATATGATGAGCATTTTCATCAAAGGTTGGCTGTCATGAAGGATATGAGGTGGGATGATCAAAATATGGGGTCCTGGATGAGGATCGTTACCCCATCTAGGATGAGGGGTCTTTTCAATCCATTGGGGGAAGATCAAATTACAACGCACAGGCAGGAGCAGTTAAAAGGGGATATTGTTTCCAATATAATGAAGGGACATGTAGATGGGGGACAGCGTGCAGGTTTAAACATGAATGTGGGGAATGTCGAAATCCTCACCACACGTTCAGATGTTACAAGAAGCTTAGGCCAGGACCAGCAGGGGCAGACGCGGCTCAAAAAGGGGGTGACGCCAATACTGCTAGAAAGGATGGCGTTGTAGTTAGAACAGTACGGTAGGAGGCTACAAAAAAGTTGAAATTTGGTGGTTTTACTTATGGTTTTGTTATACCGTCTAGTCTGCAGGGCAGCCGCAGGTGCACAGGTAACTTGGTTTCCGCTAGAGAGCATGAAGGGGTATTGAGGGATTAGCTATTGAAAAAAGTGGCAATGGGAAGGATGGCAGGACCCTTTCATTAATTACCATTGGAGGATTTACATATCTATCTTCTTGGAGTAGTTCCAAAGAAGGAGGTGGGCAAGTATAGGCTAATTCATCATTTGTCTTATCCTAGCGGTCATTCTGTTAATGATGACATAGAGAAATCTCTGTCATCTGTACACTATGCTTCGTTTATTCAGGCTATTGAACTAGTTAAAAGAGCTGGAAGGGGGGCCTTTTTGGGAAAATTTGATATAGAGTCAGCTTTTAGGCTCCTTCCTGTTCATCCTGCCTCTCATCACCTTCTAGGGTGTAAATTCAGAGGGGAGTATTATGTGGATCTATGTTTGCCAATGGGTTGTGCAATCTCTTGTGCTTATTTTGAGGAATTCAGAACATTGGTTGAAAAGGGTAGATAAAGATTATCTAGCTTCCCAATTCTGCAATGGGTGGTACAGAAGGTAGCGGGATACAAGTCGTGTATACACTACTAATACGACTTTCTTTTGGTAGCTCCTTCTTTTCAACAATGTAAGCATTTCATTAATTGTTTTGTAAATATGGCGCAAGATTTTGGCATTCCATTGGCACATGAGAAAACATTTGGGCCTGTGACAGTTATTCAATTCTTGGGTATTTCATTAAATTCGGTTAGGTTTGAATCATCCCTGCCAAAGGACAAGGTGACAGATTTGAGGGCTATGATTAGTAAAGTATCAGCATGCTGAAAAATTACGTTGCGGGACATGCAGTCATTGTTAAGTCATTAATTGTGATAGCATGGCTGCGGTTCTGGCTATTAACAATTTAACATCGTCATCATTATTTGTGCTACGTTTGTTGAGGTGTATAGTGGACATGCAGTCATTGCTGGGAAAATGAAACTTTGGGTGCCGGGTAATTACTATTTGAAGAGTTTTTGGGAGACGATTGTCACTGGCAACAGCTGGGGTTAAAAAAACGCATATTTTATCAGATTAACATAGTCACTGAAGGAAGATTTGCAAGTCTGGGCCTCTTTTCTGGAGCGGTTTAATGGAAGGTGTTTTTTTTATTACCAGTATGGTAGATGCACACGATATCAACCTTTTTACGGATGCTTCTTGAAGCGTTGGTTTTGGAGCATACTTTAAAGGGCAGTGGTGTGCAGAGAGGTGGCCGCTAGCATGCTTTGGTCCTGGCTTAATAAAAAATATGACTTTTCTGGAGCTGTTCCTGATTGTGGTAGCCATCTTATTATGGGATAACTAGTTGAAAAACCAACATGTGGCATTTATGTGATAGCATGGCTGCGGTTCTTGCTATTAACAATTTAACATCGTCATCATTATCATTATATGTGCTACGTTTGTTGAGGTGTATAGTAATGACTTGCTTGGAAAAGAATATGGTGTTTTGAGCCGTAACATACCGGGTGAGAAAATGATTAGTGCAGATGCTCTGTCTAGGGAACAATGGCAGTGTTATAGGCAAAATGCAGCTGCTTGTGCAACACCTTGTCCAGATGAATTTTGGCGTCTGGGTAGGGGGTTGATTGGAGTTATGGGGTCTTACTGTCTTACTGCACCTTGCAGAAAGATAGTGGTTGTTGGGTATAATTAAACTATTGGTAATTAAGCATTCAGGCTATTAAAGGGGATTGGGAAAGGGATGCTTGAGAAGTGGGGAAGGGTTAGTTTTGCTTTAACAGGGTAATATCTGATGTTAAGGGTAAGGGGAATGTTTCTTGTTGAGTATTCAATTATGATGTTAACAGGTATTCATAATATGTTCATAAGAATTTTATGCAAAAAATTAACACTGTTTATATTTTTAAAAAAAGATTTTTGATGCAAAAGAAAATAAAATAAATAAATGAATAAATAAAATAAAAAGATAGTAATTGCAGTTATTATGCTTTCCACTTCCACAGATGCTGCTTCTGTTCCTCTTAAGGCCTGGATAATGGGACACTCATACAGTATGTGTATTGGGCGAGGAGGACGGCAGCCATCAAGGAAGAGGGTTTGCAACTTGGTTTTAAAAAATCAGTGGTGGACGTGAGATGGTTTGGAAAAAGAGGAATGAGGTGGGATGGTTTGCTGGTGGAGGCAGTGCAGTATGCCAGATGGGTGGGGGTGGGCCCCCCCAGACATATTATTTCTTGTGGGGCAATGATTTGGGTATTATGCCAATTAAGGCTTTGATAGAAGTAATGAAAAGGGACATGCTAAGGCTGCATCTTTTATTTCCAAATATGGTGCTAGTATGGTCAGAAATGATCCACCGGTTCCACTGGCGATCTAGTATTAATAACGCCTTTATGTTCAGATGGAGGAGAGAGTTTAATAGAGGTATCGCTTCATTTGTAAGGAAGCTTGGGGTTTATCGGTGCGGCACATTAAATTGGAAGGCCAGGGCACTAAGGGATGGGATTCATCTCAATGAGATAGGTTTAAGGATGTTCAACTTAGGTTTGGAGGAGGGTATTACTAAAGCCATGGCTTCAAAAACAGGGGTGATGGCACTGTGATAGAGGCGTGCCTTCGCTGGGTGTAGAGGCAGTTGGGCTGCTAGTTTGGTTTTCGACTTCCCTTCTCCCCCAGCTGTTTCTGGGGGCGGGCGCAATTGGTTATTGCGCTTATGGCGGAGGTGCTTGCCCACAGTGGGGAGGAGCAACAGTAACAGCTCTTGGTGGTGTCAGGACTCATGCGGCACGGAGTCCCCTAGAGTTAAGATATGGGTGGGTCAAGCACCTCTCATTGTGTGTTTTTACATAATAAGTTAAATAAAGAAGCTGTGGCCATTTAAAAATCCCAAACTATGTGTGAGTGTCAATTATTGAGTTGTGTCTTTTATTTGGGGGGAATCTTTATTGACTATAGACTGGTCACGTGACGGCAGAACAATTGGTCCTATTTTGGAGTTTATGTTACAGACATTATTTAATTTATGGTACTGTTTCATGAATAAATTACATATAAAGCTGGATGAGCTAAATATACTTTTGATAAATTGAGGTAGGGATTCAAATGAAAGAATGCAACATGGAGGAGAATAACAAGAGAGGAAAGTGTGTGGACATCCAACCATCACAGTGCTCGTTGAACAATTAAAGCCAAACTCATGGACATTGTTATGGAACTGGTCCCCTCTTTTCTTCCATGAAGACTCCACTCTTCTGGGAAGGCTTTCCACTCAATTTTGGAAGTCATTTTTTTCCAGCCAAAATTATAGCTTTCACTGCTGCACAACTGCATAAAAAAGGTAGTAAATGTAAGGCTCCATTTATTATTTATTTTACATTGTAAAACTAAATTAGCTCTTTTCAAGTATAGTTCTTCATGAGAACCTTTTAATGTTTAACTACAGTAATGCTTTGAATAATTTTCTAAAGATTTTTCCCCACTATTTAGCTCTTCAAAAGTCCATAGTGCAAATATGAGATATGTGCCTCTTTAATGTTTTTTTTACATTTAAACGGACAAGGGCAGAATAGCACCTTATTAATTAACAAATGGAAATGTCTGTCAACATCAATGCGATTTTGCTTCTCATCTTTATAAACAATGTGATTGTGGTTCATTTTGTTTGTTAATGATGTCAAAATAGTTTGCCAAAATACTTTGTATTTCATTGATTTTGTGTTTGTTTTTCCTGTTCAGCATTTTGCTTTCATTTTGGCTTTTCCTTAGAGGTTATGTCAGGTAACAAACCACACACAATGGTCTTCACGGAAGGTAGAAAAAATTGCTGGAAAAATGTATAAATTTCAGTAATAGCAGAAATAAGCAAAGTCACATGAAAGGGAGCCACGTCTCACATTTCTTTCCCATGAGTTTTAAAAAGTTCAAGTTATAACAAGGTAGAAAGAGTGTGGCATACAAAAGCCACTTAAAATATATACTACTGAGTATTGTGTGTTCTGTAAACTCACATAGGATTAGATATACTAAATTGTGAAGTTTGGTAAATTCCCAGAAACGTGACATTCTAGTAAATGTGTAAAATAACAGGGAAATGCTTCCCAAATTTCACCTCTACAGTATAAAGGAATTACTCTGTGTATTAAAGTTATAGATGTAGAATCTAAATCGTTACAAAAAGGGATTATACTGTGTGAAGTTAAATAATAAGAACCTATGTATGGACTATTTGTGATGGACCACATGATATGGAAGGGCTTGGGGAATGATGTTGTTGTTCAGTTGTGTCTGACTTTCCATGACTCTATTGATTGCATCATGCCAGGCACATGTGGGTGTGCTAATCCATTACGTTTTCATAGCAAAGATACTGCAGTGGGTTGCCAGTTCCTTCTCTGTCTGACCTCTCTGCTATGACCTGTCCATCTTGGGTGACCCTACATGGTATAGCTCACAGCTTCATTGACAAGCCCCTTCACCACAAAAAGGTAGTGATCCAGAGAGGGTTGGGGATTTTGGGCCACATTCAATTCCAAGCCCGCAACTTGATCGCAGACAGCCGAATGTCTGCAAATGAGTTGCAGGCTCCTGTTCGTCTCCGAATATGATGCTATTCAATTGCTAAAGGCCACAAGTTACTGTCCCAAAGCTGAAACCGTAAACCATGCACTGGTTCGTAGCAGTTCAGGGTGGGAACATGATCAATCAAGCAAGCCCGTAACCTCCCATTTGAAATCAGCCAATAGAAAAGGAGACTGTCATTATTATGGCAGTAAAACATGGAAGTTACTTGTTACTCAAGTATCTTCGGGGGTCTGATAGGCGATCAGACTCGCAAACCCGAAAAATACAGAATCACGAAAATTAATGCCAATCCTGTTCTAGTCTATATGGGTGGCCTGATATGTATTAACTCATTGATACCCGAGATCGGTTTAGCCCCGAATTGAAACCTAGAAATACATTTTATGTCCTGCCGATTTGCAAGCTTGACACTGTTGTGCAATTAATTCTAAAGTCTGTCATCGCTTTCCACGTTATTTACATGGCAGTATTGATTTTATGTTTGCATTTACAGTGCTATGAATAGGTGTTTAACTCTCTTGCAGGTCCTCTCTAGCACTCGTAGGATTTTCCCTTTCATTTGCCATTTACGGGTGTGAAAACATTTGCTGGCTTGGGGAAATTGAGCAATTGTATAGAGATTTGCGAATTTAGCCTTTGCGAAAGTGAAAGATCAAAGGCTTCTGGAGACTGTAAGTTGCGACGTTAACCATTGCCATTTTTTCAAACCCATAACTCGGAGGCCGTTCCGAGCCCACAAAAAGACGTAATTTGAATAGCAAAGTAGCTTGTGACCTCACTTATGGGCCTCCGGATCTCCCGAAACCTTAATTGAATGGGGCTCTTTGATTGTAAGTTTGTGAGTTTTCAATCTTGCATGGTGCTTTGGGAAGGCTCTATGGACACTAGATTCTAAGCTCAAAGACAGGGCCCTCCATCCTTTGCAACATGTTAATACTGCTATTGTTTTGCCTTGATCGTAACCCAAGTATAATGCTATGGAATATGTTGGCGCATTTAAAACAAACAATAAGAATAAGAATAATGATGTAGGTATGGACTATTTTTCATTGTATTTGTTTGCCGTAAGTCCAAAACACAACAGGGCCAAAGGTATGAAAGATTGGCTTACTAAAAGAATGTTTATTTCAGATCCCACCACACCAGAATGGTGGGTAGGAAGGGGTTCAGATATTTTATTTGTTTTTAGAAGGGAAAAAGTTTGGATATAATGGACCCCACTATTTTTTTAAAACAGCCTGCTAGCATGTATTGTGTGGGCTAAGTAGGAATTTATAGGAAGCATATTACTGATTACAAATTAATGTTATTGATTCCAAAATTGTTTATATTTAGATCACTTTGATAGGAGCATATTAATGGGATTTTTACTATGTTATTGCATGTGCTGCAGTGAAGTTTGAAGGGCTACATTGCAATTACTATTAGGAAATAGAGCACATTAAAGCACTGTGGAGCAATGTAATACATAGGGCCTCATTCAAATGCGATTTGGCCAATTAAATAGTGCTCTTTTTAAGCACATTTTTTATACAGAAGTTTTCAGTTTGTGAACTTCTATCCATAAGCAAAGTCTTCAGGAACTAAATAGTTCTGTAAAAAAATATGCTATGTGCTTATAAAGAGCCCTATTCAATTGGTCAAATCGAATTTGAACGAGGCCCATAGTAAATACCCCCATTAATCAGCCATCAACACAATAGGACAGTTGAATATTTTCAGATTCAAATGCAAGGTCTCTCTTGTATCAGCTGTGATTTGGCGGTCTACATTGATTCAAAAGACAAAAACATAAAGGCATTCAGAATTGTAGCATGTAAGGGGTACAGCATATGGGCCTCATTCTAATCCCTGTATCGCATAGTTACAAAGGCAAAAGGTGCCCAGTAACTTTCCCTAGGTATTCTATTCACCTCTCGCAGCATGATTGCAAGAGAGCTACCGCAGATAACTACGGACAAGCCAGACTCACTAATTATGGCAAGCTTTCCCGTTGATTTTTTCTCATCCCAATTGACTGCTTCCTACTTTTACACTAAATCACTACTCAATTTAGACTTAACTGAGTACTCACAAATTACATATGTCTGATAATATAAAAAGTCTGAATGAAAATGTAGGGGTACTAAACATTTAAAACCATTTCAGAGAGCTGCAGCAGTTAAAGAAACACTAAAGGACTCAAAAATTATGAATTCATTAAATTTGACACTTAACATTCCCATAGGCACATGTGTGAAAATTAAAATGTGATATTTTTATTATTAAATTGTATCATTATTCAACATCCAGAACCCAGTACTCAAGAGGTAAATACATATCAGGAAAACACATGGACTAGAAACAGATGCTCTAATGCAAGGGTCGTCAACCTTTTAATACCTACCGCCCACTTTTTTATCTTTGTTAACGGTAACATTTCCTTCCCGGCCAACGGTAACTCAATTTAGCGAATGTGGGAAGTAGATTTTAGAGGGCATGGTTTGTAAATAACACGTACTTAAGTTATCTTTTTATTTATACTTTATGTATGTTATACATAGGTCATTTAAATTGAATGAATTCCTGCATCTCCATCGATACAGCGTCTACTATTGTGGGAGCTGCTTAAATTGAAGAAAAAGCGAAATGTGAAAACAATAAAGTTTATTGAAACTGATGATTAATGAGATCCTTATCGTAAGGAACAAACAAAGGTGTCCTCTTTCAATGATATTCAGACGGTTTCACTGTTTGGTTATAATATGATTAACAGCACTAAAGCCTAAGTCTACAAGACATGAGGTAGGGAAAGTTATCCATAAAGTAATTATAATTTTCCACATATCTGGATATAATATAGGCATTTTTTTTTTTTCCAGAGTTTTTGGTATCCACCTCTATGAACTTTAGATTTGCTCTCTTCCTCATATTTATGTTCAAATAGTTCTTCTCGGCAAGTTATATCAACGTCAGCAAAATTAGCAGTTAAAGGATTTATCATCCTGTGACACACTTTCAAGTTCAAAATATCTTTAAATTGTTTTTCCATATCCAATTTATGTTCATTGAGGTGACTACTGAACCTTTCACAGAGGACAGCCTTTCTCACCAGCTCTCCAACCACCCAAGCGTGGTGCTGTGGGACTCCGGCGTGTGACATCATTTGTCAGCGACGCCACCTAGTGATTACCCCGTCGACCACCACGAAAGCTTGAATCGCCCAAAAGAGAGCGGTAGGGACCAGGTTGACGACCACTGCTCTAATGCATTGTCTTTTGAATGGCTAAAAATGCTTACTCGCATTCACAGGTGCTTATTCTTCCTCATTGTACTTATATATATATATATATAATATATATATATATATATATATATATATATATATATATATATATATATATTATACAGTGGATATAAAAAGTCTACACACCCCTGTTAAAATGTCAGGTTTCTGTGCTGTAAAACAATTAGACAAAGATAAATCATTTCAGATTTTTTTTCCACCTTTAATGTGACCTATAAACTGTACAACTCAATTGAAAAACAAACTGAAATCTTTTAGGTAGATGGAAGGAAAAATATAAAAATAAAAAAATATGGTTGCATACGTATGCACACCCTTAAACTAATACTTTGTTGAAGCACCTTTTGATTTTATTACAGCACTCAGTCTTTTTGGGTATGAGTCTATCGGCATGGCACATTTTGACTTGGCAAGATTTGTCCACTCTTCTTTGCAAAAACACTCCAAAACTGTCAGATTGCGAGGGCATCTCCTGTGCACAGCCTTCTTCAAATCACCCCACAGATTTTCATTAGGATTCAGGTCTGGGCTCTGGCTGGGCCATTCCAAAACTTTAATCTTCCTCTGGTGAAGCCATTCCTTTGTTGATTTGGATGTATGCTTTGGGTCGTCATGCTGAAAGATGAAGTTCCTCTTCATGTTCAGCTTTCTAGCAGAAGCCTGAAGATTTTGTGCCAATATTGACTGGTATTTGGGACTGTTCAAAATTCCCTCTATCTTAACTAAGGCCCCAGTTCCAGCTGAAGAAAAACAGCCCCAAAGCATGATGCTGCCACCACCATGCTGCACTGTGGGTATGGTGTTCTTTTGGTGATGTGCAGTGTTGTTTTTGCGCTAAACATATCTTTTGGAATTATGGCCAAAAAGTTAAACCTTGGTTTCATCAGACCATAACACCTTTTCCCACATGTTTTTGGGAGACTTCATATGTGTTTTTGCAAAATGTAGCCTGTAAAAGGCTTTTGTCTTGCCACTCTACCCCATAGCCCAGACATATGAAGAATACAGGAGATTGTTGTCACATGTACCACACCGCCAGTACTTGCCAGATATTCCTGCAGCTCCTTTAATGTTGCTGTAGGCCTCTTGGTAGCCTCCCAGACCAGTTTTCTTCTCGTCTTTTCATCAATTCTGGAGGGAGCTCCAGTTCTTGGTAATGTCACTGTTGTGCCATATTTTCTCTACTTGATGATGACTGTCTTCACTGTGTTCCATGGTATATCTAATGCCTTGGAAATTCTTTTGTACCCTTCTCCTGACTGATACCTTTTAACAATGAGATCCCTCTGATGCTTTGGAAGCTCTCTGTGGACCATGGCTTTTGCTGTGGGATGCGACTAAGAAAATTTCAGGAAAGACCATCTGGAGCAGCTGAACTTTATTTGGGGTTAATCAGAGGCACTTTAAATGATGGCAGGTGTATGCTGACTCCTATTTAACACGATTTGGAATGTGATTGCTTAATTCTGAACACATCTACATCCCCAGTTATAAGAGGGTGTGCAGACTTATGCAACCACCTTATTTTTATTTTATTTTTTTCTTCCCTCCACTTAAAAGATTTCAGTTTGTTTTTCAATTGAGTTGTACAGTTTATAGGTCACATTAAAGGTGGAAAAAGTTCTGAAATGATTTATCTTTGTCTAATTTTTTTACAGCACAGAAACCTGACATTTTAACAGGGGTGTGTAGACTTTTTATATCCACTGTATATATATGATATCATGATGTTCTAATTTTCTGCTAGTTGCTAGAGCTGTGTCTCAGTAATTTAAGTAAAATACTGTGTCTGGTGTAATATTATGAGTAAACAGGTAATTCTACCTCATTCAAATGTGATTTGGCCAATTGAATAGGGCTCTATATAAGCACAGAGCATTTTTTTACAGACTTTTTTAGTTAGTGAAGACCTTGCTTTTAGATAGAAGTTCACTAACTAAAAACTTCTGTAAAAAATATGCTCTGTGCTTATATAGAGCCCTATTCAATTTGCCAAATCACATTTGTATGAGACCCCTATTATGTTACTGACAAGACATGATTTACAAATGTTGCATGAGATCCGTAATATTGCGATTGAACTGCATTTAATATGTGTGTAACATTATTGAAAGAATCTCCTGCAACCAAAATTACTATTGAAAGTAGTTTACTTGTCTTGAAGTGAATAGAGCTCTATATTAGTGTCCTTTTATTAGATTAAAAAAAAAATAGAGTAATAATGTAAGCTGCCTAATTTTTTTTTTACTTTGTTTTTTTATCAGTTATATATCAGTTTACAAAAGCACCAGTGAAAAGGATATGTAATACTTGTCCAGATTGAGAACTTGAGGGCCAATATCAGACTACAGTTTTTGGATATTCTATTTTAATACAGGTGGATCGATATAAGCATTTTATTTACATGCAAATGATGAAAATGTGATCTGCCTCTGCTCCTCAAGGATTGGAGACAAGCCTGGTACATATGATTTATAGAACATAATTATCTCCCTAAAGGGATGTACCCATCTGTAAAATGAGTATGGAATATATTGCAGAACAATAGCTAGTAGAATCTGATATTCGTCAAAGAAGAGTCAAGTATATAAAGATTGTGCAGCTTTTGTATGATGCATTCGCAGACTGTGCCAGTACACAGGGCACATAATCCCGGAAGTCTTTGGTTACAATTCTAATTGCTTACAGCTATCAGGATCTGTCCAGATGTGCTTTATTTCTCCAAGTTGTTATAATATTTACCAATTTGGAACCTTCAAACCCTTTGTTCATTCTTACATGATTCCATCCAGATCCTGACCTATAACTTGTAATTAAACTCAAATCCAGAACTGATATTTTACAGCTCTAATTTCATTGGACTCGCTACTCCTCTCCCTATTCATTTAAACCCAAATTCCACTTAGCAGTATGTATAGGATTGCCAGTACTGTACAACTGAAGCAGTCACGCATGTGGTTTTGTTTTATATAATTTTCACAGTTCAAAGCATGCTTATCAACCAGATGCATAACCCCTCTACTGCCTGAGCAGCCAGGAATGGTGTACAGTACAATGTGTTACTAACCGCTTTGACAGCTACGGAGCATGAACAGCGAAAAGCAAAAAGCATATATTTGTTTTTAAAGGACCACTGAAGTGTCATATTTATAATATGCTCTTTTGAAGAACTTGACTTGATAATGGATACAATATTTTTAGCAGGGCTGGATTAAGACCTTAAGAGGCTCTAAGCACTTAAAAGATTGTGGTGCCTCCATATATATCTATATATATCTAATTAAAAATATAAAAAAATAATAATATTACTATTTTATTATTATTTTTATTACTATATATATATATATATATATATATGTATGTATTTTTTTTTTCAGCAGTTTTGCACCATATGGTCCATGGTAAATCCGGCAATCAAACATTTCTGTGATGCCCCATTCCCTTGATGCCCTAAGCAAGTGCTTATTTTGCTTATTGGTTAATCCAGCACCGTTTTTTTAGAAATAAAAAAAAGTAATACAGCCTTTTTCATTAGCATAATTACCTTGGGGACCATGGATGCAAATAAGATTAAGATTCAAATGTGTGGAATGGATTGCAACAAAATGAAGGCAAATAACAATAGGATTAAATGGAAGTGAATGTAACCTTTGGGCCATACACAGTCCATTATATCTCTATAAAACTAGCAAATAATATAAATTCTTTGCTCTTTAATACATCTGTTGCTTATCTCTACCTATATAATTATTTACTTTCTTACAGAAATTTTAGAATTTTGCTTTGGGTAAAAAAAAGGTTTAAAAGAGCTTGAGGCTCTTTTAAGGATACAGTGGTTGCATATGAGGTCGTTCAAGTGAAATAGGTTGATGCCCATCACTGTTCTAAATATTCCTACCACATGTACTTAGAGTTATAGACATTTATGATTCAAATTTTATGAAGTAATGTGATATAAATGCTCTATTCTGATGTACACTATATTTTAGTAACATGTCTGCAAAGGTTTGCATTCCTTTCTGTGCCTGTGTATCTGGTTATTCCCCATCAATATTGTGACCCTTAGATATTTGTTACTCTGTTTTTCTATTTTGACACCGGAATAGATTCACTAAGCTGTATTCAGGTTGCAAAGTGCTTCATTTGGCTTTTTTTTTTTTCGTTGTTCAATCGTTGACGACTCTCCATGACCTCATGGACCGTATGTCCATGGTCATGCTGATGCACTTGGTTTTCATAGCAGAGATCTTGGAGTGGGTTGCCAGTCCAGTGAGCCACAGCATTCAGCTTCTGGTATTCCTAGGTGGTCTCTCAAGCAAGTAATGACCAGGCCCAACCCTTCTCATCTTCAGGGTGGTGTGACCTCTTGGTTCCCTGACTTGGAATCGAACCAAGGTCACAGTGGTGAAAGCACCGAATCCTAACCACTGGACCAACACATAACCTATCATTGGGACTACAGTTGCAATTTTACCAACTTGAAACAGGCAACACAGCCTTCAGCAATCTGATTTGTAGCTCCTGTGAAGCTTAGTGAATCTGGGGAATTAAACATTTGTCTTTTTATTAGTTTCCTTAATGTGTGTCCAGATTCACATACATAATATATACCAGGACATTTAATACACAAGATAAGAAATACTACACTGGATGAATCAATCATAAAGAAACATTTCATTCTTTAATTTATTAATTGGTGTAGGAAATTATTTGTTACTAGTGATAACTATTGTCTTGCCTATGCTATGTTAGATTTCTTAACATGGAAGGATTTTATACATTGAGATTTATATTAATCCTACTGAAAGCACTGGCACTAATGATTGCCACATTTCACTCAAAGAAGTTAAACAATTGTTTGCAGTGAATGCCCCCTCTGATTTGTAAATAGAAACAAAAAATATGGCAACCGCAGGAGAATATAATAGTTCATAAAGTAAATATTATAAAGTACAGTGGTACCTCCGTTCTCAACCTTCTCGCAACTCAACATTTTCTATTCTTAACCTGTCTGAATGAGCAAAAACCCTTGGTACTCATCGCGCTGTCTTGGTACTAAAACCAATTTACATTACTCCTTATGGGAGTTTGGTACTCAACCTTTTTGGTAAGCAACCTGTCGTCTGGAACGGATTAAGGTTGAGAACCAAGGTGTCACTGTATATACATTCTAAAAAATAATGTTTGCCCATTTTCTCTTATACTCAAAAATATTATATTAAAAATTATACTCAAAAAAGTATAAGTATATATGTATATGTAAAAATAGGACTAAGGTGGTCCAAGGCTTAGATTCATCTCACTATTGTAAATATAAATAACTTAAAAGAAAAAGTATTTTACATGAGAATGTCTGTGTTGTGTAAGATTCAAATTTCAATCTTCCCCTGTATAAGATTATGATATGATATGTAAAAGGAGCCCATAGAGATTCCTATGTCAGGATATATGAACTTTCATTTTTTTTTTTCTAAATAGTAGATTATACTGAAGAGCCACCAAGACATGGGGATATGGCAGATGGTGATAACAGGCTATTTCCTGGTTAGCTGAATTTTTTGAATTATCTCTGGGTTCCTGTTTTACCCTGAAAAGCAGCCTAGGTTATGTAGTGTATCACTGATATGTGCTATGTATTGTTGCTGACAGCAAGCTGCAAGGAGATTGGCTGAGCAAGCAACAGCAGGTAAATAGTGGGTTAATATTGCTCCCCTGCAGCATGATTGGGGGATTAGATGCCTGTGTAGACACCCCCTGGAGGTGTCTACATAATAATTAGAGGGATTTTTAGATATTAATAAAAATAAAATGTTTTATGAGATTTGCTGCATACAAATAAGCTGCATTTTGCCTAAGGACTGCTGAAATGTATTAATCCACGAAACTTTCATATCCATATCCCTTTTAATGGGAATACATTAAAATTGATGTTGTATATTTCTATTTTTATTGGATTGCAAAATTATATGATTTTTTTTAACATACTCCTTCATTTTAATCTACTGACTTTCCATAAGTAAAAGTAAAAATGGTGATGAATTCATTATTTTTGGTGAAAAGGTCCCATGTATAAAAAAAAAGGTCATATGTGTTTATTGTTCTACAAAGAAAAGCTCCCTCTGGATCGCTACCTTGTCATGGTGAAGGGGCTTGTGTACTTCAATGAAGCAGTGAGCTATATCACCCAACATGGGTAGGTCATAGCAGAGAGGTCAGACAAATTGTGAGAAGGACTGGAGAGGGAACTAGCAACCCACTCCAGTATCTTTGCCATGAAAACCTTATGAATTGGCACAACCAGACACAAGATTTGCCTGGTGTGCTGTGGTCCGTAGGAAAGTGACACCTTTTAGTGGACAGCTTGATTTTAAAGAAATTGTTTGGATTTCATTTTACATAGTTACATTGTAATTGAGGTTGAAAATGTAATCAGCAAATAATTTAATATAATATAATTTGAAACTATCTTCTACCATCTAAAAAATTTTTTTAAAGCAGGATAAATCTACCAAAAATCTTGCCTACAAAAGACAACTGTTTGTCAGGCTATTGGCTTCAAGCCCCTCCCACTAACTGCTTGTGTATATACATGAGTCAGCCAATCCTGTCTTCACTTTTGTAGCCTGGCAAAGCTATGCTATTTGCCAGCACCAATCAATGCATAGATCTTTAAGCTTACTGCCTGACAGCCTGTCAGCTTCTTCTAAGCTTTTTTTTTTTTTTTTAGTCCATTTTTTTTATTTAAATTTAAATGGTAAAAAGTTTAAAGTTTTATTATACTAATTAATGTGCTTAGGAAATAAAATCTCGAATAATAATTTTACACATTGAATTATTGGAACAGCTCAGTTAGTGGCTGAATTTGAGGAAAAATAGTTGTTTGAGCTGACTATAGACAGGTGGTATCACTTTGAATCACTTCTACTGTATTTCATCACCACAATATAACTAAAATATTTTGTTTGACACTGTGTTTGTTTTAAGCACTGATTAATTTCCATTGGGAATTATTAAACATAACATTTTACAATGTGAAACAAACAATAAATAAATCCCAAAATATAAAAAAATACCACTTTACCACAGCTTTTCCTTTATGTGGTAAAAAAAAAAAATCACATTTAAACTATATTTTAGTATAATTTGTTGAACGGTAATGGATAATATGCAATGTATTGAGAATAATTTAAAAAGCTCAAACTGACTTAAAATAAAATCCCCACACGAGTTACAAAACAAGGCTGTCAAAGTTTAACAACTCTATTATTATCTGGAGACCTTTGCATACTTTTCTTTTTGCAGCCAAAAATCTTTAATACAAAGAAAGAAAATATGCACAAGAGAAAGAGAGCCTAGAGACATCATTAACTGTAAACTATAAATTTCAAGCATGATGGACATTTTGCATTTGTTGAAGAAAGGAAAATGTATGTTTGTACATTTTTCACAGTAAAATATTTGTACATTAAGTAACAGAAATATATATATATATATATATATATATATATATATATATATATATATACATAGGTAGATAGATAGATAAATATGTGAAGAGTGAGGTAGCCGTGAATGTCAAGTAATCCAATTGAATAAGAGTATTGCAGTGAATAGTGATACCTTTTTTATTGGAAAAACGTATTCATATTAAAGCGACGAGCTTTCGAGAGATAATGCCTCTCTTTATCAAGTCAAAAAGCGATTTATATATTTATATATATATATATATATATATATATATATATATATATATATATATATATAGCAATTATTTCACATATGGTGGGCTAAGAGTGATAGAAGCCCTCCACCGTACAAAGTACAGTAGTACAAATAAGGAATAGTACATTAGTGATTCCACTTGAATGTCTAAAAATAAGTTGATAAAAACTTATTTCCTGCTCAAATTTCTCAGAAACACAGTATATGCTCTGCACTATATATATATAGTATCTCATAAAAGTGAGTAAACCCCTCACATTTTTGTAAATATTTTATTATATCTTTTCATATGACAACACTGAAGAAATCACACTCTGCTACAATGTAAAGTAGTAAGTGGGTCCAAATTTTCAATATTTTGTGTGGCCACCATTATTTTCCAGCACTGCCTTAACCCTTATGGGTATGGATTCACCAGAGCTTCTGTAGCTCCCCAGTGCGGGCAGCACTCATGCAGGCCTAGACCAAACATATATATATATACATATGTCTATATGTTTATATATGTTCTCTATAATATGTTGTGTTGATTCCCCTTATATGCATTTACCTGATGATGTCAGATGCTGCTTCCACTCTCTCTGCATCGCTGTTTACGTTCAAACTGAGCGTTTCATCTCATATACACTGCCTTGCAAAAGTATTCACCCCCTTGGCATTTTTCGTGTTTTGTTGCCTCACAAACCGGAATTAACATGGATTGTTTGAGGATTTGCAACATTTAATTTACAGAACACGCCCACAACTATGAAGATGTTTTTCTTTTATTGTGAAGCAAACAACAAATAGGACAAAAAAACAGAAAAAAAGTCAATGAGCATAATTATTCACCCCCTAAAGTCAATACTTTGTAGAGCCACCTTTTGCGGCAATCACAGCTCCAAGTCGCTTTGGATAAGTCTCTATGAGCTTGCCACATCTTACCACTGGGATTTTTGCCCATTCCTCCTTGCAAAAGTTTGCGCTTATGAACAGCAATCTTTAAGTCTGACCACAGATTTTCTATTGGATTAAGGGTCTGGGCTTTGACTAGGCCATTCCAACACATTTACATGTTTCCCCTTAAACCACTCAAGTATTGCTTTAGCAGTGTGTTTGGGGTCATTGTCCTGCTGGAAGGCGAACCTCCATCCTAGCCTCAAATCACGCACAGAGTGGTACAGGTTTTGCTCAAGAATATCCCTGTATTTAGCACCATCCATATTTCGCTCAACTATGACCAGTTTCCCAGTCCCTGCTGCTGAAAAATATACCCACAGCAAGATGCTGCCATTACCATGTTTCACTGTGGGGACGGTGTTCTTTGTGTGATGTGATTTGTTGGGTTTGCGCCAGATATAGCGTTTTCTTTGATGGCCGAAAAGTTCAATTTTAGTCTGATCAGACCAGAGCACCTTCCTCTATACATTTTGGGAGTCTCCTACGTGCCATTTTGTTTTTTGCTGAAAGTAATGGCTTTCTTCTGGCCACTCTGTCATAAAGACCAACTCTATGGAGCGTACGGCTTATTGTCGTCCTGTGTACAGATACTCCAGTCTCTGCTGTGGAACTCTGCAGCTCCTCCAGGGTTACCTTAAGTCTCTGTGCTGCCTGTCTGATTAATGCCCTCCTTGCCCGGTCCGTGAGTTTTGGTGGGTGGCCGTCTCTTGGCAGGTTTGCTGTTGTGCCATGTTCTTTCCATTTAGTTATGATAGATTTGATGGTGCTCCTGGGGATCATCAAAGATTTGGATATTTTTATATAACCTAACCCTGACTTTTACTTCTCAACAACATTGTCCCTTACTTGTTTGGAGAGTTCCTTGGTCTTCATGGCAGTGTTTAGTTACTGGTGGCTCTTGCTTAGGTGTTGCAGCCTCTAGAGCCTTTCAAAAAAGGTGTGTCTATATAATGACAGATCATGTGACACTTAGATTGCTCACAGGTGGATTTCACTACTTATGTGACTTCTAAAGGTAATTGGTTGACTAGAGCTTTTTAGGGACTTCATAACAAAGGGGGTGAATACATACGCAAATGCCAATTTTCTGTTTACTATTTCTAAAAATTAGTTTTATGTATATATTTTTCTCATTTCACTTCACCAACTTAGACTATTGTGTTCCATTATCCATTACATAGAATTCAGATTAACAAAACATTGAACTTAAGGCTGTAATGTAACAAAATATGTAAAAAGTGAAGGGGTGTGAATACTTTTGCAAGGCACTGTAAGTGTTTTTGTGTTTTTTGTGCCTTATCCTTTTATCTGTCAATGAGGGATTATTTCAACTACCTTTTCTCAGTATAGATGTATGCTTTTGCTGGTGGGAGTGTCATGGTCTGGGTCTAGGGAGCTACAGTTTCTTGAGGGAAACATGAATGCCAACATGTACTGTGATATACTGAAGCAGAGCATGATCCCCTCCCCTCGAAGACTGGGCCGCAGGGCAGTATTCCAACATGATAATGACCCCAAACACACATTCAAGACGATCATTGACTTGCTAAAGCTGAAGGTAAAGGTAATGGACTGGCCAAACATGTCTCCAGACCTAAACCCTATTGAGCATCTGTGCAGCATCCTCAAATGGAAGGTGGGAGAGTGCAAGGTCTCTAACTTCCACCAGCTCCGTGATGTGATTATGGAGGAGTGTAAGAGGACTCCAGTGGCAACCTGGGAAGCTCTAGTGGACTCCATGCCCATGAAGGTTAAGGCAGTGCTGGAAAATAATGGTAGCCACACAAAATATTGACACTTTAAGCCCAATTTGGTAATTTCCTCTTAGGGGTGTACTCACTTTAGTTGCCAATGGTTTACACATTAATGGCTGTGTGTTGAGTTATTTTGAGGGGTCAGCACATTTACACTATTATACAGGCTGTACACTTACTTTACATTGTAGCAGAGTGTCATTTCTTCAGTGTTGTCACATGAAAAGATATAATAAAATATTTACAAAAACCCCCGTTATCCGGCACCCACAGGGTCTCCCTATTGCCGGATAAATGTAGTTGCCGGTTAATCTGGAGTCCCTAAATTTAAGGGTCTAAACGACTCCTAAACTCCTCAGAACCCCTCAAATGCCTTTAAAAATGCATTAGCACCTAAACTGTGCCATTTTGGCCCAGAAAAAACCAATAGGAAAAAAGTTTTTTTTGTGCGGTCTCGAACTACCGGCTAGTGCCGGTTATGCCGGTTTAGCAGGAGTTTTTTTAAATGGGGAATTGATGCCGGTGCCAGTTGCTTGAGAGTAGCAGTTAGTTGGGTGCCGGATAACCGGGATTCTACTGTATATATATACATGATCACATAGCAAGCTTGTATGTGTGTTTGCACTGTTCAATCGTGTCTGAATCTTCATGACCGTAACATACCACGCTAATCCACTTAGTATTCATGGCAGAGATGCTGGAGTGGCTTGCCAGTTCTTTCTCCAGTGGACCACAGCATACAGCTCCTGGTATTCCTAGGTGATCTCCCATATAAGTACTGACCAAAGTGGTGGCTTCAGGGTGGTGTGTCCTCTGGGTTCCGTGACTGGATCTGAACCCAGGGCGCAACAGTGCCAGCACCAAATCCTAACCACTGGACCACCAGGGAACCCCCAAGCTTGTATGGTAACTATTACAAATCTGAGAACTGTATCGATTGCTTATTACAACTAAGGATATTATACAGTCGTCAGCTTCTATATGATATTACAATTAAGAAGCCTATTAATAGCAATGCAATATTTATCACTGTAAAAGTTATTTGGAAATTGCATATAACTTGAAGTGATTACACCCAAGCAAATTCTCCTTTTTTTCAGTATAACATGCACTTTTGAAAAAAAAGACATTTGAACACCTTTTTTTCCGGATTTGCAAATGAAACATTAAAGTCACACACAAGCCATTGGGAGAAAAAAACAACCAAGATATTTGGAGATTTAAATAATTTGCATTGGTAATTTATTCGATTTCTTCAGTTTCTCAGGTGCCTAAAAGAGTAGTGCAAATTTGTTTAAGTGTTGTGTTTTGGCTCAGAAGCTTCTGAAAGTAAAGCAGACTATCTGCAATTTTGAATTCATTATAGATCATTGCTGCATTAATCCTTCTAGCATCTTTTACTTGTGAGAAACTGATTCATTTAATATCTTCATTGCATTTGTGAACTA
The DNA here is from genome assembly GCA_027410445.1 of Discoglossus pictus. Lineage (NCBI taxonomy): Eukaryota > Metazoa > Chordata > Amphibia > Anura > Alytidae > Discoglossus > Discoglossus pictus. The sequence goes on along the minus strand of CM050164.1, from coordinate 62,344,691 downwards.
TAAAATAGCCACCAAAATCAGCCCTTTGTGCATACACCTTTGTATCAGTTATCAGTATTAAGGAATTTAAATATTCCTTATATAAGGACAAAGCTATCCTGAGGCTAAATTAAGCCATTTTTCTTAGACCAAACGTAACCCAATCCTTTCCCACTACTAGCCATTAGCCACCAAAAGAGGTAGTAACTTTAGGAGGTTGGAGCTCATGCCAAAAGTAGGGGATTTAAATTGTGTTTGTAGGTGGTACAGAGTAATTAAGTTAAGTTAAATTCAAGTGATGGTAGAAAATTAGTATGCATGGCATACACAACCTAAAACTATTCATAATACTGTTAACAGCTATTTAACATTTAATAAATTATTGAATAAGGGCTCGATTACATGGGTGCAAGAAAATCTTACAAGTCAATGTAGCTATTACATTCTGCCCATAACAAACCCTTAATTGTAAAGCCTAACGAGTGATAGCTACTTGTGATATATTCCCTGCTCTTCGTGTATATTGACCTAAAGTGTGATTACAAGGCTTCTTAAGAAATCTAGCCAAAAGCTATGTATTTTTAGAAAGCTATGAACGTATAAACTGAACCACTCATAGCACTAACTAAACCCCTACAGAGTACTGTTGTGTGATAAATAACAGCCCTTACTACAATTAAAAATGTACCCGCTACATAGAAAGGGTTAAAATAAACAATGCAGTAGTGTTAAAGTCCCCTCTGCCTATACCCCACTATCTCCTCATACACCCTTGTGCTTTGAGAAGGAGTTGTATTAATCCCTAATTAACCACCAATAGACCCCCATAGTACCTATCGCCTATGGGAGTACCAATAGATATTAATTAACCTATCTTTGGGGTCTGTGTTGAGCACCATGGTATACCAACCTAACACCATAGCAGTCCTTATGGACTTGCATGTCACCAAAACCCTACAATAGGGGGTCCTTATTGATCCTTATTAATCCTATTCCCATGTGAGGGTCCATAAGAATAAAAAAAATTTTTTTTAAATAAACAAAATATTACTGAAAATAATAAAACAAATGTCTTAACACATTATCCATCTGTGGACCCTCCAACATTTTTTTTTTATTTATTTTTTTACTGTACAATGTTTAGGTGATACTTTAAGCACAAATACCAGTTAGATGGCATTTGATTAAAATGTTTGCTCAGTAGTGGATTATTTGTTTTGAATCAGGTCACTGCCAAAGAATACTTCAGTTCTTAATATGCTGCATGTGATTTTTTGTTGTCCAAGAAAAGCAGAGTGGGAGAAATGTGTACAAATGATTAATACAAAGCACCAGGGGCCTCATTCAATTGAGATTTGGCCAATTGAATAGGGCACTATATAAGCACATAGCATATTTTTTTACAGAAGTTTTTTAGGTAGTGAAAACCTTGCTTTTGGATAGAAGTTCACTAACTAAAAACTTCTGGAAACAAATATTCTATGTGCTTATATAGAGCCCTATTCAATTGTCCGAATCGCAATTAAATGAGGCCCCAGGTAAAGCCAAGAAAAAGCATGTTGTGAACTTAAGTAGCAATCAGAAATAATACGATCACAATTCTACTTGTTCAGGAAATGTAGACTTACTATAAATGGTATACTGGGTGTTACCTTTTGTTTAAATTAGAATTTTAATATTTACAGTTAGAATTATATCAAAACATCTATAAATGTATACTCTCAATCCAGACCAGAAGTATTTTTCCCTACGATCATCTTCATTTTAATTAGTGTTTGAATATATTGGTGCTTTAATTGCTTTCCATTCAAGAAGCTCCGCTAATCATCTGTGACTTCAAATGTAGCATTTCCAAGTGTTTAAAATGTTGAAGCTGTTATAGTCCATGTGGGTGGCCTGATATGTATTAATTCCTTGATTCCCAAGATTGATATAACATGAAAAATAAATGTAAAAAAAAAACAAAATTGCAGATTTGCGAGCTTAAGATGCTTTCCCTGTATTTTAAAGTCCAGTAGTGCAATCTTATTGGCTTTTATAGTGTTAAGAACAGGTGTTTAACCCACTTGCGAGTCCTCACTAGTACTCCCAGAATTTTTTGCTACATTTACAGGTTGCCATTTACAATTTTTAAGGCAATTGCGGACTTGTGGAATTGCAGCAATTTAATAGCGATGTTAGAGATTGTAACATTTGCAGGCTTAAAAGATCAAATGCTTAGATGGGTCAGAGTTACGATTTTGACAACTGCAGGAATGTTCTGCCTGTAACCCGCAAATCGATTGCGGGTCAATAGAAGAGGCCAATTAAATAGCAGTAACTTTTGCGGGCTACATTACGGGCTTCAGCAATTTGGATTTTGACCATTTAATGGGGCCCTTAATGTCACATCTCAGCTCACTCCTCGCCTCCCAACAGGACCCATCAGTCAGCATATCCTTTTACCAATACTTGTGAGGGCCTTTATGCAGCAGACTAGACTATAATTTTAGAATGAGATCCAAACAGGTAAAAACTCTATCCTACACAGGATTCCAACAGGTTAGGATTGTAATATCTCTTTGCGTGAGCTCAGATGGCTCAGACAGACTGAATGAAACTGAATCACTCAACCAGCAGATAATCTGAATACAGAACCAGAGAGATTGAGAAACTTAGGACTGTTGGCAGCCAACAAAGAGCTGAGGTGACACCTCTGGCCCATGATTCCACTCAGTAGGTTGCCTCAGATACTTTCTACATTTCTTTTGTAACTAGTTTTGGTATATTTTGTATTTCTGAGTGTACTCGGCTTGCCAAAATATATATTTTTGTTGTTTTGTACTTTCTCTTCCCTTTATTTATTTACTCCAATTTGGTGGACCCGCATTAGGCAGAGGACTTACTTCTCATGGACTTAGAGTCCCATTTAAATATTAATTATAAGAATATTATTTGCACTGAATGTATTATGATGGATCCTGACTTTGAGGCCTATTCTATTAGAAGCCCATATGTGACTCTAACATGTGATTTTGGCTGCTCTAAATGTTTAGCTGTATTCTATTGCCTCAAGCCTGTAATTTACGTCTTACATCGTCCACACGTAAACCATGCCTTTTTAAGTAGGATTTCAGGGGGATTGATAATATGATCTGGCAATATTTAAGCAAGCCCGTAATTTACTTCTTAGACATAGCCAATAGAAAATGAGTGCATCATCACGTTGTCAGTAAAACATGGAAGTTAGACGTAATCTGCAATCGGAAACAAATTATTAAGAGCCAATAAGTAATATTTGCCAATTGGGCTCACAATCAAGCACTCTATAAAATGCATTAGAGACCCTGTTCTAGTCCATGTGGGTTTCCGGATGTGTATTAACCCCTTGAGTCCCTGATTCGATATTACTCAGAAATAACAGTAAAATAATATGTTTTCATTGCATATTTATTTGTGGGTTTGAGACTGTTCCGCAATTACTTCTATTGTGTTTCCATGCCTTCCTATGCTTTTCAAGTACAGTATTTTGTGTTTAACTATTGCTGCAGCACTAATAAGTGTTTGAAATAGCCCTTGTGAGTCCTATTTAGTACTCGTAATATTTTAGACAGAAACTTGATACTTTTTTCAGTTGTGGGTTAGACTTAATTTGTGAGCTTGAGCTAAGGGTCTAATAGAATATTGATTCTGTGTAACTTTAAATATTTAGCGCATAATGTTCACGCTGTGCTAAAACCAATGGCGTCCTAATGCCAAATTTGCATCTTTAGCTGGCATGTAGTGATTGTGGGCAGGGAACTCTTAATCGGATTTGAGAAGCTAATAGAATATGTGGCAATTTTGGAGATTGGTTTTAAGTGTGTATAAATTTACGATTTGAGCAATAGAATAGGGACATTTGTCAGTGAAGTGATTTTGAAAGCTTAAATCAGAAATTCCTGACTTAAAACTATTTACAGGTCATTCCGTGCTAATCTCACAATTATTTTCTTTCCTAGTAGCACAAGTTTACTTGCTTCCAGGTAAATGGGGATGTCTAACATTAAATCTAAAAATATTATACTTTTTCTACTGGTTTGCATCTCAAATGCTTATTAGTGAGTGAAAAATGCATAGTTTATAGATCCTTCATAGACCAGTTTGTTCATCTTGTGCTGTACCTTAATGCAGTTCTATTTTACATCATCATGGCAATTTTATATTGTTAAATAATATCTTGAAATTATGTTTTAACATAGAAATATAGGCATTATTTAATGTAAACATTTGTTTAATAGCATACATATTTCACAGCAAATCTATAAAGGCACTTCTTCAAGCCAATAAAACTTCTTCCAGGACTTTGCCTAAATTTTGTAATGTTATGCAAAGTAATTAAAATGATTAATCAAATGTAACTGGCATACAGTAGTAGATGTGTCACTTGATACACCACCAGTTAAAATAACAGAACAAAGTTTAGCTGTTTTGTTCCTGTAAAGACATTTAAAGCAATCAACACTCTGCTACGTTCTGTCAAAAATACTTTCACCAAGTTTATTATAAAAATATAAATGTTTCCACTACAAATCATTTTACATTAGTCTGAGGCTGTCTACAATTGCACAATATGAAAACGAAATAAGTAATACTTAGAAAATACAAGTAAAAGTAAATGCAAATTATGTCTATGTCATTCATAAAGTATTCTAAATACAAAGCGTAAACTAGATATATAAACAGAAATAAATAATATGTAAATTACCGTAAAAATACAGAAGAGATAATATTGAACACACAATACTGTGACTATTCTTGTTTTGTTTTTGTATTTTTTTTGTCAAATTTTGTTTCAGATGACCTAGCAGTTATGCTTCAAAAGTAAAAATGAATGATTGCTATGTTTACGTACATTATCTACAAAAAAAGCAAAGAGTAGAAAGCCTCCAGTATGAACACTTATAGAACTTGAAAAAAGCAAGCTATAATGTGCATATAAAGATTAATATATCTTCAACTTTGCTGATTAAATAAATCAATATTGCTGAACTAAAAAAAGCTCAACAAGTAAAAAGAAATAAAATAATGTAGAGTGGAAGGGTTGGATCATGTACCATAAATGAAAGTTTAACTGTCTGAAGATAGTTCTGAAAGAGCAATCTGATACATATTTATTATAATATTAAGTTATCTCTATGGCTTTTTGACTGGCATTTTCTTTTATTACGATCTATTGATGATGTTTTTTTATGAGGTTGTATGGAGAACTGTTAAGGGTGGTATCTTGAGAATTTTGAAAGTTAAACATCAGCTTTAAATAGAAGAAAGAAATTAGATTTTAAAAATAAACAATAAGAAAAAAGTTTTGCTACATATTAGTGTGCAAACATCTGAAATGTAATACACAGTTCCTCGCTGATAAGAGTGCATATAAAAATGGTCCTAAATTGATTATACAGATGACAAAAATATTCTTGTTCATTGAAGAGTATAATGTTTAGCTCTTGCTGTTTAACTACAGACTGTTAACCAGAGAAAACAGTTGAAACAGTGGTTGTCCATTTTACTATATTTTGAATTTAAGTAGTTTTTTTTTTTTTTACTTCAATACCATATGACAAATACAGTAAAAACAATGGAGGAATTGTTCAATTGTTGAATATTTTGTTTTGGGCATTCTGACGACTTTATAATAAAATATAGACAAAATGTTTTACTCGCTTTATATTTTAGTCAATACCGGATTTTAGTTTCTAATTACCCAACTCTTATAATACATTACGAAAAAACGTAAGTAGAAAATATTCAATAAAACTTGTACTTTGCCCATATATCTGTCATAGGATTTGCTTAATACATATATAATTCCAAACCATAAGAATATTTTACAAAATGAAATTAATTATGAAATTACTCAAATATCCAAATGACCATGTGTTGTTTTATGGAAATAAAATGATTGTTACAGAATATTGATATCTAAGATACAAATTATAACAACAAATGAAAGATAGATTTACTTTTCTATATTCATTATATTAGAGAATGAAATTAGATAATTGTAAGAAGATTGTTTATTCAAAGCAGAAGGTATGATTTATGGGTTTACCATATTTTGAAAGCATATACCATACAGTAAATAATAACCTATTAAAAGCAACTCCAATGGTGAAGGAATACTCAGAATAGTATTCCTTTGTTTATGCACTGTCAAAAACATTTTAAAATATAGTAATTAAAACAATCCTTGTATGGCCTTAACCTGGTTGCATGGTGTATATTAAAAGTATAAAAGGAAGATACCAACCAAGACAAACAATCTGTAGCAAAAGAAAAATAATTCAAATAAATATTATTTTACAAATGATTATTAAATGGTTGGATAATTTCACATTTCCTGTAAAGTGGTTGAATAATACTTCATTTAACATACCGTCTTGGTAAAAATGAGTTTGTGAATTAAAAAATCTTCAAATTACCTGTATTATTTGTAAAACAAAATGGAAAAGGTATATATAGTCTTCCATTTATAAAAAAAAATATTGCAAGTCTTATGAGTTTTGCTTTTTATTAACCCTGTGCTCGCATTTAGAAATCCTCTTTCTAATGGTAGCATTGAAGCAGGTACCTTCTTTTCTGACATTTATTTCCCTTATATCAATACTCTTCAAAGTGTGTGTTACCAAAAAAATGCACCTTTCTTGACAAGGAAATATAAAAGAAGAGTTTTCACTCCTTTGTTAAGGCATTGTAACTCTTTTTCATAAGAGTCTCTGTGGGATTCAGGATATTAAGCACCCCACAATGTCCTTTCCATTTCTCAGTTTTAATTGCACCGTCCATTTAAAATATATGTTCCTCTATTTTGGGGTTACACATTAACAGGTCCATTCTTTGTATAGTTTTCTGGAGGTTTAATACTACTAATTATGTTCTTCCGTGGTCCAACAATAGTGACTCCAACTGTCTTCATGTCACTGAAAAACAAACAAAGTCATCATTTAGTAGTTTAATTATTTTAAACATAATTGTAAATCAAGAAACTAAGGCAAAACAAAATTATTTAATCTTATATTAACAATTTAACATGTAATAACATGAAATTCAGTACATTTTAAAGTGACTGTATAATGAAGCATTCTGAATATTAATTAGCTACTGTCATAGCTTTTAATTAGTAAAAATATTAGTATAAGCAACTTTTCAATTTATTACATTTTGTTTAAAAAAGTAGTTTTTTTTCTGAGAAAACATGCACTTATAGAAATAAAATTTTAGCTGTTGCTTTAATAAAAACATATATTTTTGATATTATTTAATTATTCCTAAAATCAACAACAAAATATCCTAGTTTACCAAAGTAAATAATATAAACTTAAATATAAGCATAAAAAGCCAGAGCATGTCATTTGTTAGAACTGCTGCTCCAAAACACCAATGGTAAAATAATAAAATGTCTGGTCCTGGGCTATTCAATTGTCATTTTATCTTCAAAAAACAACCTCCAAGTACATGGGGCCTCATTCAATTGTGATTTGTCCAATTGAATAGTGCTCTTCATAAGCATAGAGCATATATTTGTACAGAAGTTTTTAGTTAGGGAACTTCTATCTAAAAGCAAGGTGTTCACTAACTAAAAACTTCTGTAAACAAATATATGCTCTGTGCTTATATAGAGCCCTATTCAACTGGCCAAATCGCATTTGAATGAGGCCCATGGTTTATAAGAACATATATCTTATATCCCTGATTCACCTTGGGAAATAAGTCAGAATTTTAAAATCATACAGAGTAACATGGTTTAGTCATTTTGTTGAAAAGCCTTTAATCCTTCATCAATGCCAAACATGTTTCAGGTTTATTGCCTTAGGGCCTCATTCTATTATCGGCCGCAGCCGCTGCGGGGCCGCAAGGACCGGCCGCAAGCTATTCTGCTATTCTATTCCCTTACGGCCGTAGGCTCCGGCAGGCTTGCGGCCGGTGCCTTGCTATCTCTTGCGGCCGATCGCGCCGGAGGAAAGCCTTTGATCTAAAACGGCCGCAAGAGATTTGCAATTCAATTGCTCCGGGAAACCTCTCTGCAAGGCTAAAAACGAGCCGCAGTTACTTGCAGGAAAAAGGTCTCGCTAGCACCAATTAAGCACATAAAATAGCTCAAATAAAGCCATCCTGCACTTTGAGAAGACTATAAAGGGATTTTAGGTGTTAGAAAAAATAGCACATAATTATCCTGTACTCAAATCCGTAAAATATTTCATTTTTAATATCCGTAAAATATACATGTAAAAAGTCCAGAGTGCTTGGAGCACCTCAGACACACCCACGCCGCAGCCGGAAAATAAACAGTTAATTTGAACTCGGGTTTGGGCAGATGTGCAAGCTTGAGAGTGGGTTCCTTTTATTCCTCATGTCCCCCAATATGATCCCTAGCATTTACAGAGCTGTACAGTGCAGGCTTGAATTTATTTTTGAGTTTTTATATTTCACAGTTTACGGCCGGTTCCAAGATATGCGGCCGGCCGTAAGAGGAGATCCTTGCGGGGCCGTATAATAGAATCGCGAGTTAACTGAACCCTCGCAAGGAATCGCAGCCTTACGGCCGATTTACGGCCGATAATAGAATGAGGCCCATACTGATTTATACAAGAAGTGTTTAACAGAGAACTTTATTTTGTAATTAGTTTAAAATCCGACAGGTAATACAATACAGATTGTGGTCAGAGTAGTTTTTGAAAGTGAGCCTAGGATGTTCCCTTTTTTGAAAGCTCAGATGAAATTGGTAAATACTTTGTTAATCTGGAATGGAAGTGAGCATTAGGAAGGTATCCTGAACAGAAAAAGGATACATGATTTCTAACATTTATTTAGAGAAACAGTTCAAATACAGGTGTGCCAGTAGTTACGTGTTAAATATCTGCGTTTATTGTATTTTTCATTTCTGATTCTTGTTTATTATTATGTCACTGAAAATTGAACTCTTCCTAATCTTTTTCAAACTGTGTCAAAGACTTATTTACTGCTATTTACTGCACAGTTTTACTGGAAGAGCCTGGTAAGATGGGCTGCACTTCCTGCCACATAAAAAAAAAATGAATAGGAAAATAAGCCCAAATATACCGTAATAGGAAAATAAGCCATTTTCATTATATATTTTTTTCCAAGAAACAGAGATTTAGTTGCTAATAATAAATGAATAAAAACCTTATACATTAGTAACAATTTAATAAGATAAAATGTAGTAGCCATAATTGGGATAAAACTTGAAAACAAACAAGTCAACAATTTATAACGTCACCAATGATAAATATGTTCATATGGCAATCTTGAACCACTGTGCTTTAGCAATGTTATCAATTGTTTTGCTATTTCTTATAAAATAAGCACACTTTGGAGAAATGTCTACCATAGAGTTGTGAACTCAAGATATATATATACAGTGGATATAAAAAGTCTACACACCCCTGTTAAAATGTCAGGTTTCTGTGCTGTAAAAAAATTAGACAAAGATAAATCATTTCAGAACTTTTTCCACCTTTAATGTGACCTATAAACTGTACAACTCAATTGAAAAACAAACTGAAATCTTTTAGGTAGAGGGAAGAAAAAATATAAAAATAAAATAATATGGTTGCATAAGTATGCACACCCCTAAACTAATACTTTGTTGAAGCACCTTTTGATTTTATTACAGCACTCAATCTTTTTGGGTATGAGTCTATCAGCATGGCACATTTTGACTTGGCAAGATTTGCCCACTCGTCTTTGCAAAAACACTCCAAATCTGTCAGATTGCGAGGGCATCTCCTGTGCACAGCCCTCTTCAGATCACCCCACAGATTTTCAATCGGAATCCTTGTTTCCTGTTTTTACAGCACAGAAACCTGACATTTTAACAGGGGTGTGTAGACTTTTTATATCCACTGTATATATATATATATATATATATATATATATATATATATATATATACTAATTTCTCCCAACTGGTCCTGGGCTAGATGAGCAAGTTGTTAATACTCCAGTCAAGAGAGACTCGGTGAGTAAACAAACAGTAAAAGCTATGTTGGTGATATCATGTAGGAAAGAATTTCACATAGATCTGTGACGGGCTTGATGTCATACTACAAAGTAACCAACCACGTAACAGCATACCATGGTCATGTAATGGTGACAAATCTGTACACATTACTTCAGCTGGTAAGTGTTTCATGACAATTAAGATGACAAGCCATTGCATGACACTTGGCAGTGATGATAGTTGAGAGAGGACACTGACAAAAGGTGTCAGCGAAGTAGAAAGAAAATGCATGGGAAAAAATTATTAAGGAAAGTATTGTACAGACCAATGTGCTAGACTTCATCCAAGATTAAAGAGACATCATCAGTTTACATTGTAAGATGATGTACATTAAATTCTGATTATTAAAAAAACTTAACTTGTATTCTACATTGCAGTGAAATGTGTCCACATAGAAACAGATGTGATAGCAGGTAAGAACCAAAAGGCCCACATAGTTTCCTATTACATCTACCTAAATAGCTTGCCTTATTTCATCTTCAGGATATTATAGCCATGTTTAAATTCCTTTAGTATGTGTGTCCTTACCATTTCTGTTGGAAGTTTTTTCCATTTGTAAATATATCTGTAAATTAGTTATTTTGCTCATTTTTTCCTCATTTTCTTCCATTCCTCTTTGAAACATACTTCCTTTGTGTTTATTGTTCGATAAATATAATTATATAAATTATTATAATTTTCTGTGCTGAGAATTAGCTACATTGTTTGAAAAACTTTGCACCAAGAGCAGCTTTTTTATTTAAGGATGTAAAGATGGCACCTATTTAGATATAAGTAAGAACTTTACACTAATATTGTTATACTTCATTAAAAGTTATCAAACTCCTTTTTGGAATTACAATACCGTATATCACAATTAATTTAAAGGAGAAGTGTCCTATTTATACTATGCTTATTTAAAAAAAAATGACTTGATATTAAAATAAATAATTACAGAAAAAATAGAAAATGCTGAATAGATATTCTTTAACATGATTATATTTTTGAAAAACTGTGACAAGCAAATTACCTTTTAAAACATACATGTGTATATATATATATATATATATATATATATATATATATATATATATATAAAAATACACATATATATGTATAGATGCATATAAATATAAGGTCTTGATTCTAGTTTTTATATTTTTTTATTTTCTTTATTCTTTTTATTGAAGTCTTATTTTTTCTTATATGTGTTACTATGAGCAGAATGACAGTGAGTATGATGGATAGCCCTCCTTGGAGAAAAATGGTAGGGCTAAATCCTAATTAGCTGCCTAGGTTACGAAGGCATGAAATTGCTCTTTGGTAGGTTATTTGGCACTGAGGTGTTTATGTAGTGTTTTACCACTTTGATGCTTGAACTCATGTCCTGGCCTCAGATGTCAGATGGTGTTTACTTATTTTTTGCCATAAGGCTTTGTAGGTATAGTCCATAGCCTAAAGTAGAACTAAAATATTATTACCCCTTATTCCTTGTTAATGATAATTTTACGTGGAAGAATAATTTGTTGTACATTTAATACCAGGAAGAAGAATCTTAGTAAATACTAGAGGTATTAATAAATAAGTACCCACTTTTAACAACAGCTATTATATAAAGTACCATATTTTCTATAGATTCTCACTTAAAGGACCACTATACATGCTTGTGAAGTATTTAACAAAATAACAACATTGGCATTTTACAGAAAATCTTATATTTAGATGACTACGACTGTATTGTTTGGGATACCATCTTGAACTGCTAGCCGTCTGTAGCTGTAATAGGTGGGTTATCCTAAAGGGCCTTATTCTACCATTGAAGTATATTGTCAAGGGCTTATTTGAAGATAACATTTTGTAACATAAATGAATACAGATTTTAAATGTGTCCACTATTTCTTCCACTTCTGCCTTTTTTTCAGAGACAACGTTTTATTTTAATTAAAGCAAAACTAAATACAACAGTTAAAGATAAATGTCAGTAATTATTAATTATTATCTTTAAACTTTGTAAAATAATTTTGGAAATGATCAAGTCAAGTTATTAAAAAAAAGAAAGCAAAAAATATTACACTTTGAGTTTGTATATATAAAAAAAAAAAAAAAAAATATATATATATATATATATATATAGCAGTACTAACCACCTCCTTCTCTGATTTTCTAGACAGTGGATTGTCAGAAAACCTCTCCCAAAAAGCTTTGCTAGTCAATTGCCTATCCCTATATGGATAACAAATATTAGACACATAATGGAAACCATGGGTTCAGTGAATATTCCCTAGGCTTATGTGCCATTTACCTACTATCTGTTTTATGTTAGAGGATACATGTTAACTTAAACTAGTATATGATTCAGTATAAATATTTAAAGTTAATTTCTATTATAATGCAAAGAAGCTTAGGCAATATTGATGGGCACTCCAATTTTAAGTGAATCTGTGCCATGTTTAGCTGTGAACATGTTAGCTGGATGCAAATTACACAAAAGTGTTTTTAACTTACTCTAAAGAAATTTTTGCTATTGTCTCACAAGAACTGTAGCCAACTCCAGATAGAATGTCCGTGCATTGTCCAGTTTGCCAGTCTACTGTGGGCCGGAATGCAGGGAGGTCTGTACTGTTTTGATCAAGCAATAGATTGGATGGCCTGTAATAATAAGAAAAAATAATTCACAGATTAGTTTTACCGGGATTTTTTAAATACTTACAGTACACATATATCCTAATTATATTAATATTTCCTTCAAAGAGATCCAGCTTAAATAAAACACAGATCCTATTGTTGGAGATACTTGTACAACAGTTTCCTACATAAAAATATCAGATGAAATCTATGGATTATCTCCAATAATAGAATGTAAGATGTTCTCCAATAAATAGTGTAAAAAAAAACTTGTTTGAAGTACATTTATTTCACAAAATTAAATGAAATCCCTTGAATTAAAATAGTTATTTTAGAAAATATGACTGAAACATAAAATAAATTTCATGTATTGCTAGCTATTGAAAATAATTGAATCACACTATTTGCACAGTTCATTGGGTGAGTTTTAGGGTGAGTTTATACCACCATTTCTATTCTTTAGTACACTAGTTACTCTTGTTTTAGATGAGTTCCATAGTTTTTTTTTTTTTTTTTTATAATTTTTTATTGAAGGAATACAAAGTGCAAACAATTGTACAATAATGAGCGTAATAAAACAAAGCCCCAACATCAATCATGAGATCTTATCATTGTATCCTGCCTCCTCCTTTTTTTCTGTATTTACCTCCGTGCTATTGTTGGTAAACCAATGCCTGGATTTATAATGGACCTTTCTTGGCTATATAAACATGTATCCCTAAATCTATCCGTAACCTTTACTATTCTTTGGTTATTTATTTGTTTTCTCCCATTAACTTCAGTTACTATACCATTTTGACAAGGATTATGACCAATGAAATGTATGCAAAATAGTGAACCAGAGAAAACACTAATTTTTTTTATATATATATATATATATATATATATATATATATATATATATATCATTTTCATATTGTACTACAGTGAGATCACTCATTATTTGGAATTATTTGCCTTGTACAATACCACTGTATAGCGCTACGGAATATGTTGGCGCAATATAAATAAAGACAATAATAATAATAATAATAATAATTGTCAATTCAATTACAATACAATTCATTGTTAAACAAAAGTGTATTGTAGAGAGTGGCAGAATAGAACGTAGCAGCACTAATAAGGTAGACAGTGAAAAATAACAGTGTTTTGTAAATTTTACAGACATCCTTGTAAACCCATTTACGTTTCTTATACTTCTGTTAATATTATTCCCCAGGAATGGGCTAACCTTATTTTTAAAACCCACATTTTTCTGGCAAATTCTGCACTCTTTTATGGTTTGGTAACATAACACCAAATAGCTACTGCTGTTAGCTATAATAAGTGTATCACCTTTGGACTCATATATTTTTCTGGCAATATGTCTATGATCCCCAGGACATTCTTGAAGTATTTATGAAGTGTTGCTGTAGGAAAGAATGTGGGGGTTTACCTACGTTTTTGTTTTCTAGCATAATCAGCCTCTGATTAGCTTTATCAGAGATACAACTCCGTAACAAAAAAATAATTTGTATTTTTAAGTTGAAAAAGAACAGAATCCGCAGATTAGGGATTTAAGTAGTCAAAGTTAGTTTTTATGTCCATGACTTGGATCAAAGAGGTAATGCAATATAAGAAGACCTCATTTAAACGTACCTAACCTCTGAATAACCAGTACTGTAAAGTATTATTTTACTCTTTGCAACGTTCCTCTGAGAATTTCAAGTAAAAATTGGTTATTTTCCTCCTCAGAGAGGACATCTGGACAGTTTATCAATGAAGAGGAATGTGTCTCTAACTGTGAAGAGCCTGTGATGTCTCCTAGTATGCATCAAGGGAATGTTGGTTTCTAAGATCATCTGCAGGCATCAACATTTTTGGACCAAGCTCCCAGTCAGAGGTCTGAACCTAAAATTTATGGGCCGGGTGATGTTCACCATGAGCTCACACTTAACTAAACAAATTAGATGGGTTTCCATCCAGGCAGCTGTAAAGAAGTCCTGCCGAGTTCCACCTGATCTTTTACAGCTTTTCATAAATCAGTACCCACTAGGCTACAGACTGCAGTCATTAAAAAGAAATCATGGAAATTACATATTTGCACAGAGGAAAGGAAGAAAAACTTCCCCACCCTACTTTACTTTTTTTCGTTAAAATGATATATATTTCTAATTAATATTGATGGTTTTGCAAAATCCTAATGGCAGTATGTTCTGACTACAGACATTTCTATGTCAAGCATTTAGCCAAAAATAAATGTTTTGCTTTAACATTAACTATTTGTGCCAGTATTTCTGTGTGTGTCTGTATATATATATATATATATATATATATATATATATATATATATATATATACGGTGGAAGGATTCTCTTGCTCTTGTGGCTCACCATACACTATATGGTTGTTTTATATATATATATATATATATATATATATATATATATGGACACATTTTCCAATGGATGAACCTTCAATATGACATTCAACACATGATTATCAAGTGGCGTAGTTAAAAACAGATAAATAAAATAAAAAAAACATTGAAAGAAAATATGTATGTTGGAACTGACCTAATGAAAACTCAATAGTTAAACTCATGTTCTGCACTCATCATCTATATATAATTTTGGTATAATGGACAATCCCTTATAAATTGCCTTTTGGGGTTTATTTATTCAGAGTCAAAGAGCCATGAAGCAATTCAAATGAAAAATATTATTAATATCTCATAAATGCTTTCTGCTTCAGATGGTTAAATGTGCTGAGTGAGATTGACTTCAAATGGTAATTGTGTAATGTTTATTAAGTTGAATAGAGAAACATATAGAGTTGACTGAAATCATCATTTGATATTAAAGAATGTAAATACTGCCTATTTCACATTGTTAATTAATTGTATAATTGTATTTGTGAAAGCTTTGGGACTAAATCTGAGGAAATGTGAATCATATTATGCATTTGCCTGGCAGAAGTACACCGTGAGTCAGTAATCTTGTACAACCCTATTAGGAATAGTTAGGGGTTGATTTACTGAATTTCTTTCGAAATGCCAAACACAATCCATCAATAGCCGCGTTTGTGTCTCTTCATAGCAGGTGGTAATTTGTTGCTATCCTAAAGGCTTTCATTCATCTGTTGGCTACACATTGGTTATTAGAGTACAAAATGTTACCACGAAGAATGACTTGCTATTAAAAGCTGAAATTCTAATGATATCACATTAGCCTTTCATTTTGTTATTTGTCATACATTAATTTGAATTAATTTCTGGAGTCTGATTTGGGAATTACACAAGTGAAAAATATTTCATGAGAACTATATACAAACCAGCATGTAAAAATACGTGGATTGGGTTCAATAGGCACTGTAAACCTTCAATACTCTATGTCAGTTGTAGCCAATAGATGGACCTAGGTCCGAATCTGGATTCACCATTCTGAACTTCCAGATCCCTAAATAAGCTAATAAATTGTGTTCTTTTGCTAAGTCACCTTCACTGCGTAAACTTTCGTGCAACATGCTATTATATTACATTATTAGAAATGTGGAGGATTGAATACATAAGCTCTATACTGCTATGTGCTACATGACTTGCAAATTTTTTTTTTTCCTAAAGATTTTGCTGATCTAAAGCACATTACCTTATATTAGCTTGTATTATTATTATTATTATTATTATTATTATTATTAGCACAACCTTTTAAAACCTGCCACTATTTGAATGAGCATTTTATCAGTTTTCTGTTGCCCTATTTAAAAAAAAAAAAAAAAAACGTACTAAAACCCCTTTAATAGTGTTATTCTCTTGGGAGAATAAAAAGTAGTAATATATATATATATATATATATATTTTTTTTTTATAAGAAATGACCATCAAGCCTAGTGAAAGATTATTACAATATTGTGCATTACCTTCTTGATTTGTGTGACATTTAATTGCTTAGCATTAGATAATAGTAAAGGAACAGATCATTTACTATGAATTAGTAAATCTATTTAGAGATTACAGTAGCATTGTAAATTCCATCTTAAAACACTGAAGTTTTGAAAAACAAGCATTACTAGGGCCTCATTCTATTAGAGGCCGCAGCCGTTGCGGGGCCGCAAGGACCGGCCGCAAGCTATTCTGCTATTCTATTCCCTTACGGCCGGGGATTCCGGCAGGCTTGCGGCCGGTGCCTTGCTATCTCTTGCGGCCGCTCGCGCCGGAGGAAAGCCTTTGATCTAAAACGGCCGCAAGAGTTTTGCAATTCAATTGCTCCGGGAAACCTCTCTGCAAGGCTAAAAACGAGCCGCAGCTTACTTGCAGGAAAGAGGTCTCGCTAGCACCAATTAAGCACATAAAATAGCTCAAATAAAGCCACCCTGCACTTTGAGAAGACTATAAAGGGATTTTAGGTGTTAGAAAAAATAGCACATAATTATCCTGTACTCAAATCCGTAAAATATTTAATTTTTAATATCCGTAAAATATACATGTAAAAAGTCCAGAGTGCTTGGAGCACCTCAGACACGCCCACGCCGCAGCCGGAAAATAAACAGTTAAATTGAACTCGGGTTTGGGCAGATGTGCAAGCTTGAGAGTGGGTTACTTTTAATCCTCATGTCCCCCAATATGATCCCTAGCATTTACAGAGCTGTACAGTGCAGGCTTGAATTTATTTTTGCGTTTTTAGATTTCAAAGCTTACGGCCGGTTCCAAGATATGCGGCCGGCCGTAAGATGAGATCCTTGCGGGGCCGTATAATAGAATCGCGAGTAAACTGAACCCCCGCAAGGAATCGCAGCCTTACGGACGATTTACGGCCGCTAATAGAATGAGGCCCCTAGTGAGTAAAATATTTTAGAAAGTAACAAATACAGTCTTTAAAAGGTATTTGTAATTAGTGAGTCAAGAAAGCTACTACTGCAGTGTTTTTTTTACAATAGAACTAATATTATTATTTTTTTATACCCCAGAGCGCACGTCCTTCAGGACAACAAAATGGCATTCTTATCACCATCCCAGGTCACAAATATGGTAAAGAAAAAAATGCATTTGCTGCTCCCATTAAGAAAAATAGATGTAATAGTTAATAAATTGGCTGTATCTATATATTTAAAACTGTGTGTCTATTAATTTAGATTCTTCAAAAGAACATAGTTTAAAATGGGTTGTTACTGGGCCTGTTAAGCAAATTATTATAAAATGATACGACTATGTCAGTTTTTAACTTAAAATTTCGATCTATCTAGTTCAAAAAATGAAGTAGTTCTTTAATATCTAAAGGTGTGTAAAATTAAATGTACTAGGAATTCTTTTATTATATATTTTTTCAGTTTTCACAATACGTTAGGAATAATATGTCACCTGGCAGCAGTGTTGGCGATTACTTTGAGACTGCTGGGATTACGGATTAATTTGTCCAAGATGCTGACAATCTGTTCAAACTTGGGTCTGTTGTTTCTATCCTTTTGCCAGCAGTCTAACATAAGCTGATACAAGGCAGCTGGACAGTCCATGGGTGGTGGTAACCGGTAGCCTTCATCAACTGCCTTAATAACCTGTAAACAGAAGATAACTTAGACAGCTTAATAATATGCAATGGTATCTCACAGGACAGGAAAACATTTAATTAAAAATAGCAAGACTAATTTTTTCGAGATGGCTTCACTTTTTATTTACTATAAGTAAATGACAACAAATTAGCTATAAGCCTTATTTAAAGATCAACGTAATCAGTGAGCACTTGAACCTTACACTTGAAGGAATTTGATTTAATTTTGGAGTTTCCTATGCTGAATATTCTTTTGAATTAACTATACTTAAAGGGATACAATTGGTAAAATATGGCTTTAATTTAAAGTAAGATAAACAAACTGCTATAATAGCTTCAAAACCCATGGACCACTTAAAGTGTCCTTCAAGCATAAAGGCTCCTCTTAAAAAAGTGAAATCATTGTATTACATAAGTATGTTTCATATATATCCATTACTTTGATGTCTTATTTGATCACTTAATTAGTCAAGCTATGTTGACGTAAGACTAGGATAAAGTGGGAGAAGTTTGGCACTGTACAGAGCGGCTAAATTCTCTCTATGAATAAATAATCAAACGGTGGAAAGAGTCTTCAACATCACATATACCTCATTTTTCTAATTATTGGAAGTGATGTATTAAACAAAGAATGTAACTTGATTTGAAGCTTACAAATGTTGTTTAAATTAGTTAATAGGATCGAAGACAAGTATTTAAATTAACGTCTATTAATCTGCAACTACATATATATAGAGCACTATGGCAGATCTCTGTACTCTAAAATAATTTATAGATGGAAATTTGTACGTTAGGAGCCCAAGCGACAGTAGGTGAAACCTCAAATCCAAACATCTTAGTTTATGTATATACATATAATTATTTGGCTAACCTTTATTTATAAATCAATATATTTTATTAATTTCTGACATGGATTCCACTGTAGCTCATTTTTCGGTAGTACCATTCTCCTTTATGAGAGTTTAATAAAGCAGAAAATATTCACTTTGGTGTTTCATAACACCTAAAACGCTATTTATTTTTCATGTCCCTCATTAACATTTACTTTCTTTTTTAGTGCTGCATAAAGTGTTGTTACTTCTTAAATACTCGATAATAATAATTTCCATTACAAAGTAGACTATTAAAATATATACTTTTTGAAATGTATTTGATAATAATTATACAATTAAAATAAAACTTCAATTTATTCTATCTTTAGTTCGATCTATGCAACAAAAAAATTCTTACATCTTGGTTGGACATTTCCCAGTACGGTCTCTCCCCATAGGACATCACTTCCCAGAGAACAATGCCATAACTCCATGCATCACTCGCTGAAGTGAATTTACGGTAAGAAATGGCTTCTGGAGATGTCCATCTTATTGGAATCTTGCCACCCTAAAGACAACAAAACAACACATTATGACTTATATTACATATTCACCTATGACAATATGCACTATAATAAACCAATCCTATATAAATATGGCATGTTATATACATTTGGAATCCCGTTGAAGTGTGATATACATGTCAAATCCTATTTTATGCAGAAAATAATAGCAAATAACAGATATATTATTATATGACATATACAATAATAATATATTTTGTCCATGTCAGAACAAATTAGGTGGGTAGATAAGTCATCCTTATCTAAAGTCAATTGTTTTGTGAAAAAATAAATATATGTGTATGCAATTGTATTATTAAGAAATTTACATATTCTTGTTTACTGTTTTAAATAATTCTCATGTTTGTAAGACTAAAAGCGACTTGCCCGTCAATAAAATTATAAGGCTGGGAATGCTGTTTGATACGCAATGTAAACCGTTTTATACTGTGAGGACCTTCGGCGCTCATTGCGAGGCTTGCCCTGAGTGCCTTCGGCGCTCATCACATGCCTCGCAATGAGCACCTTTGGCGCTCATTGCGAGCCTCTCCTGTCGTGTACTTTTGGTCCTCTGAGCACCTTCATGAGTCATGATAAAGAGAGAAATATATTTCTATGTATATGTAGTTAAGTAATAATTAATGATGTATTCAATAAATTAATATACTTTAATTATTTATAATTGATATATGCAGCCAGCAATAGGCTGAAGAGCTATCAATCTGTTTGTATTTTCCATCTGCATAGAATATACATCGTGAGTGGCCTGCTTATAAAGTGTAATGAATGTTTGAAGTGTGCATTGTAAATAGGCTGCGTGCGCAAGGTAAAGCCGTTGGTCTATTGTGTAAAGCGACATTGTATATTCGTAATGTTATTAATGTGTTACGCGTCTCGTGAGCATTTCCCGGCTTTTGTAATAGTGTATTTTGTACGTGGTAGATAAATGTGTAAAGTGCTACTTGTTTGGCAGTGTTTTGCGCGGTCCATGGTCGTGTAGCCTTGTTTATAATTTTTTGGGGTGGCCATTTGTTTCCTTGCTTAGGTGATTTTCGAGTCCCGAAAATCGTCTAAATCGGGTTAAATTTGTGTTTCACCTCACTCCCAGACGTACTGGTTGTTGCCCCGTGCTGTCTGCGCTATTTTTGTAATTTTTTGGGGTGTATTTAGTGTGTTTTTATTGTTTTTTCGTTTTCGTCGTTTGGCCGTTAATCTCGTAACTTTTTGCGTCTCAAATCTTTTCGGCTCGTATTTTTTTTTTCAAGTGGCGCGTCTCGTCATTTTTTTTTTCTTCTAAGTCCCGTGTTTGTCAACCGTTTGCACGACAAGGCGATCCCGCGTTTAGGAAGTGTTTTTCGGCTAAGTCCTGCGCGTTTGTGCTGATAGTTGTAGTGCGCTGTAGTGGCTTAACGGCGATGAGCTCGCCTCGGTTTGCGAGGCTGGCAGCGATGATCGCCGGCGGCACTGATCGCCTAAGTCGTACGCATCACGCAAAGCGTGACAACGTCTCGTAGTTAGACAATTATAATATGTGATAAGCAATACATATATATTAATAAAATGTCATATTAAAAATGGCAAACGGCTACAATTACTGTGAACACGTAGTACATGACACTATAGTGCTAAATCCCCTTCTGGATCGCTGCCTTGTCATGGTGAAGGTGCTTGTGTACTTCAATGAAGCTGTGGGCTATACCATGTAGAGTCACCCAAGATGGACAGGTCATAGCAGACAGGTCAGACAAATTGTGGTCTACTGGAGAAGGAACAAGCAACCCCCTCCAGTATCTTTGCTAAGATAACCTTATGGATAAGCCCGACCTGAGACATAGATAGATGTGCCTGGCATGCTGAAGTCCATAGGGTCACAGAGAGTTGGACACGACTGAATGACTAAACAACAACAATCATGCTAAATATTCTGTTTTTTAAAAGATCATGGTTTAAACTTTACAAAATTAAAATTGTGTAATCTATTGCTTAGAATAAGTGACATTAAAGTGAAAGGCAGGATTATTTTCTCATATTCTCCTGAAATATATATTGGTAAGGAGCCTTGGGAATCCATTGTCGAACCACAAGATATTACAGTGAGGGGAAAAAAGTATTTGATCCCCTGCTGATTTTGAACGTTTGTCCACTTACAAAGAAATGATTAGTCTATAATTTTAATGGTAGGTGTATTTTAACAGTGAGGGACAAAATAACTAAAAAAAAAGAAATAAAAAGAAAAACATGTCAAAAAGTTATTAACTGATTTGCAGGTCAATGAGTGAAATAAGTATTTCATCCCCTATCAATCAGCAAGATTTCTGGTTCCCAGGTGTCTTTTATACAGGTAATGAGCTGAGATTAGGAGCACTCTCTTAAGGGAGTGCTCCTAATCTCAGCTCGTTACCTGTATAAAAGGGATGATGGACGGGGCCATGTCACTTCTTGGGTGATTGAAAATGGGTTGTGGATGGGTATTCCAGCATGACAATGACCCAAAACACACAGCCAAGGCAACAAAGGAGTGGCTCAAGAAGAAGCACATTAAGGTCCTGGAGTGGCCTAGCCAGTCTCCAGACCTTAATCTCATAGAAAATCTGTGGAGGGAGCTGAAGGTTCGAGTTGCCAAACATCAGCCTCGAAACCTCAATGACCTGAACAGGATCTGCAGAGAGGAGTGGGACAAAATCCCTCCTGAGATGTGTGCAAACCTGGTGGCCAACTCCAAGAAACGTCTGACCTCTGTGATTACCAACAAGGGTTTTGCCACCAAGTACTAAGTGAAGGGGTCAAATACTTATTTCACTCATTGACCTGCAAATCAATTTATAACTTTTTTGACATGCGTATTTTTTTAAAATTCTATCTCACACTGATAAAATACACCTACCATTAAAATTATAGACTGATCATTTCTTTGTCAGTGGAGAAATGTTCAAAATCAGCAGGGGGTCATACTTTTTTCCCTTGCTGTATTACTTGTAAAATGTAATGTAAAACTAGCCTTATAAACACAGGTAAGGGGTTCACTGCTAGCTGGGGCTCCTCCTGTCTATTTCAAGCTGCAGTTGACTTCCCTGAATCTGTCTCATAGCCAGAGTGTGGTGAGATGTGCTGCACAGTTACGTCTCCAAATTTATAAAACATGGAAGAAAGCTCCATTGTAACGATTAGAAAAAAATCAAGATAAAAACAACTTTTAACCACAATCAACTGGAAATCAGTTTATACTGAAGTATAATACTTAAAAGTCATGAAACCATTACAAATATGTCACCATCAACAGTTTCAGGGGGTTGATATTTTCCACTGAACACAACATTTCATATTTGAAAAATTGTGATGATCAATAGTGCATCCTATCATAAATCATTACCTTCTAATCATCAGCCTCCCACAGATCACCTCCCTGCTCACTCACCTCTCATTGATCCTCTTACCCATCACCCCAAGGCCTAACTCCCTGTGACACACGTTGCCAGAGGATGTGGCACAGTAGTGTGCTCTGACACACTAACTGAGAATCAATGGTCTGTACTAATCTTGTTTGGGAAATTACTACATAGAAACATTTTTCTTTATACTTAGGCAACTATTTGTAAGTTGTTTTTCTCTTTGGATATTGAATCGACTATTTGCCACTTACATACAGGATGGGAATTGTTTGAGAAACTGGCTTTGACTGTATTTCATTTCAGATTCAGATAGTGGGGGGAATTTATTAAGCAGGTTCTCCCCTGGAATGAGGTGAGAAGAGCCGAGATAAGATGAGCCGGGTGTTTTTCCCGTAGTAAACAGTACATAGTAAATCAGGGGATAACATAAAATGCACCTGATTGAGATGCTTAGTAAATCCCCCTCTTGTATATTTCAGGGGCTGGGTGCAATTTATAATTTTTATGTTTAAATGAAATTACTTTTAAACATGACTAAGAAATAGTAAAGAATCAGTCAAAATATGTTCTCCAATTGCAAGAATGAATGTTTGTGTGAACTAATAAAAATATAAAAAAATCTACTTTATGCAGAATCAGGTGAAGAACCATGTGCTTCTACTGTAATTCAGATGAACGGTATATAATCATTTGCTTATATATACATATACTGTACATATATTTATATGCTATGGATTGAAGAGCGAGGCATTTGTGAGCACATTTGCATGATCCAGCTCCGCTTCCCAGAATGCAGTGTAATAACTGTTTTTCTCGGAATTCTGAGATGGAAGGAGGTTTTTTAACTTGCTTTAGACATTCAAATGTGAACACAGATGTACTGTTTATTTACTATATATATATCAAGAATCTGTAGTTAAGAGTAAACTTTATATATATGGAGGGAGGGCTTCTATCACTCTTTTGTCCACTGCTGTGGTAAAAACAACCTCTCCACAAAATCTGCTATACAAGCTAGGAACCGGCCCCAGACTGATGATAAGCAGTATCATCGAAACAGTGCTGTCTGTGGGTAGGTTCCCTGGCATAATCCATCCTGGGCTTTGCTTAAAGCTGTGTAATACAGCAGGCATATTTAAAAAATATATATTTGGATTAAAGAGCGAAGCCTTTGTGGGCACATTTGCATGCCCCTGCCCAGGTTACCAGAGTGCCGTGCAATAACTGTATTTCTCAGAATTCTGAGCAGGTTTTTTAACTTGTTTTTACGTTCAAATGTGAACACAAATGTACTATTTACTATATATATCTATATCTATCTATTTATCTATCTATCTATATGTACATTGGTGGGACTCCTAGCTTGTGTATAATCCAACCTTAGCTTTGCTAAAAGCTGTGTGATACAGCAGGCATATGCTTAGGGGAAGCCATGTTTGAATGGTTATGGATTGCAAGAGCAAAGCCCAGAGTGCAGTGTAATAACTGTATTTCTCTGAATTCTGGGCATGAAACAAGTATTTTTGAACTTGTTTTAGAAGTTCAAATGTGAACACAAATGTACTATATATTTACTATATATATATATATATTTTTTTTTTTATCTTTTGAAGGAAGTAAATCTCTCAGAAAAGAAAATAGTTTAGTTATAAACATGGGATTACAGTGATCCCTTAATAATGTTACACAAAAAAAACTATAAGTAATTTGAAGACCAAGTTAAAATTCCTTGGTGGAAACCAGTTATGTATACAAGGTTAGGTACCAATGTCCTAATCGTGGGACATTACAGTCACCTCTTCAGGCCAGTTAACAGCATAACACCACATTACTTTTCTATGCAGAGCCCATTTGGAAGGGTCTACCTGACACACAACTGTAAAATGAAAAATTATAGAAAGTGGGAACAATCTGAAAGTAGGTGAAGGTGGTTGATTAATACGTATTGATAAATAGACCGGATCTCTTCTTTATCTTCAGGATCAGTCACCAAATTTGTAACCAATATATACTACATACATTCATACTTGTTCTGGCCTTTAAGCAGAGTCTAGTTAGCGCCTGGTGGATTTCTATGCTCTTCACCAAACACACTTTGTGTTATTGAGACATGTGTTTAATGGCAGTGCGAATGTAACTGGAACACCTGGCTTTATATTTATTTCCCAGATCTCAAATCTGGAACATGACACCTGGACATGTCTTCTGTGTTCATTTCCCTTCCATATATCACTTATTGATTTTCTCTTGGATCGCTCACAACTCTGGAATTTATGTGATTTTCTTAACAGAAGGCTGTAGTTTTTTGATTGGTGTGGATAACATCCAGCTATAATTATAGCACAGATTGAAATTTCTTAGAATGCATTACAGATAGTGAAATTAGGAACATGTATCCACATGTAGAGTAGGCATACGTAGCAAATAGGAGAAGTATTTCCAATCTATTGAGTGAACATTTAAATTTGCATCAATTTGCTCTTGCTCCATATATAGAAATGAGTATTATAATTTGCAATCACTATATCTGGCAGTACCATGATCCTAGAGGTGATCAATTAAACTGAGGTACCTCTACATCATGATAGTGACACATATATTTATAAAATAAAATAATTCTGCTAAGTGCCTACTAGAAGCAGTTGTGTGGTATACTAATACTATATGAGGTATCCAATCCCCCCCCCCCCCCCCCCACAGATTTTCTTTGGCTCCTACACCCATGCCTACTAGTAACAAAAATGTAATGTTATTTTCCAAAATTTATGCAATTAAACATGTACTGTAGCAATTTTAAGTGACATCTTTACAGTTTATATCTCATATAATAGTTGTCAAACTGCGATTCATCGTCGCGTTTGCGACAAATCGCAGTTTGAAAACTGCGCATTGCGCAACGGCCCGCGCATGCCGAAGGCGCTCATCGCAAGGCCAGTAAAGTAGAGCGGGAGAGGCTCCCATTGTGTGGCATACAGCATTGCCAGGATTCACATTTTATTGCCGTCATTTATGACAGGCAAGTTGCTAGTATCTTATAATAATCTTATAGATCCCTTGTGGTTAGGAGGAATAAGATTCCACCTTATAAAAGAAAAGGGTTCTTCACAGTAAGGGTGGTTAATCTGTGGAATTCTCTACCAAAGGAGGTGATGACAGCGGATTTGATACATAACTTTAAATAGGAAAAGGGTATATTTGTGTATAAAAACGTCATTCAGGGTTATCCTGGATAACTGGAAAATGAGTATTGATCCAGGGAGAAATCCGATCACCAGTATCGGGGGTCAGGAAGGAATTATTTTTTTCCCCTTATGAGACAATTGCCATTGTTTCAAAAAAAAAAATTCTGTTTGCCGTCCTCTGAATCAATTAACAATTAATCATCATATAATAAGGATCACATAGGATCTAAAAAAGTTGAACTTGATGAACTAAATGTCTTGTTTTCAACCTCAATTACTATGTAACTATGTAAGTATGAAAAATAAACATTACAAATTCTCATATAGGTGAAAATGTAATTAGTATGACTTTATCTAGTGTCAGATAACAGATATTAGCGAGCACATGGCTGATAACATCCTTTTTATCTTATCTTACCCTCGTTGTATATGCAGCCTCTGGGTCATCCTCCAGTATACGAGATAGCCCAAAATCAGACACTTTGCAGACTAGGTTGCTGTTAATGAGAATGTTGCGGGCAGCCAAGTCACGGTGAACATATCCCATATCGGAGAGGTATTTCATACCAGATGCAATGCCTCGGAGCATACCCACCAGTTGTATCACTGTAAATTGAGCATCGTGTTTCTGAAAAGAATTCCAAACAGACAATTAAGATGGGAATGCACCTTACAGAAATTAAGGAGGTTATGTTTTTTTGCGATTAGTCTTAATTACTGTACTTTAATTTGATTCATCTGTAATAATATTTGTACGTAATTGATTTACATACATTTCCTTACATATACATTATTTTTCTAATATAAACTAACAGTCATTTAAAAAAAAGTTTTAAATACTTACTCGAAGAAAGGTATCCAGAGAACCATTTTCCATATATTCAGTGACAATCATTACTGGCTTACCTGAAATAAATAAGGAAATATAGATTACTGATTGAACAAAAAATATGTATATGATGTTTTTTTTCTAATTTAAAGCCACAACTCCCCTTTGTTAATATAGATGTCACTATCTCTTTATCATAACCTAATTATCCTGGACAATTTTAGGAAGTATTAAACAATATTGTAGGGGAATGGAGAGCCCCATTCTATAAATTCACTTAAATACTGAGCTTGGTTATATTTCTATGTCAGTTCCTAGTCAAGTTACATCATTCTCCACAAAAACAAATATACTGTAACTTTTCTGGAGCAGGGACTCACTTTGCCTGAAGAGTTCTGTGTACAGCACTGCAGACATTGTCAGCGCTATATAAGAATAAGAATATTCATATTACTGGTAAAATATTACAAATCAAGAATGTTGAGTGGTGCTACCATCACTGGCCAACAAGCATATGATTAACGTATAAATATATATTATCAAGCATTTGTAGTATTATAATCAACATATAACATAATAAAGATCTTAAAATATTTGATATAAGTCCAGTTATTAAGCATTTTCATTTTCATGAGTATGTATTTACTTTATGTATATACAGATTTATTATCCCACATATACTGCACACTAAAATAATAGCACATAAATATATATATATAATATTAATATTTATTATATTTAATATTAAAATATGCACAAAAATGGAAACTTAAAACTTAAAAATAAATACACATATCATTCAATATATTTATTCAATTAGTGCATGGAAAAAAAGTACATTGAAAATACTTCAACTACATTTCAAAATGTTTATTAGCTATCTAAATTTCAGCTAAATTTATCATGGAGCTACACAAAGTAAGCAGTGCAAAGTATAAAGAGTCAGATTCTATTATTGTTATTATTGATATTTGTGAATAATTTATATTTGAAAGTATTCTCTCAAAAGAGATAAGTAAATTAAAAGTACAATAAAAATACTTCATCTACATTTCACAATGTTTATTAGCTATCTAAATTTCAGCTAAATTTATCATGGAGCTACACAAAGTAAGCAGTGCAAAGTATAAAGAGCCATATTCTATTATTGTTATTATTGATATTTGTGAATAATAATTTATATTTGAAAGTATTCTCCTAAAAGATATAAGTAAATTAAAAGTACAATAAAAATACTTCAACTACATTTCACAATGTTTATTAGCAATCTAAATTTCAGCTAAATTTATCATGGAGCTAAAATACACAAAGTAAAAGGTGCAAAGAATAAAGAGCCATATTCTATTATCGTTATTATTGATATCTGTGAATAATAATTTATATTTGAAAATATTCTTTCAAAAGAGTAAAGTAAATTAAATTACGAAAAACTAGCAACTGGAATTAAATTGCCTTATTTATATGGAGATTATTTTTTGTTAAATTTAAATATTTTGGTAAATTTCAATTATGTTAATTATCTGAAGTGAGGAAGCATTCTAATTGGATTTACGATTCAAGTTTAAAAACTTGCATTAGTTTTCTATGCACATTTTCAGATTTTTCTTTGCGGTTTTAGTTTGCTCTTGAATTTTGTGATCAATAAAACAGACGCAAAGTGTATAATATTATAGATGGGTTACTGTACATAGAAAACCACAAGACCTTGAAGAAATGTATGAGGTTTTCAAAGATCTGCACTGCATCTGTTAAGAATTTTGTGCTGACCTCTAATGGTTATCATATATAGAAGTCCATATGAATACAACTCTAGTGCTGTTTATTGTATATATAATAATTATATGATTATACGTATCCACCCCAACGTATCCCATGCTTACTTTTTGTAACAACTCCTTCTAAGCGAATGATGTTCGGATGCTCAAACTGTCCCATGATGCTCGCTTCACTCAAAAAATCTCTTCTCTGTTTTTCTGTGTAGCCAACTTTCAATGTCTTGATTGCCACACTGATCTCTTTTTTAGAAGGAAGTTTCAGTCGACCACTGCACACTTCACCAAACTCTCCTGGATTAAAATAATATATTATATGTGAAAATTGGCCATAACAAAATAGATTTTATCGTCGTGAAACAAGATTCTAAAGAATGCGCTGACCACCATGTAAGAAAGCTATAACTCTGTAAATCCAAATGTTAAACACATTTATGCCATTAAATGGTGTATAGTATTTTTCATTGAAACATGGCAAGTAGACAAATTCATGTGAAACTAAAATTACATTATTTTTAAATGTACACTTTTTTCTGCAACATATTTTCTATTCACAGATTTTACCTATGTTGTATGGTACAGATATATACAATTATTTAGATTTATTCAACATTTTCTTGCTTCTAGCTAAGTCTTCAGTATTTCTAAATAACATTTACATTGGAAGTTTTATTTTATAAATAAATAATACATATATATATATTATATATATATATATATATATATATATATATATATATATATATATATATATGTATAAACCTTACGGAGAGTTAGACATGACTAAATGATATATATATATATATATATATATATATATATATATATATATATATATATATATATATATATATATATATATATATATATATGTGCTCACATTTGAATGTTTAAAATAAGTTAAACACGTATTTCCTGCTCAGAATTCCCAAAAATAAAAAAAATACAGTTATTGAACTGTATTCTGGGAACCTGGTTAGAGACATGCAAATATGCCCACAAAGGTGTCTCTGTTTTATCCAATACCATTTCAAACAAGTTCTTTTTACGCATATGCCTGCTGTATGACACAGCTTTAAGCAAAGCCCAGGATGGATTCTTACAAGACAGGAAACCTACCCACGGACTGCTGTTTTGAGGTTACTGCCTCTCATCAGGGTGGGGTACACACACACATATATATATATATATATATATATATATATATATATATATTTATTATTATTATTTTTTATGGCAAAATGTAGACTGCAAAGCAAATGTTGGAGCAAATTCTTAATTTTTAATCTGGCAAATGTCAGTGCTGCAACTGAGAAAACCATATTGTGAAACCAAAGGAAAAAAAGCATGTATTTACTTGTAGTTTTTCCATTTAATAGAAATAATTTTATTTCTAATTGATTGTTGTGCAACTAATCACTAACAATATCATGTTATACAAACTTGTATAAAGAATTGCTGTATGCTTATACTGCAAATGGAGAAATCTCAAATATTTATAGATATAATGTAATACAAACACCTCTAGTGCATACTTTTACCATTATTTTTTTATTTTAGAATTAAATAATTTTATTACAGAACTAATCTTAATGTTATCAAATAAACTACTTTAAAACATAAAATCCAATTAAAGAAAAAAATTATTTGCTTGAAAATATATTGTTATATATTTTATGAAGCTGATTATTTTGTGTATGAAAACTAAAATGTTTATATTTTTTTCAATTATGTTTCAATGATGATGGAGAACAGTGCACGCTTGTGAGATGAAATTAGAGAACAAATTGTTTTCATATTTTAATGCTATGCTGTTGTCTGTTTTACACATAATTAACTTTGTCCTAGAGGTTCCCTGGTGGTCCTGTGGTTAGGATTCGGTTGCGACCTTTTTTGGATTCCAGTCAGGGGACCAAGAGGTCACACCACCCTGAAGACAAGGTTGGGCCTGGTCAGTACTTCGATGGGAGACCATCTAGGAATACCAGGAGCTGTATGTGGCCCACTGGAAAAGGAACTGGCAACCCACTCCAGTATCTCTGCCATGAATACCAAGTGGATCAACATGGTGTGTTATGGTCCATGAGGTCCCAACTGAACAAAGCAAACACACACAATGTTGTCCTAGGAATGAGCTGCATTAAACTTAGGTGGTTAAGAATACACTTTATAAGTGCTAATCTGGGCTTTGTATGTCAAACAGCTTAGCTGATATTTATCAGACAAAACATATTTTTAAAAACGTAAATTAATATGGTGGCTCCTAAATATAGCAGGATTATTCTGCAGAAAGTATCATTATTCCTGGAAATAAAGACTAACAGCCTTATTAAATTGCAATTCAGCCAATTTAATAGGGCTCTGTATAAGAACATAGCATATATTTTTTTACCGAAGTTTTTAGTTAGTGAAGACCTTGCTTTTGGATAAAAGTTCACTAACTAAAAATGTCTGTAAAAAAATATGCTGATATTGACATAACCTAAATTAAATAACCTAAAGAACATGTTTCTGATTTTTTTAAACAGTAACAATCTGTCTTTGTGGGGATTTGAATGCTGGACCTTGAACACCAGCAGCCCTATTTAATTCCCTCAACGTGTAAAACCGTAGCCCGTAACCTACCCCGCAAGACTTACGGCTATTAAATTGGTCCCGTAAATCAACCCGCTAATGACTTTGCATGCTAAGGTCGAAAAAACACTATGTGATGTCGAAATTTTACCTCCTTTGATCTGTCAAGCCCGTAACTGTTATGTTCGAAAATCTAAATTAAATTACTACAAATGCACTGGCGTCCAACCCGTAACCCGCAAATGGAGCCAAAAAGCCAACGGATACTAGAGAGGACTCACAAGGGGGGTAAAGTCCTAGCCGTAGCACTGTAAATGCAAATATCAACACACTACTGTACTCATAATCAAAGTGATGTTAGGTATTAAAATGAATAGCACAACATCCTCAAGCTTACAAATCTGCAATATAAAATACTTTATTTTCTGTTTAATTTCTGTGTTATATCGATCCCGGCAATCAATATAACGGAACTTAAATGGACTAGAATATAATATGTACTGGTTTATCAATATTGCATTATTTCTGTAATGTGGATCCGATCAAAACTCGTAATTGAGACCCGTGAGGCTTTGAAATCTAACCTCTATGTTCCACTGACGTATTGATGAAGATCTCTTTTGCCATTGGCTCCGTCCAAACCGTAACTACGGGTTTGACTAATTGATCATGTT
Source organism: Discoglossus pictus (assembly GCA_027410445.1). Taxonomy (NCBI): domain Eukaryota; kingdom Metazoa; phylum Chordata; class Amphibia; order Anura; family Alytidae; genus Discoglossus; species Discoglossus pictus. The sequence continues at coordinate 62,312,752 of CM050164.1, read as the reverse complement.
CATAGCCGCACATGCAACGTGAGCAAGAATGGTTTACAGGCTTGCGTCTACGGTCTGTAACTCACGTCATGGTTGAATTTAATATCTCTGTAACGCAGCTGAATTTCAAGCCTGCAGCCTTTGCAGGTGCGCTGATGCCGCTACCGGCTTAAAATTTAATAGGGCTGCAGGACTATAGCCTTTACCTACTTCTCTAGCTAGTCGGTTGCTACACTAGTTGCTAGAGTATCAATTACAAATCAATTAGCCATCATCTGATTTAAAGCCTCTGCACCTGATTCTAATTAATATACATTACATCCTGCGAGGTGCAGTGCTCATTACTCCTTTGGCAGAGGCAACTCATTGACATAGCCTGACTTCTATTGATAATAACTTCATAAATTTAAAAATGAAAATACTTTTTTCCACATGCTTTCTCTCCCTGTATCTAATGGTGCGGAGCACATATGTGGACTTTTGTGGTCCTTTAGCCTCAGTATAGCCTTATGTTTATCACAAGTATAGTTACATTTCTTAAGTGAGCTTGGCTCTACCATTTCCACTAGAAGGCTATTTGACATCTTCTACCCTTTCTGTAAAGAAGTCTCACATCCTTAAATCTTCCACATTCTGGCTTAAAATCAAGATCTCTTGTTCTTGCAATCTTAATTTTTAGAAAGATACTTCCCTCTTGAACTATATTAAAATCCTTTGATATATCTGAAGGTTTCCATAATTTCAACCCTCTCCCTTCTGTCCTCTAATCTATACCTACTCAGGTCACAAAGTATTCTCTTCCTAAGTTTTGTCTTTTTTTTTGGGCCTCCAAAATAAATGAAACCCTTTCACAATATATTTATGATGCAAAGTATGGTAGCTGAATTGTACCTGCTCCAATAACTTTGTCAATGGTTATGCCTGCAGAGTCCAGCTCTTTTGCAAATTCATGAACAGCCTGATTGGGGTCCTCATACGTATGCGGGTCTACGTAGGTCCGGATACCAGGAAATTTTACTGTGAAAAAAAATAAATACAATTTATATTTAAAAATACATATTATTGAACATTTCACTGACTTCACTGAATGAGCTGTTAAAAAGGTTCACATTATCTGCAGATCTTGGGTATGTACAGTGCCTTGCAAAAGTAATCACCCCCCTTGGCATTTTCCGTGTTTTGTTGCCTCACAACCTGGAATTAACATGGATTGTTTGAGGATTTGCATCATTTAATTTACAGAATATGCCCACTTTTGAAGATGTTTTTTTTTATTGTGAAGCAAACAATAAATAGGACAAAATAACAGAAAAAGTCAATGTGCAGAACTATTCACCCCCTAAAGTCATAACTTTGTAGAGCCACCTTTTGCGGCAATCACAGCTCCAAGTTGCTTTGGATAAGTCTCTATGAGCTTGCTGCATCTTACCACTGGGATTTCTGCCCATTCCTCCTTGCAAAACTGCCCCAGCTACTTCAAGTTGGATGGCTTGAGCTTGTGAACATCAATCTTTAAATCTGACCACAGATTTTCTATTGGATTGAGGTCTGGGCTTTGGCTAGGCCATTCCAACACATTTACATGCTTCCCCTTAAACCACTCAAGTGTTGCTTTAGCAGTGTGTTTGGGGTCATTGTCCTGCTGGAAGGTGAACCTCCGTCCTAGCCTCAAATCACGCTCAGAGTGGTACAGGTTTTACTCAAGAATATCCCGGTATTTAGCATCATCCATCTTTCCCTCAACTCTGACCAATTTCCCAGTCCCGGCTGCTGAAAAACATCCCCACAGCATGATGCTGCCACCACCATGCTTCACTGGGGATGGTGATCTTTGGGAGGTGTGATGTGTTCGGTTTGTGCCAGAAAAAGCGTTTTATTTGATGGCAGAAAAGTTAAATTTTACTCTCATCAGACCAGAGCACTTTCCTCCATATATTTTGGGAGTCTACCACATGCCTTTTCGCAAACTCAAAACGTGCCATTTTGTTTTTTGCTGAAAGTAATGGCTTTCTTCTGGCCACTCTGCCATAAAGCCCAACTCCATGGAGCGTAGGCCTTATTGTCGTCCTATGTACAGATACTCCAGTCTCTGCTGTGGAACTCTGCAGCTCCTCCAGGGTTACCTTAGGTCTCTGTGCTGCCTCTCTGATTAATGCCTCCTTGCCCGGTCCCTGAGTTTTGGTGGGTGGCCGTCTCTTGGCAGGTTTGCTGTTGTGCCATGTTCTTTCCATTTGCCTATGATAGATTTGATGGTGCTCCTGGGGATCATCAAAGATTTGGATATTTATTTATAACCTAACCCTGACTTGTATTTCTCAACAACATTGTCCCTTACTTGTTTGGAGAGTTTCTTGGTCTTCATTGCAGTGTTTGGTTAGTGGTGCCTCTTGCTTAGGTGTTGCAGCCTCTGGGGCCTTTCAAAAAAGGTGTGTATATGCAATGACAGATCATGTGACACTTAGATTGCACACAGGTGGACATCATTTCCCTAATTATGCAACTTCTAAAGGTAATTAGTTGCACCAGAGCTTTTTATGGGCTTCATAACAAAGAGGGTGAATACAGATGCACATACCAATTTTCTGTTTACTATTTCTAAAAAATAGTTTTATGTATATATTTTTCTCATTTCACTTCACCAACTTAGACTATTGTGTTCTGATCCATCACATACAATTCAGATTAACAAAACATTGAACTTAAGGCTGTAATGTAACAAAATAGGTAAAAAGTCAAGGGGGGTGAATACTTTTGCAAGGCACTGTAAATGTATCAAATCTTAGTGCATGTTCAGTTTCTTCAGTATTGCAGTAATTGGTGTGAAAACTTATTACATTTTAAAATAAATTAACATTACTAATATACATGAAATATACAAATATTGGTAAATGAGTCGCTTATATGAGGCTAGTCTGCAGGAATAGTATTTTACACAGATAATAATTAACTAGATATGTATAAGTAGAAGTTTCTTGAATGTTGTTGCTTTGCCTAATACAGAGAGAAAGATAAAGGTGTCTGTACACCACAATCTTGTAAAACTCTGCTACTTATCCGGAATCAGGCCATATTATCTGGATATTCCTAGACCAATTGAGGTCTTAATTACATAGCTGCAGTAGGAACAACGATAAGGCGGACTCAGCACTATGTAAGCTCTTGTAATCAAGTCTGTAGAATTATGACATGGCTCCAACAAAATTCATGTACCCAGGAGGTATTGCTTGTAGTTCCCTAGGTCTAACGTGTACTCACAAACTGCCTTGTGTATACCTGTAGGAGACTGCGAGACTGAGATTCAGCAGTTTCCATAGTATCGTAACCCAATGCTACCTACTATCTAACATGAACATGCTACACTAGCCCAACATCCTCCCACCACAACTCCATCTATCTATAAACTTACAAATTCCCCTCCTGTGGCAGGGAATGGGTTATACAAGAAAAAAAGTGCATGTGAGGGGATCAATACCTCCCCACCTATAACCCTTTACCCCTCATTGATTATAGGAGCCAACGTGTCCATCAGGACCCCTTCATAAGCTAGGGCGACCATGAGGCCCCATTTCCCACCACACCTTGTGCTTTGGGGGAGCCCACTAACCTCTAAATGACCCCTTAACCTCATTAACCCCTTAATTACCCCCCCCCCCCCCCCCCACACACACACACACAGTAAATACATATTGAATGCCCTATGGGGATCCAAGTGGCCCCTAATCTCCCTATACCATATGTGGTCCCTACAGACAGTCATGCTGCCAAGCATATTGTACCCCAAGGGAGTCCCTAGGGACCTCATTAGGCCTCTATTTATCTCCAGTGGAGGCTCATGGACCCCCATGGTATCTTACATTAAGCCTCTACCATGAACGTCCCTATAGACACCCAGGGCATTCTAACCTATCTCAATAGGAGTCATTATTAATCTCCATTGCCCCTCCCCCCATGGGAACCCCCATTTTACAATGTTACTGTTAGCTGCCATGGAGATCCATAGAGGATGCCTGGTGTAAATTATATATTTGGGAAATGGGGGTCTATAGTGATCCCCTTGTGGCCCCCATGGGGCACTTAATAATTATTTCTGTAAGTGGAGGTGGATAAGGGGCTTAAATGGGCACTCACCCCAAAGCACAATGGGGTGAAGGGAAGGTGGGACTAATGCCACCCCAAGTGTTGAGGGGTAGCACGATAAATTATTAATCGCCCTCATTCACTTTTTATTACTCACTATGGGGTCCACAAAACATGTTACAAGAAAGTGTAGGGATAGGCTAGATTCCTTGCAGTAGTATTAGAATCACACTTAATGTAGAAATACACATAGAACAGGGAACATATCACACATAGCAATCACACATGGGTTTACACATAAGGGTTTGTTTTGGGCAGCATTCAATAGCAACATGATGGGTTAAGTGGGATTTTGACATAACATTTCCTATGGGAGTCAAGTAATTGTGCCTTGAGTGACTGATTGATCTGCTTGTACTCAAGCAGGAGATAAATAAAGAGGTGTGATATACTGGCCCTCATGAATTGTTGTTGTACAGGCAGAGGTATGACATTACATTGCCAGCTATGAAGGAGTTAAAAATCGGGTTTCTGATTTATCTGGTTTGATGTGGGGAAATGTTTTTTACTGTTTTATTATAAAACTATTTATTATGCTCATGATTTCAAATTACGTATAGGTATTGTATATATTCCATTGCTCACTTGTATTGTTGCGCCATTTTACAAATCACTATCCTCAAACTCCATGTTCTCATTGATTATATTATACTATCATGGCGCTATCCCTTTCTCTACACTACATCCCCATTTTATATATTATCTATAATATAATATTAGCTAACTAACAACTTTTAATCTTCTATTGGCCTCTATCTTGGTACCTAAACACCTAACGCTGTTCAATATATTTGAACTAGCGAATTGCCCGTCAAAAAATGACGGCAATGAAATTGTAAGTGAGCTAATGGTGTTTGGTGTATATGATGTGGCTGATGTAGCGTCGTTCGTTTTCTATGTCGTGCAAGTTTTTTGGAATATGCGTAGCTGTTTGGTGGGCTTTTTCGGAATATCCGTAGCTGTTTGGTGGTGTTTTGCGTGTTTCTGGTGGTGTTTTGCGTGTTTAGGGACCTTTAGCCTCATTTTCGTTTTGTTCGGCGGCCATTTTTTCTCTCGCCTAGGTGATTTTCGGGTCTCTAAACTCCGAAATTTGTGCTTAAATGGAGGTGTAACTTCCCTTCCAGAGGTCCTGGGTGCCCCCCCTTGCTGTGAGTAACCTTTTTATGTGTTTGTTGTTTGTATTTCTTGTGTTTGTAATGTTTTTCGGGTTGCGTCCTTGTTTTTTAATCTTGTAGGTGTTTTTCGGCAAATATGTAGGTGTTTTGCGTCTTTAGACTGCTGTAGCCTCGCTTTCGTTTTTTTCGGAGGCCATTTTTTCTCTCGCTTAGAGAATTTTGTAGTGTCTAAACTATTTTAATTTGACTTAAATTGAGTTGTAACTTCAGTTTTCGAGGTCCTGGATGCTCCCTCTTCCTGTAAGTAAGCTTTTTATGCATTTGTTGTGTGTGTTGTATTTTTAAAGTCTTCATGTGCGCATGTTGCGGCCGATTTTTGCGAGGTCGTAATGGGTCGTAACGGGTCTCGTATGCGCGAGCCCGCAAACGTGAGCAACGGCTCGTATGCTCACAACTATATATGTGATATCTAGGCCTGCCGATCCTAATACAGTCTTTGGGAACAAACGTTCAGCTGCCTCACTGAGCCCCACTTTCAAATTAATAGGACTTTTTTTATTGTTTAACCAATTTCACATTATTTCCCTCTTTTTAATGAATACAAAGTTGCAGATTTGCTGTAACAACAATATTTAGTATAATATCACGTCACTGTTGCTCAGCACCAGATTTGATTGTTGGTCTCTACTGACTAATACACAAATATATATTTGTATTACTAGAAAACAACTGTTTCCTGTTTAGATTTCATTATTTGTTAAAATTATTTCCTACAGGAAGCATGCTCGCTCTTTGTAACAAAACCGTTCCTAACATTTACCACATAAATAATTACACTTCAGTTCATTGTAATAGTCTACATGTTTAATTTATTTTCATGGATACATGCTTTAATTTACTAGAAAGACTTTATCCTGGGAAAAGTGAATTTGCAGAGTGTGACACTGCAAATGAGTTTAGCAATCATAAGGGTTTAATAAAAAAAGGGGAAAAATGGATTGTTCAGTATCGAAATATTATTTATTTTATTATTATATTCGTTTTTTTGTTAACATTTATAAATCCTGCTTTGTAGAAATGGTGAATTGTGAGCGACTAAATACAAATAGCGCTCTTTGTTAACTGTAGGGTGCCATGTTCTGGCTCAAAATGAATTGTTTCATTGTATAAAGGTGCCATAACACGCTGCCTGTAAAAACAATAAAATTAACAAACACAATTAAGGCCAATGTAAACATCGCCTCTAGCAATGCCATAAACTGCCTGGTAATGATCATTCTGAGATTTGAGCCTCAAGCAATAGCTCCCCAGATGGTGAAAAAGATCCTTTTAAAGATTTGTCCTTCATTTGTGATTGCTGAAATGTAATTTTGTAATACTAGCATATTATGAAGTAATAAAGTTGACTGGTATATTGGACTATAGCCCTCTTATATATTAAATAACATGTTTGATTAATCTTTTTAGAGTTATTCTGCAACATTGACTTTGTAAATATTGGTATTATTTAGCACAATAATATGTCACTATCAAGAATCTTAATATTGTTGATAAAAGAATGGGTAATTTCACAAGAATATAAACATAGCCATGCGGAAAAATATGTATATATTTGCTATAGCTTTTACTTGAACATGTCAAATTGACCACCATTTAACACAGATTTGCATAATACAGTAGACTCTCAGTTAACTAGAACTCAAGCAACCAGAAAAAAAAATGAATACTGTACTTTAAATAAAAAATAAAATTTACAGGGCTCAACAAATGCCAGGAGCCAGGTTGTCAGGCCACAAAATGCTTACAGGCCCCTCGATTTGCTCCACTGTACGTCTCTGCAATTCAATGTTACCTAGAAGCAGACAGGCATGAGTGAGTGAGCCAGGGCAGTGTTGGGGTTACATTCCCCGGGTTCAGCACCGCACCCTCCAGCCGAACGTACCTGTGTGTAAGTGAGGAGTGAAAGCTGCTGTTGCTAGAACAGCCCTCACGGACAAATATACTTAGCAGAGCATCCTTTGTGCAGATAATCTAGGCCTCTTTTATAGTAACTCTCAAGCAACCAGAAACTACATTTATCTGGCATCTACCAATCGCCATGGGTGCCGGATAACTGAGCGTCTACTGTACTAGCAACAAAAAGAAATCACAACATTATAGCAATTCAAATAAAGCACTTATAAAACAACTTTATCATCCATTTTGGTCCATATGCACTAAATAAAATAGAGAAATGTTGGAGAAGTCTTGGAGATGTCCAGATTTTAGATTTCCAGACTTTTCGACCATAGGATGATAAAGGAATGAGGAGGCTGTCTCCAGTACTTCAATACTTACTGCATATGTTCCTAATTCTTATATGGTTAGTTTTCATGACAAAGCTTCTACCTCGTACTAACTTGAATTTAAAGGGGCAAGGTATATTGATACATATTGTAGTTCGTCACTATATACACTAAGATTATTTAATTTCCATGAGGACACTAGCTCTCCACCTGTTTTCTCACTATTGTGATTGTGAGCGTGGATGAGCAGCAAAGAAGAGTAACTGTTAATATAATGGTGCAACTAACAATTAATTCTTACTAAATATAGGTATTTATGGGTTCCCTGGTGGTCCAGTGGTTAGGATTCAGTGCTTTCATCACTGCAACCTGGGTTTGATTCCAGTCAGGGAACCAAGAGATCACACCAACCTGAAGCCTGGTCAGTTCTTGGGATGGGAGACCACCTAGGAATACTAGGAGCTGTCTGCTGTGGCCCACTGGAGAAGGAACTCCAGTATCTATGCCAAGAATACCAAGTGGATCAGCATGGTGTGTTGCAGTCCATGAGGTCACTGACAGTCGGACATGACTGAACAACGCAAAACACACAAACATAGGTATTTATAGCAAAATAAACTCTTAGTGAATCTAGTCCACGGCATGAGGAAAGAACATTCATTAGCTTATTTATTCTTGAAAAGCTGTGATTCCTGGGTCAATTCTTCTAATTTATTCTTGCTATAGTTTATTTTAGAGACTCCTTTCATTACATTGCCTTGTAAAAAAATCACATCTACAATTACTTTAAAGTTAAAAACACCTTTTAATTAAATCAACAAGTAAATCGTTTGCAATTAAAACCATATGCAATCACATCACACCCAGGTAGTTACATCAAAGCAAGTTGAGTATCCAAACTGTGCACCCGGTAAATATTGAGCTCATTTGACATAGTGTTGTAATTTGTTGAAAGTCAAGGATGAATTTTGCCATAAAAGCTAATTATTGCTTGCTATTGTACATTTCCTGAACACAATGTATACAACCTTTGTATATCTGTACCACATTATCTCCGATGTAATACATTGTTCACTGTCCATATGGTTCCTCAGCAAGCAATTGTAAATTCAGATTGGACAACCAAGTGATAAGACTTAAAATTGGTTTTATCTACTGTGTGTTAAAAATTGTGTTGCTAATTTAAAACGTATTTTGTAGTCACCTTTCAGTTTCTGTAAGTAAACGCATGAATCTATTATGTTTGGTTGCCCTTGTCTCCATCGTGATGTGTACCACAATAGTGCTTTTGTAATTGGCCATTGAACGTTATTTCAAGATTTCAGGTGCCGGCACTGCTAACCAGTTTTCTATTTATATCAAGCTGTGTCTCACTACACATATGGATAATGGGCTGGCTCAGACCAGAAAGTATTATCTACCAGAAAAGGGCACAGGTCAAATAAGGTTTATCGTTTGTCAAATAGAATAAGATGAAATCACTAAATTACAATCTTATAGACAGCAGGTAGCAATGGATGATTTTTTTCTTAGAGACTCTATGAAGAGGCCTCTCTGAATTCTAGAAGATCAACTGACTTGCCGACCTCTTGATACTCTTCCATTTTGGTACTAATTTCAAACTATGGGGCTATAATTTAATATACATACTAATACTTTTATCAAGGTGACTTTATATGTAATGGTATCTAGAAGTGGCCTACATGCACATTACATTATGATGAGCATCAGAGGTTTTAATATATATTATCTAAGTTCATGCACAGTCACATCGGTTATTTGTGTTATAATAGAAAGTCACACGTGAAAGGGCCATGTACCTCACTGATAGTGCTCTTCGTTGTATGAAAGAGCACATTGTATGTTAAATTTATCTTTTTTTTTAAATTACACTAGTAAAAGCTAAACAATTCTAAAGCTTAAAGTCTGAGTGTATCCTTCCTTCTGACTGTTGCATGATTAATAACAGACAGCTTAGCCTTGCAGTGAGGATGGTGATTGATAGCAGTTTTTCCCTGAACTCAGGAATGCACCGACCAGTTAACCCATGACTGACCTGTTTAGGTGATTCCAGCATTCCATGTTCTGCACTGGCAAGGGTTAACTATTTTTTCTTTTGCTCACTACATTGAGCTGTAGCTGCAGGTCTGGCAGTGGGCAGTCAGTGACACATGTAAACACATACTTTAGTTTATTGCCTGTATTTAAGGAGATCTTTACTGTGCTGAATTAAGTGCCCTTTATAATTTTTTATTGAACTGGTATTAGATGTTATATTAGCCATGCATGCCAAAATATTCCAAGTCAACTCTTGACTTATATTATATTTTTATACAAATCAAATCTATTTTGGTATGATTTTATAGAAATATGCATGTTTGTAATTTGTATTGGCCTCATTTTGGACTTGATGATAACTAGAAATCATAGTAAATACATGATGAAATAATGCTTTGCTGCTGGAATGATTAGATTAGCCCTTAACACAGCTTGCCAAACCTATTATCTTAGTGAATCTCTGTCTTCTCTGGTTAGCACATCGTCCATTGTGAGCTCACTCTACATCCTCCGTATAAAATTTAAAATATACACCAAGAATGTCATCATTACACAAAAGTGTGAAATAAATAATTATTTGCAAATGATAAATAATACTAGTCATTTGCCTATCATAAATGATGATATAATATGTGATGTGTCTCTTCTACCCGATCTCTCCCGCCCCTGTGTCTCTTCCTCCCCTCTCCCTCCCCTGTGTCTCTTGCCCCTCTGTGTCTCTTTCCTCCCCTCTCCCTCCCCTGTGTCTCTTGCCCCTCTGTGTCTCTTTCCTCCCCTCTCCCTCCCCTGTGTCTCTTCCCCCTCTGTGTCTGTTTCCCCGTCTCTTCCCCACCTTCCGATGCTCGGGTTTGCTGCACAATGCGAGCCTCGCTATACACAGCTTCCCTCTCTCTCCTTCTCTCCTTCTGTGTCCTCTCCCTCCCTCTTCTCCCTTCTCCTTCTCTCCCCGCTCTGCGAGCCTCACCTTCAGCACCCAATGCGAGCCAACTCGTAACTTTGCGAGCGTTACACACAAACTCGCACTACGACAACTATATTAGTGATAGAAAATAAACAACTCCTCTTCAGAACAGTGCTAAGTACAAAAGAATATGAAGGAGATTAATGTGTTCATTTGAAAACAAACATCACTCACTAATGTCTACTAACCCCAATCCATTTTTTCTATTTCTTTCAGTGTAAATTCACTCTGGTTTAAGGCCTGCTACATCTGTGAGATACTCAAAATATTGCCCTCCCTCCCCCTCACCCACCGATCCACCCACCACCACTCAGATTAAATTTATAGAGCCATGGAATACACCTGACTTCCTACTTGCAGATTTATCATCTCAACACTAGGGGTCAGCCAGCATACTAGTCTTTCACCTCAGATCCCTCCCCTCTCCCTCTAAAATAAAACTATTTCTATCTTTCACTTGCTTCCTGACCCTTGCTATTCCTTATTTGTTACTCTTCCCCAGTTCTCTGCCCTTTAATACCCTTTAGATTGTAAGTAGCGAGTTTCCAGTCTTGTAGGGTGCTTTGGGATAAAGCACTTTCTGCTAAGATTCTAAGCTCAAAACAGGGCCCTTCAACTTTTGAAATTGTTAAACGTGTATTTCCCCTGTTCTTATCCCCTGTACAGCGCTACGGAATATGTTGGCGTGTTACAAATAAAAGATAATAATAATAATAATAATATTCATTATCATTCCCCCTGATTTTAAGCTCTTTGGAATAGGGAACACAACCCTTTTGCATCAGTATATCAAATGAAAATCTTAGAATTTGATTCCTTATGTACTTATTGTGCTCTAATAATTAGAACTACTGAAAATGTAGGCATTTTACAAAGTAGTACTTCTACTAATAACAATATCACCTGGAGTCTCTTTTTCAAGACAGATGTCTTGAGTAGCCTCCTTGGTGATGTCTTCTTGCTTCACTAGTGGGAAATCTCTTACTTTAGTGAGGTCTTATACTTCATTCCTGTAATTCCTCACAAATTATTATTGGAATCATATTATGAAAGTATATCCTTTTGCACCATTTCCAAAATGCATTTAAAATCACTCATGTAAAACCGAAGAAAAAATACTTCATTAAAATACTTCACTCTATCCATCTCCATTATACTTAAAATACGTTGCCATTGAACTAATGTTCCAGTAATATTTTAGATTGTGTCATAATTATGGGACTCGGTTTCAATAGAACACTTTGTGGTAATTGTAGAGGACAGTATAAACCAAAAGATGAAGAGATGACAAGTGTTTGCCTAATTAAATGCAGAGCATGATTACATTAACTATGGCGTATAAAGAATCACAAAAACAGTTGGCCAGATATTGTTCTTGTGATGTGCCATTACCATTGGAGTTTATGCTGCAGAAAATAAGCTTACACACACTGCTGCTGATTTCTTTTAATGCTGGCCCTAGAGGTTCTCCAGAGACTGGGTGAAGCATGGATACAATGGCCATAATCCCTTCGCACCAATAATTAGGGGCAGCACATGTCGTAAATGGGTTCTGTCATGAATAACAGATAATAAACACATGCACATGTGTTAAGACCCTCTGTTCTGCAGCTCATTCTGAGCAAATACAATCATTTTCATTCCCTTTCTAGCAGCATGATTTGCCCTCAGGCTAACAAAAAGTAAGAAGTGCTAGTCAGGCAGGGGCAGCAGAGGAGGCGAACACACATTTTAGCTCTTTGAAGGAAAGTTATAGGATTTTCAATAATACTGTGGGGGATGCAGTGTAAGCCAGAGCTTTTACTTTCAGCATATTATTGGTGAAACTTTCCAGTGGTTTAGGACTGGGCAGAATAGCACATTTTGGTTACATTTGCTGTGGAACTGTCTTGTAAAACACAAAACAAAAGGTACCCCATATCATGAAATAATATGTTTAAGACCATTGAGTCTGACTTTGAGCATAATTAAGCAGGTATAAAGTAGATTCTTAATAGAAATAGTAAATGTTGATGCCTCTATTGGACCCTGGAGGAATCCATGATAAATAAGTGGAATTTGTTTTTGGTGAACTTACATTTCTACATATCTGTACTTGCGTCAGCTGCTGGGCCTTTGAGGCGGGAGAAATAGTGTCAGTTTTAATTAGATCTAATTATCTATCAAATACTTCTGACCACTACCTCCCCCTCCACTAACAGACAAAAACATAACGACCTATGATCAAGTTCTCAGGAACTAATGCAACAAACACATGATGGAATCATCTATTCATACATTTGGATTTTCTCTAAAAATATTGTTATGTTCTTGGCTTACATAACTGCTAACTCTTTTAGTTATTTACTTCACAAACTAGTGTAGTATGAAAACACTGTTTATTAGGAGCTGAAGAAAAAATATACTCACAAAAAAGTGATGAAACTTTTTTTTAATGTAAACTATCCCTGGAGAAGTCCTGACTGGATGAAACGTGTAGGGGCCTGTTATATTATTTTGCTGATATCACTTCACCACTTTTTTGTAAGTATATTTTTTCAATTAAACTCATAATAAATAGTGTGTTCATACTAAACTAGTTGTCCCTTTGGCTCTCCTCCCCCTCGCTTCTATATTTTACAGTTGTTCCTATCCATCTAGAGGATTGAATCATTTGGATACATGTCTTGCCATTGAGTAGAGTTTTACCACTTTCTGCTACGTGAGCTTTTTCATACTTCACAAACTGCTGCTTTTCTTGAACTACAGTGGCTTTCTTAATGTTGAACAAATGACTTCTTCTTTTGACTGAAATCTACCATATTATAATAACAGCTCACAGTTTTCCTTTTTTTTAACAAATTTATTTTTGGATATTAAGGCTTAGAAACTAATGGTCCAAGCCAGGTGTGCCTTTTGCCTGATTCCATCTTACCCTCAATATTTTGTGATCCTGTACATGTAGACATTTATTTCAAGGTATAATCCACTATTTCTCATATTCCAAGAGACAGCACTGAATTATACAGTGGGTAGAGATGGCAAGGGACAGCATTAGACACAATGACAAAACAGCACTAAGGGGCTACATTAAACAAATGTTGCAAGGAATTACATTAAACAAAATAGTGTCCATCAGTACATTTTTCTCTGAGTCAGTGACTACCCACCACCTGTTTTTTTCTATATATCACCAAATAAAGTACACATTTATACACTACTCCTTAACATTTTTGTGAATGCCTTAAACCAAAAACAGTTTTTTTAATTGTCTCATGGCTTTGAAAGGGACTCTTTTTAAGTTTGTAAGGGGGGGGGGGGGGGGTTCGGAAGTATTTTCCCATCAATAACATAGAGCAAGGTTAACTAAGCATTACAGTGGTGACAACGTTCATCACTATATTCAATATGCTCTATTTTCTATGGGGCAAATTGCCATTGCAACCTTTCACACCCATCACAGCCCTTATGATAGCTTAGTAAAGACAACCCATAATTTGCTCAAGGACACAGCCAAGCACTTCTCTAGATTTGCACTTGCTAAATTGCACAGAAAAAAGTAGGGATTCATATTTTACTTGAGATTTTGATTAAAAATGGCTTCTTATTAAACTATCAAGACATGCTTCTTAAAATATACTGTAATATATATATCTTACTGATTTTTTCTTGAAATTGACTCTATGATAAATGTCTAACATTGAGATTTATTTAGAAGTCACAATTCCTTGAAAAAAAGATTACAGACTCTGGGAAACAAGAATCTTATAATGTTAAATACAGTGAAGATGCTTACTTGCACCTAACAGTTCACCCATGCATCTCTTTACAAACCTGCTACCCTCATCATTACGATTGCCATCTTACTTTAAATAAATGTGTCTGTTCTTAGGTCTTCCTTCAATATCAATTACTATGAATGCATGTACATGAATCTTTCAAATTGAATCTCTGAGGGACCATTTGATTAATAAGATAAATTAGGTTCATTAGTTAAAAGGAGATAGCATATTTTAATATGAACAGCCTGGGGCCATATTTAGTTTTAATTTTCATTACCACATTAAAACATCTTAGCAGATGGGAGTCCCCCAAGCTCTCAGCGGTAAATGGTGCTACTTAGTCCAATTCTGTTGATACTAACACTTACAATACAGGACATAAATTACTCATAACAAGAGCATCATCATTTTAACTTTATACACACCTTGTATATTTTTGCTGTTAGACACAGCAGATTTTGTTAAATATCACTTATGAAAGGATAATTGCCATAATTTAGTTAATCTGAGTTAACATTACATTTCTGTATGCTTTACATTTACTTCCTTAAATTGCCAATGTAATACTCCAGATTAAATACATTTTAAGTGGTAAAGATCAATATAAAAAACTTTTCAAATAAAACTAAAAGATCTTTTCTGGGAAAACTTGCACTCAACAGCAGAATTCCCCTAATTTTAGGCTGGACCTCCTTCCATCTTTTACAAAGCGTTAAACGTTGGTGGCCTAAAAATGGGGACCATCTGTTTTCATTTTTACTATTCTAAAATGATCTGTGTTTCTATATGGTTAAAGGCTCAGTATACAATTTATGTTCAGAATTCTCCTTCCCTCAAGGTAGATATATGTTGGCCTCAAGAGTGTTCGAATCCAAATGTTTTGGCCTACAACCATATCCTACTGAGAATATTTTCTTAATGTACAACCATGAATCCTTTTCAATTCCTAGATTGTAAGCTATTTTAGCATGGCTCAGTATATTTTGTGACAGTGATACTTGTTGTTTTTGTTTTAATGTGTTTCTGTATTGTACAAGGCAGAAGAATATGTTGACACTGTATAAATATACAATAACAGTAAGAAAAATTTGATATTATTAGTAGATGTGGTCAAACTATTTGGTATTTGATATTGATATTTAGTAGTTTGCTTTAGGGTTTATTTAACAGTGTTAAACTTGATGGATTTTGACTGATACCTCCTCTTTCTCCCATACAATGATACAATTGAGTATGCGGTTTTCAACAATTTTTAGAGAAAATGTTCCTCCTTCGAAAGACAAAAATCAGTTTTAGCCTGTCTATATACCTTGCTCTTTCTCTGAATCTTCTCTGGTTGTTTCATCTACGCTTTCAGACAAATATGAGAGACTCCAGGTGTGTGTCTATATATATATATATATATATATATATATATATATATACATATATGAAGAGTGAGGTAGCCGTGAATGTCCAGTAATCCAGTTGAATAATCATAGCGGAAAACTTTTGAATTAAAAATGATTCAATTTTTTAATACAAAGGATTTTGGCATTAACATCGACTTAGGCTTTCTGGCCCACTATCTTAATGTCTTATAGCTAACACAAATTACACTTACCTCCCCCCCTTCTATTGCTGTTTTTGTAAGCTACATGCTATGCTTAAAGGTATTGCTCTTTATTTTACTCTGCTGTGTTCTTATCTACAACCTGATCTATAGGCTTACATACTGACCTATCAGGACATTATTCACAATGCTGGTCTGTTTCTCACTCAATTTTGTCTTTCTTGTTTTTCCAATTTTTTTTTCCCCATCTCTTTCTGTTTGCTGTTTTCAGTTCATACTTGTATCAGTATCGCTTTTTGACTTGATAAAGAGAGACATTATCTCTCGAAAGCTCGTCGTAACATTATGAATATGCTTGTCCAATAAAAAAGGTATCACTATTCACTGCAATACTCTGATTATTCAACTATATATATACATATATATATATATATATATATTGAGAGTGTGCACATCCTAAGCATATTATTGTACTGTGCTTCAGGTACATCTGTCTGTGTCTGGTTGTGCCTATCCATATGGATTTCATGGCAAAGATACAGGAGTTGGTTACCAGTTCCTTCTCCAGTGGACCGTGATTTGTCTGACCTGGTCATCTTGGGTGTCCCTACATGGTATAGTGCACATCTTCATTGAGTTACACAAGAATTAGTACACCATCGTAAATGCATATTGCTTAATTTTGTTTCTAAGCCTTCCTTTTATTGTATTACTAGTAACTTTGCTGTCCTGTGTCTCTCTCTCTGTCCTGTGTGTGTGTCTCTCACTCTCCGTCCTGTGTATGTGTGTCTCTCTCTCTCTCTCTCTCTGTTATGTCTCTCTCTCTGCCCTGTTTCTCCCTCTGTTCTGTGTCTCTCTCTCTGTCCTGTGTGTGTCTCTCGCTCTCTGTCCTGTGTATGTGTGTGTGTCTCTCTCTGTTTTGTCTCTCTATCTGCCCTGTTTCTCCCTCTGTCCTGTGTCTCTCTCTCTCTGTCCTGTGTGTGTGTCTCTCTCTCTGTTTTGTCTCTCTCTCTGCCCTGTTTCTCCCTCTGTCCTGTGTCTCTCTCTCTGTCCTGTGTATGTGTGTGTGTCTCTCTCTCTCTCTCTCTCTGTTCTGTCTCCCTCTGTCCTGTGTCTCTCTCTGTGTCCTGTGTGTTTGTCTCTCTCTCTGTCCTGTGTGTGTGTGTCTCTCTCTCTCTGTGTTCTGTCTCTCTCTCTGTCCTGTTTCTCCCTCTGTCCTGTGTCTCTCTCTCTGTCCTGTGTGTGTGTTTCTCTCTGTTCTGTCTCTCTCTCTGCCCTGTTTCTCCCTCTGTCCAGTGTCTCTCTCTCTCTCTGTCCTGTGTGTGTCTCTCTCTGTTCTGTCTTTCTCTCTGCCCTGTTTCTCCCTCTGTCCAGTGTCTCTCTCTCTGTCCTGTGTGTGTGTGTGTCTCTCTCTGTTCTGTCTCTCTCTCTCTGCCCTTTTTCTCCCTCTGTCCCGTGTCTCTCTCTCTCTGTCCTGTGTGTGTGTGTCTCTCTCTCTCTGTGTTCTGTCTCTCTCTCTGCCCTTTTTCTCCCTCTGTCCTGTGTCTCTCTCTCTCTCTCTGTCTGTCCTGTGTGTGTCTCTCTCTCTCTGTGTTCTGTCTCTCTCTCTGCCCTTTTTCTCCCTCTGTCCTGTGTCTCTCTCTCTCTCTCTCTCTCTCTCTCTCTCTCTCTCTGTCTGTCTGTCCTGTGTGTGTGTGTCTCTCTCTCTCTCTCTGTGTTCTGTCTCTCTCTCTGCCCTGTTTCTCCCTCTGTCCTGTGTCTCTCTTGCTGTAATATCTCTATCGCTCTCTCGGCGGCGGCTTCCTGTCATCTGCTGTCTCTTCTGTTCTGCGTACTTCCTGTCGGTTAATGGCGTTAATCCTAAAAATACACTACTGCGCATGCCGAGTTTACAGTAAATGTCACCCCTGCCCAGAATACATTGTGCACGTGTGACAGACACAAGGAACTGTTAATTATTATAGTTAATAATAAAAGTTGGTATGTAAAAATATATAATAAGGCAAAATTAGTGAATTCTGTGATTGTTTCTCCTGCAGCAGACACAAAGGACTGTAAAAAAGTGAATGACATAGTCTACTAATCAGAAGTACTCTAACTACACTGCAGTGTTAATTAGCAAGGATATTTTACACATCCAGCTGTATCACCTCCTGGTATAAATAACACATTCACTGGAGACACAATTTATCCAAGTTTTATGACTGTTTATTGCAACCACAAAATCTTCTGCTAGCTCAGCATAATTTAAAAGCAATTTAAATCATCACACTGGCTAAAAACTCTACCAAGCAGTGAACGACACAACAGTGTATATAACATGACGTAAGCTTATTTGGTCTGACTGGATGTTTCAAGGTTTTTAGTATTAGTAATATTGATGATTTCTTGTAAAAAGTAATCTATCAGCATGAAACATTTTCTAAAGCCCATCGGATGGGATTTACAGATGTTTGGTGATCTTCAATCTACCACGACTTCTCGTGCATCACCACTACTCAGGTCTTAAGGTGATTAACTAAAAAGCTGGTATTATAAGTAGATCCATGATGAGCTATGTCAATGCATAATGCAGCCCTATGGATACACCCCCTATCCACCGCTTTACACCTCACTATCGGAGCAGCACATGTGGGTTATAGGGGTCATGCATGCTTAGAGTTGTCCATCGGTGCACGTGCCATATTGGTTGGCAGACCTGCAATGGCTAGCAATAATTATGCATAACAATTGCAAAACAGTTGAGAAGATGCCATGCCCATGCATGGTCAGTTGACTAGACTAGCTCCTTACCCCTATGAGCCAGAGTATCCCCCAGGACCTCTTGTCAACACCTAGGGGAAGGCCATTGGCCCCCACACCTTCTGCATTAGGCTGGAGGTCTCTTTGGGGCTTCCAAGTATAACCATGGAGAGTTTTGTGTCTTTTTTTTATTTGTATGTAACTCTTCCTTTATTTTTATGCAGTTTTTTTTTTCTTTAATTCTTTTTTTTTTTTCTTATTTATTTATTTGGGGGGTAGTGTTAGGGACTGTGAATACAATGAGGGTAATCTACGATACTGTGTTATATACAAACATGCCTACAACCTCCATCAGGCTGGTTACCTGAATAATGCACACTTCCACAAGATCAGGGAGGCAGTCCAGAATACAGCTTAGTGAATACGTAAAGACTAACTTTTCAACTGAGTTGTTCTGGTGAATCTGGACCATTACTGCTAAAGATTTGCTTATTCCTCTAAAAAATAGCTAATATTAGTTTATACATCATGTGCACTGAGATTACTACTTTAATAGAAACTGCAAGTCAATTTAGAATTAAATACTGTATGTTGCAGTGTATGTAGTCTAACTTAATTTGCTCATCTATTATTATTTGTCACTGAGCCTCATTCCATCCACCCGAGCAAAAGCACTCTGCAACTGAATTTTTTTCCCAACTCCATTTACCATGAGGACTGAGCAGTCACTTCTGCAGCGACTCAGCTTATGTCAATGGGCCTCATACCATCCATCAGATTGATTCACCTTGGTTATTTTGCAAATAGACCTAGAGCCTCACAAGCCACCACTCTTCTGCCTCTAAAAGCATATAACATGCTCTCCAACTTACTCTGTCCACACCCACCCACCTATGCTTGGTGTTACTTTATAGTGCAGATTTAGCACTATCACCTGTATTTTTCACAGCTTCTACGCTTACAGACTAACAGCCTTATTAAATTGCGATTCGGCCAATTGAATAGGGCTCTATATAAGCCCATAGCATATTTTTTACAGAAGTTTTTAGTTTGTGAACGTCTATCCAAAAGCAAGGTCTTTACTAACTAAAAACTTTTGTAATAAATATGCTATGTGCTTATATAGAGCCCTATTCAATTGGCCGAATCGCTATTTAATAAGGCTATTAATCACTAATTCACCTTCTACTCTCTTTTCAATTACTCTTATTTCTTCCTTTTATTTGCACATGTTGTATCAGTGGTTCCTATAGATTGTAATTTGCAAGTTTTTCATCTTATAAGGCTTTGAGAAAAAAGATTATATATTTTTTTTTCCCCTTTGTTCTTAACCCTTGTATAGCGCTACGGAATATGTTGGTGCCTTACAAAAAACGGGCAATAATAATAAACAATCATAATTACACAATTCACAGGGTGAATGAAGTATAAACTTGGTAAATATTGATTATACTCTTGATATGCATTATAATGCACTGCAGGGATTTTTTTTCTTCTAAACCCACAAGGCCCAGGGCATATGCTTGAATGTACAGTGCAGTACATTAGTGCTCTACGCCGCCTCACAAGCGGTTACAAACACCCACAGCAGCGGGACTTTGAAAAAATAGATCTAACACGCAATGACTAAATACGGACTTACACAAAAATATACGAGCTGCGGGACTTAGAAAAAACCCATTACGAACTCGCAAAAATAAGACCTTAACGGCCAAACCGCGCGCAGCTGAAAACATAAAAAAAAACAATAAATACACACAAAAATGACATAAAAAGCTTACCCACAGCAAGGAGGGGCACTCTGGACCAGTGAAAGTGAAGTTACACCTCCATTTAAGTCCAATTTACTGAGTTTAGACAGCCGAAAATCACCTAAGCGAGAGAAAAAATGGCAGCCGAAAAAAACGAAAACAAGACTACAGGACCCTAAAGCCGCAAGACACCACCAAGCACATCCGGCTTTTCCAAAAAGCCGTACGAGGTACAAGATACACTTTTAGCAAGGACGCTAAATCATCCACACCTGCGTACCACATACACATTCGCCGCCATTTTACAACACTAACTTACACAATGCGGAACTACACAGTTACACTAACGGCTTCCCCAAGCGCACGGAGCCTATTTACACTACACACTAAACACATTGCTGACACTTACACTTCAGCTCCACAACAGTGCAAACCGACATTGTATGCTACAGGAACATCAAAACAGATTCTGTATTTCTCAAAGATAAGAAGAGGCAGGTTTAGAAAAATAACAATTTTGGTGGCAGTGTTCCATAAATTTAGAATTACAGCACGGTAAAAGGGGATACCTCCACAGTGTTGGAGCATGTAGATTAAATTGAAAGGCTTCACTAAAAATATATACAGGTCAGACTGAAAACAGTCTAATAGAACAGTTCAAGAAAAGGACAAAACATCTGTATTTCATAATTTCGTCCATGATTTAAAGTAATACAGATTTTTCACAATGCCAATTTAATCTACTCACATTCACAGTACTTAAAACGATTTGCTATACCAGCTCAAGATAATTTTTAGAGAACTGGAATCCAGGATTTGATTTCCAACCAGACTTTATATCATATATTGTGATATAACTTCCAGATTTTTAGTTACCTAAATTAAGCCACATGATGCCATAGAACAAAGATTAGTGAATTTGCACAGTACAACCAGTGATCCTTTAGATCAGTAAACAAATGTGATTGGATTAAACCGTGAATGAATATTTTTTCTGGACTGTGCGTGCAATGCAGACCTTTTCCTGGATTGTACAGTAAATAGTGGGAGCCACCATGAAATAGTAAGAACAATATCATCCAGCATATTTATTCTTCAGGTTTGTTACTTTGTAAAGCTGTATATTATAAGGTCATTTAGCAATGGTTCTCAATTTTTTTTATCTAGGGACCAGCAGGTAACCTACCAATGCTCATGAAGATTGACTTTTAGATCAAGAACATTTTAAAATGGGTGATACTACATATGGCACACAAATATAATATGCACAATGGCATACTCTACTACATAAAACTGCTCACACAATCTACAATGAAACACACAACCACCTCCACTCCAGTGCCTATTGCATTATTCACTACCATCTTGGATCGGTCACCCTCCTGATTCACACTCCAAACCTTACCTTCAATATTGTAAGCTCTTCAAAGTAGGAACCTCTCTCCGGGCTATCTCCGGGCCCATATTTTTATACCATGTACATACCTTTGTAATTTGATAATTGTTGGCGCTTTATAAATAAAGTGTAGTTACAACATATTTTAATAATATCTATCACTTTGAGTATCATCAATTAAGGTCTAAGGGACCAGCACTAGTCCAAGAATTGGCAGCTGGGAACCACTGATCTAGATTTGTGTTTCACAATTCAAAGACAGATGAAAAGCCTACGATAATAGCATCATAACTACATTTTTGCAAGGCAAATATAGATACAAATGAATTAACAATTTGTGGATAATAATAGAAGAAATCGCAGAGTTGTGGTTGGAGAAGCGCAATTGCTCCTAACCAGTACCTAGATGTTCGGTGAATCTGTGCGGCTGGATGGAGTGTAGTTATACCATTGGTATATGATCTTTCCAATCTTGTGTGTGAGATGATGTATTGGCTGGACGGAGTGTAGTTATACCATTGGTATATGATCTTTCCAATCTTGTGTGTGTGAGATTATGTATTGTCTATATCAAAACATCATCTCACACACAAGATTGGAAAGATCATATACCAATGGTATAACTACAATCCATCCAGCCAATACATCATCTCACACACAAGATTGAAAAGACCATATACCAATGGTATAACTACACTCCATCCAGCCAATACATCATCTCACACACAAGATTGAAAAGATCATATACCAATGGTATAACTACAATCCATCCAGCCAATACATCATCTCACACACAAGATTGAAAAGACCATATACCAATGGTATAACTACACTCCATCCAGCCAATACATCATCTCACACACAAGATTGAAAAGATCATATACCAATGGTATAACTACAATCCATCCAGCCAATACATCATCTCACACACAAGATTGAAAAGACCATATACCAATGGTATAACTACACTCCATCCAGCCAATACATCATCTCACACACAAGATTGGAAAGATCATATACCAATGGTATAACTACACTCCATCCAGCAGCACAGATTCACCGAACATCTAGGAACTGGTCAGAAGCAATTGCGCTTCTCCAACCACAACTTTGTGATTTCTACCCTCTAAGATTGGGCAACTCTATGAACGGTGCCCCCAGAGAAGCAGCAGTCTCCTTTTATTTACCTGATTGGTACAACAGCGGCTCCACATACCCTGCATATACAGAATCATACTGACCAAACAAGGAAGTGCAGGCATTTGACGGACTTAGCGCTCGGCATCTATATTGGACTAAAGATCCAATACCAATCGTAATAATAGAAGAAAATTTAAAAGTTTCAATGGATATTTTTGTGATAAATTTGATACATTTCTTGAACCATTCTGTAGTGCTGGAACTCTGCAAAACAGACTCTAAACCATTTTATCATAAGAGAGACCCGGGGAATGTTGGAACAAAAAAGCAGTATGTTAAATTACTTGTCTTATTTTCCAATCATTTCATTCCCATTAGTTCACATTTGTTCTAAGAGGAACTGCAGCTTTGGGAATTCAAATATGAAGCTATTGTTCCCACATGATCATTGCTAACTACAAAAATATAAATCACAGTACTTACAATGCCCATTTCCAAAATGAAGCCTTTTTTCATCCGGGCTCTGCATTGCTTTATTGTATCCACAGAATCTACAAGAGAAAATACTAACATTAATTTCCTCGATGAAGTGGAATACATGCTTAGTTTGTGATAACATAGACGTGTACAAACATTGTAATGTGGTTCAATATGTCTGTGATAGAACGTCATTCAGTAGCAAGAAAAGCTAATTAACAGGTTGGCGTCTGCCTAAACTGAGAAAATCTCTCATTAGTTACTGAAAGGTTCAGACTATAAACAGGTCAGATGCATGTTTCTGGAATTTGCCATTAAATCATGGCATAATAATAAAGATTACAATGAAGTTGAATGTTTACATTTCTATCCAAGTTACTATAATACATATATAGGGGGGATTTAATTATCAAGGAACTCTAACCAAGATGGCTCCTACAGCACAAAGGGGGTATTGCAGCACCTTAGGCAGATTAAAATTCAATACTTTTATTGGATGACAAATGTCTCTGTTGTTAGTTTTATAAAAACACACAACAAAAAAGTGAATAACTTAATGCACTCAGCTGCCATTTAATTGGATCTTACAGTTGCCCTTTAAAATTTTCTACATTAATTAACAGAACAACAGCAACAGTTTATTTGTTGTGTTAATATTTAAATTTGCATTATCACTTTAATAATAAATGCATCATACAACTCTATCTTGGTGGAAATCAAGGGTATCACATATTATAATTGTCCAACTACGAATCGCCGTCACGCCTTTTTGCGCGGTCCGTACGACTTAGCGATGACTGCCCTTAAACCCGGAGCAACAGCGAGGCGAGACGTTAAACTCGGAGCACTTCACAAGCGGTTACAAACACACACACAAGCGCCAAAATACAAACTGCGGCTCTTACAACGAAAAAATTAACGGACTTAGCCAAAATAAACACGAGACGCGGGACTTACAAAAAAAAACGTCCGAACCGCGAGCACCTGAAAACATTAAAAACACAATAAATGCACACAAAAAAGACATAAAAAGCTTATCACAGCATAGAGGACCTCTGCAAGTGAAGTTACACCTCAATTTAAGTCCAAATTCCCGAGTTTAGACACACGAAAATCCCCTTAGCGAGAGGAAAAATGGCCGCCGAAAAAAATGAAAACGAGGCTACACAACCCTAAAGCCGCAAAACAATACCAAGCACAGATGGATTTTCAAAAAAGACGTACGAGGTAAAGATATACTTTTAGCAAGGACGCTAAACCATCCACACCCACTCAGGGCAAGCCTTGCAATGAGCGCCGAAGGTCCTCACGGTAAAAAACGCTTTACATTATGTCTCAAACAGCATTCCCTGGCTTACAATGTCATGCCCGTCAATTTTTGACAGGCAATTTGCAAGTTAATTATATTAAATGATCAGTCAACTGTTTTTTTCTTTTGTTTTATTTTATTTTGACTGGCCACAGAAAATGTGAACACTTTGATCAATCCACTCCTTTTCTCCATTACTGTGCCTTATAATGACTTGAAATAAAGGCTTTGACTACCCAGAATGACCGCATAGTAGCGTAACTTCCTCTTTCAATCTCCTTCTGCTTGAGGTAGCAGATAAGTGATAGCTTTGTTGAAACTGGTCAGGTGACCATGGCTGGGATGGGATAGGATAGATTAAATATAGAAGAGGAAGAATAATGTTAATTTGGAAAAAAAAGTATCTAAGTTAATTTTAAATGCCTAAATCATGTTTTAAATGTAAAAAAAAATCCACATGTTCATGCACCTTCAATATGATATTTGAAACTTGATAAGTCAACTTTAAACTCACCTAAACATTAATATAGGAAAAAAGGAAACACACTAATATTTTATATATTAGTTATATATATATATGTTACATCTATTATAGTAGAGGATGGATAATGTATTTAAAAAAAACATAGCATTATGAGGAGGTCCATAATGGCTTGAGGGTACTCTCCATTGGTAGTGGACCACCAAACAAGACTGGAATTGTAAAGAATACTTTCCACGGGATAACTACATTTTTTATTGGATGTTTGCATTTTTGTCTTGCTCAGACTATTCCTATGTGATTTCAAACTTTCTGTTATGACATTTATATATTTTAAAAGAATTGATGGCGCTGACTATACCGTGTAACAATAGTGAAAACAAATCCAGGTAATACAATAGAAATAATAACTACAAGAGGTTCAATAAGTGAAGAGATCAAAGACCAACAAACTTAAAGTATAAAATGCTATAAGTTGTAGAGAAACACATGTGAGTTTAGTTGGACAAATAAGGGGTATGAGATCTTGTGCAATTTAATAGAAACACAAGGGAAATGTCGGCTACATGTGGTTATGAAATATAATCCTTCAGCTATTGAAAGCCACTTGCATAGAGCAGTTTGCACATAATCAGTGCATGCAACCTTGGCTTCTCAGAAGTCCATAAGATGCCACACCTGGCTTTAATCGAAATAACATAGCACTTGAGATACTAAACTAAATCAGGCGTGTACAGGTTAAATATCAGGTAATCCCATTTAATATAGTGTGCAAAATATCAGAACCCCCCCCCCCCCCCCCGAAAAACTACCACTCGTGGTAGTGTAAGTATCAAATTAGACTTTTTGAAATAAAAAAAAGAGTTACCTTGGGAGAATTAAGACTAAATTAGATATCAATAGCCTTATTCTATTAGCTACTTGCAAATGTCTTGAACTCATACATTTGGCTATGTTTGTTTTTTTTATAAATGTTTATATGCATTCTATTGACTTAAGAATTCATTAGTGCCAATAAGTTATATTTGCCAAATATGTAGCAAAATTAAGAGTGATTTTAAGTGTGTATAAATTTACGAATTGGGCAATTGAATCGGCCCCTAAGTGTTCACTACATTAATTTTTAGAAGTCTCAAAAAACTCATGCCAATCAATTATCTTGAGTCTGCTTGTTAAATGTGCAATCGTAATTAAGTTAAGAAATATATTATGTTCACTGGGTAGATTCACTATAACTGGCTATAAAGCGGCGTGATGTATCACAGATCGTTGTCGTGGACCTTCATGGTATTCACTAAAAATAACATTCCAGTTAATATGCTATGTTGTCACTAAATCTCCACCTAAATTTCTTTGTCTATGTGTATGCTCTGAAGTTGTAAATGCTCAGATGAAACTTAAAATACATTTAATTGATACTGAAAATCTAGATATTATCAGACAAATGATTTTAATATGTGTATTATTATTGCCATTCACTATTTGATTCCTATTTTGATAGAAGTCAACAAGCAATAAATATGTACCTCTTAATACAAGGCACGTTCATAACATTTTCCTCATAACGTGTAGTACATAACTAACAAAAAATGAGTTTGAATTATAATAGATACTTGACCGCATTGCAAATTGTAACGGGGTATAACTTCCTTAAAGTGAGTGGAGAGTAGAAAAATCAGTAATGAATACTGTGATGGTAATTGTTTCTAGTGTATCTAATACAAAACACTGTTAACAAACCCAGTTGCAATGGTATGCAGTGGAATAAGACATTATTGTGCCGCATGTTTGTGTTGGTTTAGGAAATCTACCCCAAAGACTAAGACAACTGAGTCCCATCCATAAATCCATTACATGTTTTTGCAACACTCTTATGTCACTTCTATTTATCGGTGCATTTGGCGTTGTAATACAGTACTAGTGAACTTCATTGCTAGTAAGCCTTGCCACATATTATTGCAAATGCTTATTCTCACAATGATACCTAATATTAGACTCATATGTAAATGTTGCATTATAATGGAAATCAAAGGTCTAATGCATAATTTTATACACCCTTAGCCCATTGATTTATAATAAAAGTTAACTCGTAGTATAAAATGTAATATGATTTGAGAGACAAATAGCATAAAACCAAAGCAATAAAATCTAATGATAATTATCATTACAGGCACATCTATACAGACTTCACCAAAGTGAAGAAACCCTAGTAAATACAGTGATGCTTGCACTTGGTCAGACTCTCACTTTATTAAGTTTACAATTCTGTTTACTCGATGTTGTATGCCACGGCTATATTCTACATCAATAGAAACCAGTACAGTATTAGTAGGGATAAATATTATTTTTTATTAGCTTTTCTGAAAAAAATCTGGTGTCTAACATTAAAGGGCCAGTGTACACCCTTTTTTAGTTCACCATTAATTAACATTAAAAATACACGTGCAAAGCTTTAGCCAGAAAATATAGTTAAAAAAACAGTTTACCTAATTAATGGCCATTGCTCTACCACTCCCCTCTTCTCCCATTGTCCTGAGCACTTCAGAAAGGAAGTGAAATATTTAAACTGAGATAGGTTGTCGTGAAAAGGCTTGAAAATGTTTAACTTATTTTAAGTAATGAGTAGGACAAAGAGAGGGGTTGGAAAGGGGTACAACATATATACTATTTTCTGGCTAAAGCTTTGTTTTTTTGCAAATGTATTCATTTTATGTTAATTAATGGTGAATTTAAAATAGGTTCAACATTAAAAACGGCATTTAAAAAAAAAAAAAAAAATAGTTGTCATATTTGGGTAAAAAACATATATATCACTGTGATGCAACTCCTTAACATGTCACTGCAATGAGTTAACCTTGACCCTTGGGGGGATTGCTCCTTTAAGTAATGAGCTGATCTGTTGTGTATTGCAATGTAAAGCTCTCTACAGTTTATTGACACTACTTATCTAGCCACAGAGACAGATGGAAAATGGAAGTCACGGAATAATGTGCCAGGTAGACATTGAACTAACCTCCCAATCAGGACATACACAACAACAGTAAGCAGGATAATAGCAACCGCAGCTGAAATGCCAATCATCACAACCTGGCTATTCTCACTGGAGATGGAGAAAGCTGTAAAAGTAATAGAATAAAAAGAAAAAACAGCATTAGTACATCACAAGTGACACATCCTTGATTCTGCAATAAAAAGGCATCACAAAGCATCGGTGTCTGCGCAACGACAGATTGCAATCAGACAGCACAGACATTTCTTCCAGCAGTTACAATGCCTAGAATTCAGGTTCTATTTTAGTCACAATCTGGAAATTTGGAAAGAAGGTGATATAATTTGCTAGAATTCAGGCAAGCAATTTACACTATCTGCTAATGAAAAGTAAGGTGTAAGATTAAATACAGGTGACAAATTGAATTCATTTTCTTTCATGTGACTGTAAACTATTTGTTTTGCATATAACAAATGCTGTACTGTTCTATGCTTGGGTTTTGAAGAATAGAAAATGTATATCTGTAACAATTAAACAATAGTGTACAAATAGTTACTAATCCAATAGTTTTTGTTAATATTGTTGGATCTTTTATTTATATTTTGCAAGCTCTGGAACTTCTGTGTAAATGATAGATTATGATACAAATATTCATTGTTAGTTACGTTAAAGTGACATGGAAAGATTGTTTTTCCTTGTTCCATCACAAAGAGGGTATTTGATAATTTTCCGCAGTGGGGGGAACTTACTAACAAATTAGTATCTGCGATAGAACAAAATAACCAGAGATCCAACTTCTCAGCTTGTTGATTTCTTAAAGCCCCATCTCCTATGTTCTACCTAGCTCATCACAGCTGATCACAAGTTATTTGGGAGTTTAACCTGCATCTCCCCTCTGGATTGCTACCTTGTCATGGTGAAGGGGCTTGTGTACTTCAATGAAGCTGTGAACTATCCTCAAGATGGTCAAGTCATAGCAGAGAGGTCAGACAAATTGCGGTCCATTGGAAAAGGAACTGGAAACGCACTAAAGTATATGTCATGAAAACCTGATGCATTAGCACACCCAGATACAAGATGTGCCTGGCGTTCTGCGGTCCATAGGGTCACAGACAGTTGGACACAACTGAAAGTCTGGACAACAACAAACATGCATCTCCAGTGAAAACCGATATCCTCTGAATTTATTAAACCCCTAATCTGCTTTAGGTTAGCAGTATATTTGGCTATGTATGATTGTTATTATGGACTCCCATTGGAGCATATGGTCCATGGGGTCCATATTGACCCCCATGGTAAGGGGTTTATGTTAGGTGCAACGGGGGTGCTTATGGAGTTATATATAGAGGCCTCAGAGGAGCACCAATGGAATTAATGTGACCCCACCCGAAGGCACACATGCACCCGCATATTGAGAGGGCTCTTAGGTGGTAATGTGCTAGTGTAGTGTGTTAATGTTATGTAGATATTTTATTAATATCTAGTGCAAGTGACCATGCATGGGCATGGTATAATTTCGTCAGGTTTGTTATATGTCATTATTGATGTATTGCCAGCCATTGCAGGTTTGCCAACCAATAAGGTGTCTGCATCATTGGACAGCCCTGTGCATCTCTATAACACGCATGCGCTATTCCGATAGCGATGTGTATAGGGGTGGTAGGGGTGTATACCCAGTGCTGCATCGGGCATTACCATGGCTCATCGCAAACCTAATTATAATACCAGAAATTTAGTAAATTGCATCGAGGCCTGAGTAGAGCTGATGCGTCGTAGATTGTGGCTAATTGTGCGTCTCTGTTAGTAAATTCCCGTCAGTGTATTTTCTTTTTTCAAATAAAGGTCTGACAGCACAAAACCTATTCAGAAGTTTAATTGTTCTTGGGGGCTTACCCTCTGCCAGGCAATTAAATCTACAGACTAAAGAAGGCTCTCTGCATTTCCTGCTAGTTTCAATAAAGTTTCAAGTTTTACTTAATATTTTTTCAGGCAAAAAAAAACCCAAAAACTTTTGTAATGTTGAAGACAAGCTCTTCTAAAAGTATGATCCATGTCCCTGAAATTTCAAATTACATTCTGCTGACCTGCTCCCAAATGAAATCACATGGGATGTGCCTACAAAAAGAGCAGAACGTGTATTTAACAAAATATAATGTATGGTTCCAGCACAAACTGAATTTCAGCACCCTATTAAAGGACCACAGTTGTGAGTTTTTTTTCTTTGTTGTCTTTTGAATAACAAAACTTAATAATGCAAAATGTTGTTAGAACATAATAAAATGTTTCACTTTAAGCAATTATTTTTAACTGTAGTGTTCCATTTTATTTACTAAGCCTGTTTCTTGCAGCTTCTGTTTCAGCAGGGCGTGTCTTTGTAAACTAATTAGCTTTACTGAGTGTGTCAGTACAGTATCTACCACAGTATGAAGTACAGTATCTGCCACATTCCATTTGTGTAGCTACAAACTTCCTGTGTATTCAGAGGTTCCTCCCACCACAGGAAGTAGGTCACTGGAAACTAAAATGATAGATTCCACAGTAGCATAATTGCATATAAAAGTGATAAATTAGATTGTGTATTGTTTCATTTCACATTCTAAAAACATGTTGCTTGTTTTCAAGTGTAGTTCTTCAAAATGGGCTATTTTATTATTTTTGACAAACATTTTCATTTGATTGGCTTAATACATGCATAATCTAATCCTTCCATGAGCTGGAGTTGCAATTAATTATATAGCAGCATGATTATATTCTATATCTATTAATGTACGGTAATACAATTAATACAAACCGACGCTCTCCGACACATCAGATTATAAATGAAATAAACCAATAAAATAAATATGCCAAGGTGGTTAGAACCAGTGTGTGCTGGAATCATACAGTGAGCTTTGTATAGGACACAACGGATCTGGTAACACATAGAACAGTTATTCACAATCATAAGAAAAAACTATGCTGTTATAAAAAAAATCATATTTTAAATTAATTAACTTTTAAATATTAAAAAATAAAATTATCAAGAAGTAATTTGATTAAATTAAAAAAATTGACATGAGAAGAATTGAGCCTGAGAAAGTAATTTATCAACACAAAAAAAATGAGCTCAAACTGGAACCTATAGTAATGTGGCATGGGCCCCACAGAATGCTCCTGCAAGCATTTAAACTATCATTAAAGGATTTTTGCACACAAAAAATTGTGCTGCAAAAAAAAAAAAAAAAAAACATAATTAGATTATTATGGGAAAGTCCAGATTTGCAGCTCTATCAGGACACATCTCAGGACTGATCTTAGATAGTCTAAATCAGGGGAGGGCTACATACAAACCTGTATTTGAGGATATCCTTTCTGTGCACAGGTGAGTGAAGTGATTCACTCACTTGTACGCTGCAGGGATATCCTCAAAGCCTGGCCTGTGTGGGGCGCTCAGGACTGAACTTGCCCACCCCTGGACTCAATAATTTCCACAGAGAGCATCATAACTCAGCTAGTGGTGTACCTGATACACACTACTTAGAAGGAGGGTGTTGCAAAAGCTAAATTTAAATATTGCAGTGATTGTTTCTCATGTTGAAAATCAACAAAACGTATCATTAAAATGCATAACAGACAAGCTGGTCATAAATAGGGGCCTAGATAAGCAGTGGAATGAACTAAAATGATGACAAATGTGCTAAAATAGGTTATGCATTCAACACAATACATAATAATATATGTTTTCTATTAATTTGTCAAAACAGAACAAATGTATAATATTTTATACTGAATTATCATGAAATACATACAATCAGGACTGGTTTCAAGCTCAAACTTGCGGCTGTTCGATCCATATCCAGCTGCCGTCCGAGCACGAATTTGGAAGATATAGGTGGTGTCAGGTTTAAGGCCACTTATAGTCACGTTGGTACTTCTTGCTCTTAGGATGGTATAACTAGTTTCTTGTTCCTGCTTTTAGAAGAAAACAATTTTATTACAATCTATATATATATATATTTTAATATGTAATCATTTAATGTTTTAACTAACAAGAATTACTGTACTTCTTAAATATTAATGCATAATATGAACTGAATTCTCACTATAATACCTTTCAGTTTTTCTGCCAATTTATTATTACACTATGTACCTTGTGAGAAATTGTTGGCACTTTCAAACTAGTATAATTAAATTATTACTATTTTTACATTCTAATAATTCAGTAGCTCATGAATACGACATTTTCATTTTACCTAAAATTGGTTAGTAAAAGCTGGGAAGGGCATATTCCCACTAAAAAGGGGACCCGAAAAACATCTTAAAAAGGGTGTGATCCATGCATCTACATTGATTAATGAAACATGGAAAAAATAGGAGGGAAATTGGATAGAAAGAAATGGAGATCAGAGGATAAATAAAATATGAGGATATACAATATTTTGCTTTATTTTAGTTGTTTGTGATTGTGTTATATTTTGTTGATATTTGTAAAAAATATTGGAGTTGTATCACTTGCTGCTGCTCCAAAATATATATAAAATAAAAACATAATGCATAGCCCAATAGTATTTTTTTACTATATAAAGAAACCAGTATTATCAAGCTTTTCCCACATAGTAAATAATGAGATGATGTTGGATGCACTTGAGATGCTTAGTAAATTCCACCCATGGATGGAAGAGTGGTTCCATTTCCTTCCTCCTCATTGAAAAAATCAGAACCATTAAATGGTTTTAAATATTATCAGAAGAGACAACTCTAGGTCAGTTTCTCAAGAGCTATTTGCAAGTATAAAGATTATCTTGTTATTAGAGATATGGTAATAGGGCTGCCAATAATGGTCAGAATGAATTAATCCTACTGGGTCTATGAAGTGGTTCTCTGAGACTTCCGTGATTTTAATATAAGCCCTGCAAAGCTTAGTGAACTTTGCCCTTTTCTGAATCCCTAATGCTATGTATAATAGGAATTAAACACATACTGCTTTTGGATATCCAAGCCTTCTGCTTTCATTCTTATTCTTTAATATTTTTAATGAAGGCATGCTTGAATCCCTTAAGTGTGTGACTCTACCACTGGAAGACTGTTCCACTTCCTACTACTCTTTCTGTAAAGTTGTACTTTCTCATGTTACCCCTAAATCTTCCACCCTCCAACCTCAAAAAATGTTCTCTTGCTCTTCCATTCCTATTTTTCCTGAAGATACTTCCCTTTTGAACTTTATTATATCCTTTGATATATTGAAGGTTTCCCTATCACCCATTTCCCTTCTGTTCTCTAAGCTATATACAGTAATGCATTGAGTGACATTTGGTGAATATATTAATCCTCTTTTTTTACTTTTTCCACTCTATCCATATGAACTAAATTTCTAGGTACTTGTGCAATACTAGGATAAAATATAGTGATTTATTTTTATGTATCAGCATTTTTTTTATACTTGCAACTATATACTAAAAATAATAGAGCATAATTCAATGTGTGCCAACTTAATTTTGCCACTGCCTATTTGTGCAATGTGCACTATTTTTGCACTCCACTGCCTTAGTGCATGCCAAGTATGATATATAGAATTAAAGGGCCATTTACCTTACTATAAGTGCTCTTCATGGTGTGAAAGAGCACAATATTCTATGTTAAATGATCTATGTTTATTTTCTAATAACACTAAAAATACTATGGTCTTATGTCTGTTTACAAAAAGGCTCCTGACTGTTCCATGATTAACAATATCTGCCGCACCGGCCGGTGAAGCTCTGTGTGAAGACAAAGATTTATAGTTTTCACTGAAATTCATGAATGCAGCAGGACATGATAAAAGAACATATTTAAAAATTTCTAAAAGTATTTCAACATGTTTTTAAGAGATCTTTTTTTTGGTCCAAACTGTGCTGAATTAAGTGGCCTTTAAATGACTCATAAACAGTAAATCTGTGACACGCTTTAGCCTCAATTGAAAAATGTAGCCTCTTAAAAATAAAATGGTGCATGAGAGCCACAAATAATACATTGGTGAACTGTACATGTATTGTGTGGTCCACAGTGACATTATTACTGTTTGTTATAGATTCTCCAACCCTCCCTTAGGAGTTTCAATGTAATTACTTTTTTGTTTTATTGTTATAAAAAGAATGTGAATACTTACTAAATATTATTATTGCCATTTGGTTATAAAGCACCAATATAAAAAAAAAAAGAGAAATGCGTGATGAGGCAGAGACAAAGACAAGTTAGAACTTAAAAACAAAAGTTTAAACAAATATTGTTTTTGTTTAATAAAAAAGCATTATCTCTACTATCCTTTACAATGTACAGTTTAATAGCTTTCCTTATAGATCAGGAAATGTCATTCATTTAAATCTTGCTTTTATTGCATTTCTTCCCACCTTTTCGTAGTACTTGACCTCATAGTCCAGGATGATCCCATTTGGATGTTCGGGCTCCTGCCAAGACAGAGACACGCTGTTTCTAGATGTCCGGTCTTTTCTAATTACAGTGACAGGAGATGGAGCTATAGAAGATGGAAAGAAAAAAAAAAAGAAAATTATATTTATCCTTGGCAAGGAATCATGGTTTGCATATAAATGGTTGCTGAGTGTATCTGGCCCGGTATCAAAACTTAGCAGCTGGGTTATAGCCCTGGTACAAGCATCTACATGTTGGGCCCGGAGACAAATGAACTGAGATTTTCTAATACTGGTGAACTAGTGGCAAGTAAGCAGATGTTTTCAATATGCTACTAGAACGTAACTAATGAAAACATTTGTGCTATTAAAAGAGAACAAAATTAATAGAGCTATATATTGCAATGGTCTTGAGCATAAATGTAAAATACTGTCAATGGGCTTTGTCTTCAAGTGAATAAAGATTTCTTGTTTAACGTTAACTGTTTATCCAAGTACAGCAATTCATGAGAGCACAGTTAATAATTATACAGTAATGGAAATGATGAGTGCCTTTAAATGTGCACGCACGCCGTCGAAACCATTTTATAAACAATTTGCTAATGTACTGTGAATTTCCTTAAACTACTTTAATTATCTTTAAAGTGAAAAGTTCTCTTATTTGACTTCTTTGAAAAGTAAGAATGTGTTTCTCTTTAGAGGGAAATTAATTTCCTTCTCCTGCACCCATTTGGTCTCACCTTTGCCATGACATCATACTAGGTCATTTATGACTGAGGTGAGGATTCATGAAACATGGATGTGAGGTAATTCTCTTCACACTGCTGACAGCTGCCATGCAAATTAAAATATATTACTACTGGTGCTGAACGCACTTCATGGACCGGCACTTGATGTGCCTACCAGGATCAATCTGTACTATGTACATGTATTTGCTATAGTGCTCTTTTCATTTCTATTTCCCTGCTCTGCGATAAACCTTATGATAGCGATTCGTTTGCACGCCATATCTTGTTTGCCCATTTAAATCCCCACTGACTGATTCTCTTAGCGCTGTTTCACATAGCGCTACTGCATGCGGGAATACATGTGGAGCGCTAAATGTGGTATTTATTTGAATCAAATAAAAGTATGTTACATAATACCAAGCTGTAGTAATCACACAATAGGGTTTAATGTGTATTTATGAAAAATACACATTTAAACCCTATTGCATGGGCGTCGGTGCACCCAGTGCAATGTACAGAGACCCTGCCGTAGTGCCCCTCAAAACCTTTTTTTTATTTTTTTTTATTTATTTGTTTAATTTCACAATACCCCTGACCCCCATTATTATGAAAAAAAAAAAAAATATATATATATATATATATATTATATATATATATAGTAAATAAATAGTACATCAGGTCAGAATTCCAAGAAAAACAGTTATTACACTGCATTCTGGGAAGCTGAGCTGGGACATGCAAATGTGCCCACAAATGTCTCGCTCTTCAATCCGTAGCCATTATCAAACATGGCTACCTTTAAGCTAATGCATGCTGTATTACACAGCTTTAATGCAAAGCCAAGGTTGGATTAAACACAGGCTGAGTATCCAATCCATGTACAGCTGTTTCAAGCTTACTGGCTATCATCAGCGTTCAGCAGGATCTCAGCTTGTGTTGTGGATTTTATGAGTAGGTAGTTCACTACAACTATCATTTATAATATGGTGGGCAAAAGAGCAATAGAAGCTATAGAAGATAGAAGATATATAAAATAAATTATGGGTCAAAGCTGTCATGGGAAAGACACACTCCATAATCTCCAAATAATACTCAAAATCTGGTTATGTATGATTATGGTAAGTTTATTTTTGCTATTTTTTGTGTTTCATATTCATTTAATCTGGGGGGATTTGTCTGCCCCATATCTCGCCCCCCTCTCTGTTCTTACGCCCCTGTTCTATTGTGTGATTACTACATCATGGTATTATGTAACATACTTTTATTTGGTTGATATCAATAGTCCTTAATATAAAGACATCAACTAACTTGAAAACCCCATGGGTATTCCGTAAATAAACCACAACAGCAAATCCAATTATACAAATCAAGATAAGACTTATCAGGCTTTCTTTCTAATCACAAACAGCAAGAAGCAGTGGTACATTCCTTCAAGGAGTAGCAAGCTGATACACTGCTTAGTGAAAATAGTGATAGATCAATCATTTTTGCAATAATCAACTAATATTTGTGAATAAAAAATAAAAGTTCTCTTAATCTTAAGTTCCTGAATTTCAAAAATGATATAATAAAGATTTTGATAACTTTTTTAAACGCAAAAAAAGTATAATGCCCTTATTAAAAACTAGTATTTATTATTATTTATAGTTTTTTTGTTAATATGCAGCAGCATTTAACACTCAATATATAAAAATAATAAGATACATTTGTTTAAATCTTTCTAATATAAAAATGCTTAGAATTAAAAATGGCACAAATAAACATTACAAAATCTTATATATATATATATATATATATATATATATAAATAAATACAAATATATATATTTAAGAACTCATATTTGTACATAAGCACAAAAAAAGTCATGATTTTTGTTGTCAACGTTTTCATACTGTATATTTTTAGTCTATGATTTTGTTCTTTATTTTTTATTTTATTAATATTTTTGTATTAAATGCAATTGTTAGGTTCACATGTAGATAAGATAAGCAGTATATCACCAACATATACATCACAGTGAAAGTGTTATCTATCAAGATGTAGTATAGCATCTGGTGTTACAAAAAGACATACGTGTTGAAAATGTAATTATTAGTAGATATTTTAGCAAACTTGGCCACTTTAGAAACTGAAGTGTGAAAATATCTCGACTTATGACAGATGAAGGTGTAAGCAAATAAGAAGTGGAATCCTACAAGAATGGACTATAAACCATCCACTTGAAATGGATTCCTCACAGATATATACCTTGTCCAATCGCTCATTTTTATCTCATTCTGTAACAGCTGCATGTAATATTTTTTATACACTTTGTTTAGATGACTTAGATTATGGTTTTCATATGCTTGCATTAGGCCTTCAGGGACAACGGGATTTAGTTAGATGAGGACATAAAATATGTATGCCTTTCAACTATTTCTCAACTGATGTAAAACCCATATTTGTTGGACAGAACATGGTAATCATCATAAGAAAACTTGGCATAGATGTGAAGTATTTATCAGTGGACGTGTATGTAACCCTCGCTAGGTGCTATTAGGCAAGTTTCTCTAAGCCTGAAGGATCCTGGGTTGCCTCATATTGTGGCAAGAGGAATGATATAATGACTTGTAGACAGTTAAGTATAACTAATTAATCTCTTGAGTGCCCTATAGATGAATATATAGGACCATATATAAAACCAACCCGCGGTTACTACACAGTGATTATTTTTGCAAAAAGCATTGCCCTTTGCATGCAAAAATATGATATTTGCTCACAAATATAAGTCACATAAATTATATTTTTTCAAAGATAAAGAGCATGTCTCAGACACTTAAATATTTTATTGAAGACCATAAGTAACCATTAAAAGTATCATATTGTTCTCTACTTTGTTTCCTGTTTACTCCATTCAGTAACGGTAGTATTTGGAGAGTGCAGGTAGTCCCTGGGTTATAGAGGACTTGACTTACAGACGTTCCATATATAAGAACGGGCTCCCAAGTGAATTAATTTTGTATGAGTTTGTT
Source organism: Discoglossus pictus (assembly GCA_027410445.1). Lineage (NCBI taxonomy): Eukaryota > Metazoa > Chordata > Amphibia > Anura > Alytidae > Discoglossus > Discoglossus pictus. The sequence goes on along the minus strand of CM050164.1, from coordinate 62,274,496 downwards.
ATTATGTTCTGTTGAAATAAAAGAAAGAGCACAATAGTTTCTGTAACATATTATTACAGAGGTATTATTATTATTACAGTATCACAGTGTATTTTTATTACCATATTTGAGCCATTATAGTATTGGTATTATTATTATTTATCAGGAATCCAAGTTACATACATATCCGACCTTCTCAGGAATAAATCTCGTGCTGACTGCCTGTACTTTCATACTTAGCAATGTCATTCCCGAGCCATTATGTAGCACAAGCCTTTCCTTGTACCAACACTGAATTCTATCTTATTCAGTTGCTATTCTGAGAAGGACACTTTGGGCCTCATTTAATTCCAACGAACAAGCCCGCAAATGAAGGGCTTAAAGCCAAAACCGTAAACCATGAACCTGTAAGTAGCATAAGTAGCATTTCAGAGCATGATCATTATCAATTAAGCAAGTTACAATATAGAAACAGCCAATAGTAAATTAGACCGTCATCACGACATCAGTAAAAGATGTGTTTAAATGTCAATCAATTAGCGTTTAGAAGTCTGATATGCGTTAGGGCTCACAAACCCAGTAATGTAAAATTCAATAAAAATGAATGGCCAAACTCTTATGGTCAATGTGAGTGGCCTGATATAATTAATTCCAAGCTGCACTTTTAATATCGCAGGATGGGTTTCTTTTTTGGGGGGGATTTATTCACTATTAAGAGAAGAAGGGAAATTGTGTTTCAGATAGAGCTCTTCATTTTCTAAGTCGACAAGGGTGTATTATTGAACTCAGAGCCTATATTATCTACTTCTGCTTGTAGAGCACACCTTTATTATATGCTGAATGCCTAAAAATATATATATTTTTTTATTCTGTTGGAAAAATTCTGATCACCCCCCATTGCAATATATTGCCAAGTGGAATGTTCTGCTATTGGTACAGCATTTGCACAGGATGACACATTATCTAAATTGCTATGTTTAGTAATTTTAGCAGACTTGGGTCCTGGCCATACCATATTTACCACTACTATTGGTAGAACATGACTCCTGTCCAAACTTGTCTGTTATATATTTTGAAGTAAGTCTGCACACCTTTAGAAAAAAAAAGTATTTATGCAATTTACAAGCTGGCTATACGTATTTACTACCACGCTGGAAAATATATTATTTCCTTATATGAGGTAGAGGTGTCCATAGGGGTCAATAAAAAGCTAAAATATGTATGTAAGTGACAAGATAACTTTTCTATAAAAGTAATTATTTGCCACTCTCCCCTAAATAACGACCAATCCCTCTTTACCCTAGGCTCCTGCAAGTAACAGTGGACCCTGGTGCTTTGTACCTGCTGCACCGTCAGTAGTTCCCCCACTGCGTTCTATAAAGTCTTGACTTTATCTAGCACTTGAGTTGGCGTGTTATCAAGTACTCCTCCTTTTTTGGTAGGTCTGCCCTTCCATTCCAGCTGCTGAGTAGACTTTGCCTGGGGAGGTAAGAGATCCTACTAGGATTACCTTTAATTGAATGGTTAAGAGCTGGTGCCAGTAGCCAAGCAATAATAGCACTTCTGAAAGAAGGTTTGGCTGAGAGTGTAGAGAGAGGAGCCTGATACTGTCACATTGCCAGGGCCAGGGAGACCTGCACACACTGGGCCTCATTCAATTGCGATTTGGCCAATTGAATAGGGCTCTATATAAGCACAGAGCATATTTTTTTACAGAAGATTTTAGTTAGTGAACTTCTATCTAAAAGTAAAGTATTACTCTATGCTTATATAGAGCCCTATTCAATTGGCCAAATTGCAATTGAATGAGGCCCACTGAGTGTAATAAAGAAGCAAATCAAAGCAAGGAGCAGAGAACATTTGCACTGCATTGCATTATTTTATTATCTAATGTCTCCTAAGTTCTTCATCCAAACTTCATCCAAACTTCATCCAAACTTTCTCAACTTTGTTTCTTTGGTTCATCCTTTTGTTACCACTTAGAGGCCAGGATAAAGAGCAATAAATGACCTATGTATTATTTAATGAGTTTTAAGGGATCTACATATTTTTTTAAATTATTGCCATTGAATAGAATTGCATGGAGCCTATGTCATAAGTAGCTTCATTTTTATAAACCTAACACCCTATACATTAATATTAAAAGCTAAGTAATTAATACCCCTTTTATCTCAGCTTGTGGAAACTTTGCTAAGTAACTTTCTAAAATAGGATATGATCAAAAGATAAATCCATCAGGTTTAGTGAAAGAGAATTCCCATAGACTTTGGTAGGCATTGATTTTATATAAGCCTACTGATAAATGTATACAGATCAATGGAATTTTGCCAATAGTAAGATACTTTTACCCATCGCTACCTTTGTAGCGGTGAAGGGGCTTGTGTACTTCAATGAAGCTGTGAGCTATATAGGGCCACCCAAGATGGGCAGATCATAGCAGAGAGGTCGGACAAAGCATGGTCAAATGGAGAAGGAACTGGCACCCACTCCAGTATCTATGCCAAGAAAACAATATGGATGAACACAACCAAGAGTCTCATACAACTGAAGGACTGAACAACAACAGCTGACATGGTGCTATCCTGTGAATAGGGCACATTCGTCTTGGATTACCAACTTCTACAGCTCATTGCCCCTCACAGATAACCTGCCCCCTTTCATTAGCATGGCCATCCCAAACGCCACATTATAGCCCTGATATGTGTTTACAGTAATTGTGTCTCTTCTACTTTACTCTTATATAGAACAGAATGTGCCCCTTTGTATGTCCTCTGTGTTGGAAAGACTAATTAAAAGGCCTAACAATTAATCTTCAGTGCCAAATACAGATTTGTGGAGTTCTTTAGATTGCCTTTGCAGTTGAATGATCATATCTCATTACAATTATCAGTGAAATAAGAAAGAGAAAAATGAATATTGAAACTATAACCCTGCCCTTGACAATACATAATCTGAATCCATCAATCTAGCCCTTGGTTAGGGATTACAGTTAACCAATTTGGTTGCTGCTAAGTCTGCAGGAGTGATTTGCTGCAGACCTCTTCTGGCTATGAAACAGTCCTTGGGAATGTCACTTTTCAGCACTATCATAAATCATTTGTATATTCCAAGTGGACAAAGTATGGTCAGCAGTGACTAAAAGGTCAATACAGCTACAGATGCAGCAAATATTATTGCACACAATATTATTACTAGCAACATGCCCGTCAAAAATGACGAGGCAATAAAATTGTAAGGCTGGTAATGCTGTTTGCCACACAAAGTAAGGCTTTTGGTCCTCTGAGTACCTTCAGCGCTCATTCCGAGCCTCACGTTCAGCGCCTTGGGAGCCTCTCCCCTCATGTACTTTTGGTCGTCTGAGCACCTTTGGCGCTCATTGGAAGCCCCGTGCTGAGCGCCTTTGGCCCTCAATGCAAGCCTCTCACCTTGTGTACTTTTGCTCCTCTGAGCACCCTCGGCGCTCAATGTGAGCCCCGCGCTGAGCGCCTGCCTTGTTTTTTTTTTATATATATATATTTTTTAATGATAGGAAATTAATTAATAAAATAATATACTTTACCCATTTGTAATTAATATATCCAGCAATTGGTATTTTTGCGACCTCGTATTTTTTTTTCTAAATTCCTATTTTCTCATCCCACAGGATTTTTTATTTTTAAAGTCCTGCGGGTCGTATTTTATTTTTTTTAACGTCCTGCTTATGTGTTTTTTTTTATGCCGAGAGTGAGTCGCCGTAGAGCTATCACCTCCGCAAATGCGGCCCCTCGCTTTGCGAGGGTCCACATTTGCGGCCTGCAATGAGCCTTTGGCTCATTGCAGCGGACGTTGGAGCCTCCACCTCCGCCATAGCATCACGACGACGAATAGAAGTTTGACAATTATAATATGTTATAGTTTGTAAATGTCCACTCAATACTTGTGACAAATTAATGAACTAAGCGACAATAGTTTGATTAAAGTAGAACTGATTTTTAAAACAAATGTATATTTTTTCTGTTTGTTTTAGCTTGTTGCTGGGTCTTTTACTGACAACCATAGATGTCTACCCCTTCTGGACCACTACCTTGTTGTGGTGAAGGGGCTTGTGTACCTCACTGAAGCTGTGAGTTGGTCACCCAAGTCGGACAGGTCATAGCAGAAAGGTTAGACAAATTTGGTTCCACTGGAGAAGGAACTGGCAACCCACTCCACTCCACTATCTTTGCCAAGAAAACCATATGGATGAGCACAACCAGACACAAATGTGCCTGGTGTGCTGCGTCCATATGGTCGGACATGTCTGACGGACTGAACAACAGATGTCTTATTACATTATAGGCTCTGGGTACTTATCTGCAGCTTTTTAGGTGAAGATGTCTTCCGCAGACAAAGAAGTAAGTATTTAGGTTTGCATCACCTCCATTGTGAGCAGTGGAAACAGAGACCAGAACTAAGCTCTATGCACTCTGGCAATGGATGGCTTCAGAAGCAGCTAAGAGTGGAGGTTGGCATGCTTATTATCCTTCCTGTGCTTGAGGAGGTTGGCACAGAGCTTTGTAATGTAGATACTTGCATCTGAGGATGTGCAGGGGAGGAAGCAGATTAAGCAGATTTAGGCAGATTAACCCCAAAGCATCCTAATGCACAGAACCGAAACCTCGCCCCGCTAGAAGAAGGTCAGTAGGATGATTCAGCTTTTGGGAATACTGCTACTTGATTGGATTGATTCAGAATTTATTGATTAAAATTTAAAGTCTGGTCAATTCAATTTAAAAGTGATGTAAATATGCTACTCTTTACAAAAAAAAATGTCTTAAAGGTACAGTATATGGAAGTTTCCCTGTTTTTTACTTTTTCTAATCTAACAGGCTACTTATATCAAAAACACACATTACATTGACTCACTCTATACACATATAGATTTAATTTATTTAAAAAAAAATATTGATTTCCACACCCCTAGAGCTGTCTATATAGGCACCTCATACTAACCAATAGAAACACTGCATTCACATTTTTATCCCTATACTAACTCTCAAGCCAACAGCAGCACAGAGCAGAAATCCAAAGCAACGCTACCTGACCTACTTATTTGCTTTCTTGTGGTGGGAAGAAACAATTACACATCCCATGATGCTTTGCTGCAGAGGCTGGATCATTAGCTTGGATTTTCTGCGGCATTCCTTCTCAAAATCAACTTGCAGAAGACTGAAGAAATTTGCAAACTTTATAAATGTTTGGGTTTTTTAAGGATTTTTTCATGCAAAAAAATGTTTGCATGCACTACTGATTCTCCTCTCTCAGATGCATTCATAATCAATAAAACTTCTATATACCTTTTAATTAGCAGGAGAGATGGTTTCTATTTCTTTAGAGTACTCTATCATAAAAGAAGGAAAACAAAACACTACAAATGAGTGCTTTAAGATATTTTAAATAACTAAACTAGAAAACAGGCAATATGATTTTCCAAGCAAAAAACAGGCACCTTTATTTTACTGCAGGCATCAATTTTCTTATTTCAGCTCACTTTATCTGTTATTTCTCCGGAGGGTGTGCCTTGTAGTTAAACTAATGAGCTTTCAATTACTCCTATTGCAATTACTCCAATGTTTCCTAAGCAAGGAGGAGCTCAGACATTGCTGTGAGGATCTCTGCATTGGCTATTTTAAATGCCACATTACCATTGGCTGTTTTAAATACCACATTCTCATTATGCAGATATTAATGCATTCACTATCTCCTCCCACTACAGGGACTTAATCAACAGAAGCCAAAATGGTAGATAACACAGATAGATGTATAATTCTGTATAAAAGTTAAAAGAGTATATTTGTTATACTTAGCAAATTTAGCAAGTGTAGTTCTGCTAAAGCATATATGGTAAATATGGGACTATAGTTGCCCTTTAATTGTTATACATAAGTTAGATAGCAAGAAGTATGAAAATATATCTAAAAGGTGAGTTAAGGTGCTGCAGTATAAATACATATATTTTCTTTTTTGCGTAGTTTAGTCATTTCCGTCTCTCCATGACCTCATGGACCGTAACATGCCAGGACATCTTTATGTTCATGCAGATCCACTTGGTTTTCTTAGCAAAGATACTAGAGTGTGTTGCCAGCTCCTTCTCCAGTGGGCCACAGCATACACCTCCTGATATTCCTAGGTGGTCTCCAGTCCAAGTACTGACCAGGCCGAACCTTGCTCAACTTCAGGGCGATGTGACCTCTTGGTTCCCTGACTTGGAATCAAACCCAGGTCGCAGTGGTGAACCACCAGGGAGCCCTCAACATATATTTTCTACTCTGTGGCTAATCTAAAAACATTAATTCATCTCTGTAAAACATAACTAATGATTTAATTTTCCAGTTTTATTATTATTAGTTTATCACTACCTGTCATATGAGTTACTAATAAGAACATCTATATTGTTAATACATCCAGAAAATATGCGTTAATACAACTAATAAATAAAATAGACTTAAATTGTACAAAAACAAAACACATATCCCGTAATGATATAAAGAGAAGACATTGCTCTCAACACAGGCTCGTTAGATACCTAATCTCTCGCTTGTTGACTCTGCAGCGCGGCCGCGCAGGGCTCGGATATAGTAACATTGGAGAAAAGAGCAACTGGATAAGACAGCTGTTCACTATCATTCTTTCTAATGAAGTTCATTTCTTCTTTAATTTTGGAAACAGCTGTGATTTTCAGAACAAAAGCAGTTGCTCATCTGTAATGCCTGCAGTGGCCTAGAAAGACTAAGGGCCTCATTCAATTGCGATTTGGCCAATTGAATAGGGCTCTGTATAAGCACATAGCATATTTTTTTAAAGAAGTTTTTAGATAGTGAAGACCTTGCTTTTGGATAGAACTTCACTAACTAAAAACTTCTGTAAAAAAAAATGCTATGCGCTTATATAGAGCCCTATTCAATTGGCCAAATCGCAATTGAATGAGGCCCTAACACTGCACAATGGATTGTGTTGGGTTTACAAGAAGAAATAAGATTCGGGAAGCCGAGGATTCCTTCCTATAATGATACAAATCTGTAATTCATATTAAACATCATCCTGAAGAAATCTGAGACGTGCGGAGGAATGTTTGAACATAAGGGGTCATTATAAGATCACTATGTTGTCAAAATACTATGTTGGATTTGGTAATGATGTCAATGCATTTTTATTAAATGTGAAATGTTAAACGATTCAACTTTGCAACAATCCTATTGTGATTCTCTGCAGAAATGGTACATTTAAATATTTTTCCATATGTATTACTTTTACTTTTTTTTTTTTTTTTCTTCTTTCTTTCTTTTATCTTAAGGCTGTGCATAAAAAATAATAGGATCGCACTTGAATATCAAATGGGTCTATGCAAACTGTGTCAGAGCTATAATAGTTGAGATCCTGTGTTTCTGGGAGTTGGTTGTGGGATTTATCACCGTGAACAAGCTTTTTTTCCCTCTATTTCTTTTTTTTTGTCCATAATCATTTTTTGGGATATGACGACAGATAAAGAAAAATATATACATTTGAAAATAAACAGCAATATACTTACAGGGCATGATCTTTCTTAGATATTGCACATTGCTGTATATATAGTCACATCTAATTTAATTAATCCAGATTTGTATCAGCTTTAATCAATCATATTTTTGTAACTTCACGCTACGTTTTTTAATTCTGTTTTGTTTGCATACAGACTTTATTATTATGCAACTTATTTTTTATTCACAAAAATAAAACAATGGAAACTTTAAAAAAAAAACTTTTTTTTTTTTTTTTTAAAGTAACAAGAGTCAATGTCTCTCTATTTATAGTGAAAAGCTCTGATCAGGCTAGAGTGCAATTTACTAAGAACTTTTACCTCTGTATAAGTTAGTCTTACACAGCTCATCTCGAGTTATAGTCAAAAAGGTGTTAATGGGCATGTTAAGTTGTGTTCTAGGCGTGTTACCATACAGTGAAAATTCAAGTTCTCTGAATTTACTAAACATAAGCTTTGCCATCAGCCTCGTGGCAGCGGTATATTTTATAATTACATGAAATAATATCACATATATAGTTGTGAGCATGCGAGTTGTTGCACGCTAAGGGCCTCATTCTATTATCGGCCGCAGCCGTTGCGGGGCCGCAAGGACCGGCCGCAAGCTATTCTGCTATTCTATTCCCTTACGGCCGGGGATTCCGGCAGGCTTGCGGCCGGTGCCTTGCTATCTCTTGCGGCCGCTCGCGCCGGAGGAAAGCCTTTGATCTAAAACGGCCGCAAGAGATTTGCAATTCAATTGCTCCGGGAAACCTCTCTGCAAGGCTAAAAACGAGCCGCAGCTTACTTGCAGGAAAGAGGTCCCGCTAGCACCAATTAAGCACATAAAATAGCTCAAATAAAGCCATCCTGCACTTTGAGAAGACTATAAAGGGATTTTAGGTGTTAGAAAAAATAGCACATAACTATCCTGTACTCAAATCCGTAAAATATTTTATTTTTAATATCCGTAAAATATCCATGTAAAAAGTCCAGAGTGCTTGGAGCACCTCAGACACACCCACGCCGCAGCCGGAAAATAAACAGTTAATTTGAACTCGGGTTTGGGCAGATGTGCAAGCTTGAGAGTGGGTTCCTTTTAATCCTCATGTCCCCCAATATGATCCCTAGCATTTACAGAGCTGTACAGTGCAGGCTTGAATTTATTTTTGCGTTTTTATATTTCACAGCTTACGGCCGGTTCCAAGATATGCGGCCGGCCGTAAAAGGAGATCCTTGCGGGGCCGTATAATAGAATCGCGAGTTAACTGAACCCCCGCAAGGAATCGCAGCCTTACGGCCGATTTACGGCCGATAATAGAATGAGGCCCTAAGCGAGGGTCGCAGTTGCTGGCAAAATTTACGAGGGTGCTCCTTACCAGCAACTACGATCCTCGCAAAATTTACGTCGTAACGCAAACAAAATACAAGACACGTTACGACTCATTACGACCTCGCAAAAAACAGCCGCAACACGTGCACATCAATATATGAAAAATACAACAAATACACACAACAAATACATAAAAAGCTTACTTACAGCAAGAGGGAGCATCCAGGACCTCGAAAACTAAAGTTACACATCAATTTAACTCAAATTAAAAGAGTTTAGACACTAAAAAATTCTCTAAGTGAGAGAAAAAATGGCCGTCAAAAAAAACGAAAACGAGGCTACAGCAGTCTAAAGAGGCAAAACACCACCAAACACCTACGTATTTGCCGAAATACACCTACGAGATTAGAAAACAAGGACGCAACTCGCGCGACTCCAAAAACATTACAAACACAACAAATACAAACAGCAAACACATCAAAAGGTTACTCACAGCAAGGGGGGGCACCGAGGACCTCTGCAAGTGAAGTTACACCTCCATTTAACCACAAATTTCAAAGTTTAGAGACCCGAAAATTACCTAAGCGAGAGAAAAAATGGCCGCCGAACAAACAAAAGAAAGGCTAAAGGTCCCTAAACACGCAAAACACCACCATAAACACGCAAAACACCACCAAACAGCTACAGATATTCCGAAAAACTCGTAAGACATAGAAAACGAACGACGCTACATCAGCCACATTATATACACCAAACACCCTTAGCTCACTTACAATTTCATTGCCGTAATTTTTTGGCGGGCAATATTCTAGTTAACAATATTCAGCCACCAACAGAACATAATCGGCTATATATATCTGACAAATTCAGTTAATTGTTAAAGTAGTGAAAATTAATTCCAGTTTATGTAAATATTACGGTAAATCTTAATATAAATTAATTTTATTATTTAATATAATTTAATTTAATTTTTCTTAATAATAACAGAAACTGCTGTTAATCTGTGTGTGCTTGACTGTTAAAACATGCATTCGCAACTCTGTGAAGTGTAAAGGGTTGATAGGTGGTGGATACAGAATACTGCATTGGGCATGTAGACATAAGTAGCGCTAATGTGCAATGTGCTGCAGTAGATCATGGATTAACATGAGTCCTCTTATTAAAGGTATATAGAAGTTTCATGGATTAGGAATTCTTCTGATAGAAGAGAATCAGTAGTGTAAGCAAACATTTTTTTATTTAAAAAAAATTAAATATCCCAAAATAAACATTAATAAACTTACCCTAGAGATTGCAAATTTCTTTGTTTTCTGCCAATTGATTTTGAGAAGGAATGTCCCTGAAAACACTAGCTAAAATTAGCATAAAATGTATAATTTGTTTTTGCCAATCAGAGGTAGCTTTAACTTTGTTGCAATGTCTGGGGATCAGTCTCTGCAGCAAATCATTATGGGATGTGTAGTCTTTTGTTCCCACCACAAAGAAGCAGCATCAGGCAATGCCGCCCTGGATTTCTACACTGTGCTGCTGTTGCTTGAAAGTTAGTATATGGTTAATAAACATACTTGAATATAGTGTTTCTATTGGTTAGTACCAGGTGTCTATGAAGGTGTGGAAACCATTTTTTTCCAAATAAAATAAATCTTTGTGTGTGTATAAAACAAATCAATGTAATGTGTGTTTCTGATATAAGCAACATGAGTTAGATTACAAAAAGGGAAAAACTTGGAAACTTCCATATTCTTTTAAATATCCCCAACAACTTTTTTTGATTTATATGCAGTGGAGAAATGAAATACATAAGTTATCTGAGTTAATCTACATGAATGTATTATGTTTATTCTAATAAAAGTATATCAAATGAAAGCACCTTCGTTTTAGAACAGAAATGCTTTATTAGAAACCCTGTCATTGGCTTATAGACTCCTTAAAATAAAAAATGAGAATTGCAAAAAAAGAAGGTTTTGTCAATCTGTCGTCGTCCTCAGTGATATAATTCTACATCACATTTTTTAAATAAATAAAATAATAAAGATAATATATAAATTAAATAAATGGTAGAATACACATAATTTTAGCATCACATATATAGTTGTGAGCATGCGAGTTGTTGCTAACGCTTGCGGGCTCGCGGCCCTCGCAAAAAAGTACGAGACACGTTACGACCAATTACGACCTCGCAAAAATCGGCGCAACCCGCGGACATGAAAAAGTTAAAACACAATAAATACACACAACACATACATAAAAAACTTACCTACAGCAAGAGGGAGCATCCAGGACCTCAAAAACTGAAGTTACACCTCAATTTAACTAAAAATAAAAGAGTTTAGATACTAAAAAATTCTCGAAGCAAGAGAAAAAATGGCCGCCGAAACAAACGAAAACGAGGCTACAGCAGTTTAAGGACGCAAAACACCACCAAACACCTACGGAATTGACAAAAAACACATACAAGATTCGAAAACAAGGACGCAACTCGCGCGACCCCAAACACATTACAAACACAATAAATACACACAACAAACATATAAAAAGCTTACCCACGGCATGGGGGGCACCCAGGACCTCTGCAAGTAAAGTTACACCTCGATCAAATTTCGGAGTTTAAACACCCGAAAATCACCTAAGCGAGAGAAAAAATGGCCGCCGAACAAAACGAAAACGAGGCTACAGGACTCTAAACATGCAAAACACCACCAGAAAAACGCGAAACACCAAAAAACAGCTACGGATATTCCGCCACAGACGCATGCCACACATTTGCCGCCATTTTAATGCGGAAGTACACAGCTATGCTAACGGATTTGCCCCGCGCGCGCACACTATTACACTGCACACATTCATCACGCTTACACAGCAGCTCCACACCACTAATGCTGCAGCAACATCAAAACAGATTGTCAGCTCTTCAACAGAATGCTTCCTGCATATATTACTTGAAAATAGGTAAAGTATATTACTTTATTAATGTATTATTTATTTTATTATTATACACCAAACAGCATTAGCTCACTTAAAATGTAATTGCCGTCATTTTTTGACGGGCAATTCGCTAGTACATTATAATACTTATTACTAACAAAACACTTTAACAAAATGAAGTGTTAAAAAAAAAAAAGGCAAAACAGTCCCAGACTGTCGGTGTGATGTGCAAATAGAAGTGAATTTATTCAGCATGACTATAACACCTAACGTTATATGATCCAATGGCTGTTGTACTCTGTGAAGGCTCAAGATGCCGTATTATCACCTCTGTGCAGTGAGGGTGATAGGGGAAATGAGTTAATTTGAGTTTGTACAAATGGCTGTCTTATCTAGACAGATCCCAAAGGATGGGCTTTTATTGACTAGAATTATCATCTGACTTCGCTGCACTGAACTGTGCAGTCTCTTTGAAAAGCATGAAATCCATATTTACTGCAGGACTGTCTGAAAGTTGAAAGATAAATGCCAGAAAAATACGTACATGTCCCAGGTACTGTATCTAACATTTAATAGGTAACAGCTGTAATAACAGTTACTGAACCTACTAACTCTATATCATGCCATTAGTTAAGTTTTAATAAGCCGACTATCTGCTGGGCCTTTTTTTAAAGTGCCGGAGGGAGAAACGCAGATATATCATGCAATGCATATAAAAGGTTGTGATGTTATGCACACTTAAAAGTTATATTTATGTATAATCACTCATATCAGGGCAATGCCCAGGCCATAAAATGAAGAAGACAATAAAAATGCATTTAACATTATCTTTAAACAATTCTGGAAAAGGTTACTCACTTTTGACATGTAAATGCTAGAAAAAGATTCATACATAAATGTGTTGTTTTTTTTTGGTTTGGTTTGTATTTTTTAGACATGCCTCTAAAAAAAAAAGTAAACTAAATGGATGCTGTCCCCATGATTATTAGACTTTGATGCAAGAACATATACTAATTTGGGGTATATGATGCTGATGTATAAAGAATTTTTTTTCTGCAAGTTTTTAATTAAAATAAAATATTAGGTGATCATCGTTTCCCATACCAAACTTATTTGGCTACTTTATACCACAGAAATATGGACACATCGACTGAATGGCATACAATAACAGAAATACCCATCTTGTCTACCCAGTTTATCTGCCATTACAGCTAGACTTATTTAAACATCAGGATAGCGTATGGTTTTCCTTAGCAGAGTCCCTGTACAATGCATTTCATCAGCTCATCAGGATACTGGACCTGACATTATCCAAGCAAGTTATAGGACTAACAGAAAGGGGGGGGGGGGACTTCTTGAACTTGTCCGCCCATTTTATCTACCTGTACATCTTAGCTTAATAAATCTAAAAGATGACTTTATGCTTATCCCAAGCATGCTCAAATTCATTTACTTTGTTTGTCCCTACCATTGGAGTTTTGTCCCTACAATTTGCCCCCACCCTTGGAGGCTGTTCCACTTACCTACTGTCCTTTCCATAAAGTAGTACATATCCTTTCTGTAGGATTCAACAACCTTTTTGTGATTTCACTATTACTCATACAACCTGGGTTTTAGAGAGATGCCCATCATAATCAAATCATTTAAACATTGAAATATGTTTCTAGTGAATAAAAAAAAAAAAAAACAGTAACCGTGGCTTTTCACAAACTCACAGGATACCTGGGAAAAATCAGATTAAGGTCCCCTACAATATATTTATACATAAAACTGTATTTGATACCTTTTTCAAATGTAGTTCCCACAAGTTATCATTCGGGCTGAACATCAAATAGGACTATATACAACGTTTTCCTCACCTCTATATTCTCTCTCCGGACATTTTTCCTAATTTCTTTCCATACCCCCTAAACAAAGCTTTGCATAGACACAACCTGGGGGGAATTTAACAAGCAACTCAAGGGCATCTCACCTTATCTCAGGTTACAAAATGTTTAGTGAACCCCCCTCTCCTCCAGCCTCTTTCTTGTTGACACCTCTATTTCTCTTCATACACCCATTCATACACCTCTACCCTCTCTCTCCTCCACTTTATTTTCCATCCTCTTCTCTCTCTATATATATATCCATATACAACCTTACACACTAACCATTTCACCTTTCATCTACCACATTGTTCTTATCTCCAGAGTCTCCTCACCTGCATATTATCTCTCATCCTCTCACTTTCACACATTCCTACTTCTTTTTTTCTCAGCCCCTCACCTCTATGTTCTCTTTCATTCTTCATATATACAATTGTCCATCCAACATTTTTTATCTTCTAATTTCCATGTTCTCTTCTTCAAACCCAAACTCCAGCCCTGGTATGGTGCTATGAAGTCGGCACCAGCAATTCAGGCACATGATGAACTATACAATTATTCAGACATTTTACACAATAATAATGAACATAGGTAAGAAAAATATAGCACTGTGTAATGATACTAAATATGGTAATACCATTGAGTAGGGACCTAGCATGAGCTCTAAGGTAGGCAACTACCTGTCAATGATTACTGAAATGGCTCAGTATTTTGTAGGGTGTTTTCCAGTGGTATCATAAACGACCACTGTGGTCCTGTATTTAATGTATACTATGTTGAAGAATTACATTTGAACATGTATAAAATGACATGGCAGGAGACTTTGATTCTACAGTCAGTTCCGGCCTGCACAATGGGAATATGACTTCTACAACTGCCACAGCTTTAAGTAGAAGTAATAAAAGCTCTTTAAGGTCTCACACTCTGCTTGAAAACCAAAGAGTTGGCAAAAGAAAATGGAAGTCTGTAATAGAATAATTTGGTATAAAATGTAAGGGCTGTATTAACTTTATTTATTATTTCAATGAGTATTAAGCCCATTTCAGGTTTATGTATTCAATATAGAAAAAAAATACCATAAACAAACTTTTAATATTGCATCTAACACTATTGTCAAGTTTTTATAGCATAAGTATAATAGAAATTGAATGAAATAGATTTCTCTGCATTCCAGTTCAACACCAAAAACATAGTAGAGAAATGTCTAGGGTAAGATTTGAGTGAAGGGTCCTTATAAGTACCTGTTGTCTGTCAACAAATACACTCGATTGGAATCCTTGGTAAAAATAGTCTTCAGTTACTTTCTGTAGCATACAGTATATTGTTTTACAATACAGGCCTATAAAAGCTATTATAAAGTGGCCATTTGTCATAACATAATTTAAGAGTAACCGGTTACAGATAACCACAACTTTGTAAAACACTGTTAAAAATGTACTTCATATATCAAAATATAAATGGTCTCGTAAATTCAATATGAAATAGATGTTTTGTCTCACAGCAGGATGTGAACATCTCTTGAGAGTAAATAGATTTCAAGAAGAATCAGTAATTTATTTCCTTTTTTCAATAAAATATTTTTTACGAGCTTCATCCTTAGGCTCCTCTGTAGCCAATTACACATAATTTTTGGAGCACAAAAACATTCCCATATATCTGGCACTATGTGTCTTATGAGAACCATTAATAAAAAAAATCAAAGTATATTAAACATAATCTAAGACCAATGGTGCTGTTTACTGAAGACTCCTTGTAAAAGTATTGAAGGAAAATATTTCCAAAAAGAACTTCATATATATTAATTGAAACATTGTACATCTTTTATGGAACATGGTATGTTGATTAAATCTTGGCCACCCAGCTGGGAGGGCTCATGCCAGTCAGGCATGGAACAGAACCACCTACAGAAACCCAGCTAAATATTGCCAAGGCTGGGTCAGAAAATAAAGGTATGGACTGTGGGGAGAATTTTCATATCCATGATTCTCAAAATAACAAGGACGCCTTCATCCATGGAGTTGACTGAGAAGAGGAAGAACTGGTCTCTATCTTAAGGGGCTGAGTCTCGCCCAGTTAGAGGCATGGGGACAGGGCCAAACCACAGCAGTGCCAGGTCCAGGGGAAGAACTGGGGAAAAACTACTCTGCACCTAGAGTAAGAGAAGAACCTAATTAGCACTGGGCCCTACCAATTGATAGTGGGGAGGTTCCTTAGATGACCATTGTCCAGGAGCCAGCCACAGACCCTGGTGCAGAAACATAAAGTAGCCCTGCGCTTTAGCTTGAACAAGCGGCAGTAGCAGCTGCTTCTCAAGGGCTGCCTGTAACTACACACCAGGCAGTCTCAGATGGAGAGAGTCAGGAGGTTCCACCTGAGGATCCAGAGACCAAAGAGCCAGAGGGTACCCCAGATTATGGTTTGTCTCCTAGTCTCCCTACATTGATTCCCCTGCAGCTGCCCAAGGACACTGTTTTGTGTACCTTTAACCCTGGAAAGGAGGGTCCACTGGCCAGGCTTGTTGGGAGAGAGGTTGGCTACTGAACCACAAAGGCTTGTGTCAGAACTGCCCATTAATCCACCAGAGAATGTCACTAGCCCATGTTACAACTCCAGCATCCCAGTTTATTCAGGAGAAAGCTCAGGCCTGACAAAGGGAACCTATTTTTACTCATGGGCCTGAGTGCTGATCCAGAATGAGCAGGACAGGAGGTCTCCCTAGCCTGAAAGGAGAGGGCTTTGCTGGGTAAGGATCCTCCCAAGTATATTCTGGACTTACTAGCTGGGATGCACTGTTTCCCATGGACTACCTTGAAGGGTCCTCCATGGCAGTTGTCTTATAAGTCTCCCCACTGAGGCTATCACATGTCACATCAAGAGGACCGGTATCCACCTGTATAGATGGGAAGTTATCTGACAGGATAAACTTCCCATGCTATACTAGAAAGGAAGGGGGAAGAAATTGTCATGATTTAATTGTTTAAGGACTCATATTGCCAGTAAATTATGAATATGGCCAAGAGAGCATGACATTGTTGCATTGGGATTATGTGTTATTGTGTGTGGTTATATGTTGCCTGTACATGGTTATTATGTATCCTAGTTATAATATATCATGAGGGAAAATGTTATATAAAACATATGTGGAATTGGTAAAAATGCTCTGCATAGAAGTTAGCTGCAGATCATTGCACACTCACACATTCAGACCTTGGGTCAAGACAGATGTATGTACTTCAAGTAGTCCTAAGCAAACACGTGAGTTTAACATAAAGTTTTTTTCACTAGCCAGCAATAGCTATCTGGTGAATTTGATCTCAAGAGCTTTGATAGCCCAAGGTTGCAAGCCAGATGGGCTGACATCACACATACACAAATGTACACAAGGGTGTGGTATTGGAGAGTATAAATATGTTGTTTTGATCACTCAATAAAGGTTGAGAGATAGTGCTCACATAAACAAGATGTGAGACTATTTCTGTGTGTGTCCTGATTTGGGGAGTGGTCTTGCCATGGGCCACTTGCAACCTGTATGCAGTATTCTCTGCCTGTACCTTTTTGGGCCTCGCCCCTCTTCAGAAGCCATCTTTTGTGCCACAGAAAACAGGAACTACACGATTCTGCTGGAGTAGGTTTGAACTAGGTTCATATCAAGCCCCATTGAAGAAGCAGATTGTGATATATATATATATATATATATATATATATATATATATATATATATATATATATATATAAAAAGCTATGGAATATGTTGGCGCCTAACAAAAAAGGAGGGCTTCTATCGCAATTTTGCCCACCATAAATTACATGATTGTTGTGGTAAACTACCTCCTCAGAAAATCTTCTACACAAGCTAAGGATCCAGCCCAACGCTGACGAGAGGCAGTAACCTTGAAACAACTTTACATGGGTAGGATCCCTGGCTTGTGTATAATCCATCCTGAGCCTTGCAAAAATGCTGTATTATACAGCGGGCATATGCTTAAAGGAGGCCATGTTTAAAATGGTTATGGATTGCAAGAGTGAAGCCTCTGTGGGCACATTTGCATGTCCCTGCCCAGGCTCCCAAAATGCAGTGTAATAACTATATTTCTTGGAATGCTGAGCAGGAAACCTTTAACCCTGGAAAGGAGGGGCCACTGGCCAAGTAAAAAAAAAGAAAAATGAGCCAATCTTTAACAGTATCACTGAATGTACATTTGCATTTGCCACCTAATCCTTAGCAACACTACTTGTAGAGTTAATACCAAGTCACCATTTATATGTAAGGATTCTATTAGAATATTGATGTTTACTGGAGAAAATAACATCATAGACATAGATAACAAAATCCTCTATACAATGTCATTGGAAATTTTGCTCTTACATAGTAAGGATAAACAACTTGAACCTCTTAAATTTGCCACTCTATGTATCATATGATTAAACATATTCAGGGAATGTATATATTAGTACAGGTTACTGCATTTCAATCACAATTTTCTAACTTACAATTAAGACCAAAAAGCTTTGTGTGGAGTCGGATTGTTAAACTAACATTAATTCCTCTTAAACTAAGCTATCTACTGTTTTCTAATACCAGACAAGTAATGATGCAGTAGTAGATGAGCTCAAGGGAAATAGCAGATGTCTGTTTTTATAGACCTTAACATTTTGACATAAAAGAGTATTTGAAATATAAACTACAGATTGTAAAAAAAATTACTTTTTAAAGCATAAACGCTTTCTTAGGTAATAAATCTCCAATATATAAAAAGGAATACATAACTAGACATGAGATAAAAAATGGTTATTTTATCAAAGTTGCACAGTTTCATATCATTATGTTAGTAATTTTAGGTTCTATGTCCAGGGATAGATGTAATCTTTCTGTAAACACTAGCAGCCTTATTAAATTGCTATTCAGCCAATTGAATAGGGCTCTATGTAAGCAGAGAGCATATTTTTTTACAGAAGTTTTTAGTTTGTGAAGACCTTGCTTTTGGATACAATTTCACTAACTGAAAAACTTCTGTAAAAAATATGCTATGTTCTTATATAGAGCCCTATTTAATTTGGCGAATCACAATTTAATAAGGCTGTAGGGGCCTCATTCAATTGTGTTTTGGCCAATCGAATAGGGCTCTATGGGCCTCATTCTATTAGCGTCCGCAGCCGTTGCGGGGCCGCAAGGACCGGCCGCAAGCTATTCGGCTATTCCATTCCCTTACGGCCGGAGGCTCCGGCAGGCTTGCGGCCGGTGCCTTGCTATCTCTTGCGGCCGCTCGCGCCAGAGGAAAGCCTTTGATCTAAAACGGCCGCAAGAGTTTCGGCCGTAAGAAATTCCTATTTGCAATTCAATTGCTCCGGGAAACCTCTCTGCAAGGCTAAAAGCGAGCCGCTGCTTACTTACAGAAAAGAGGTTCCGCTAACACCAATTAAGCACATAAAATAGCTCAAATAAAGCCATCCTGCACTTTGAGAAGACTATAAAGGGATTTTAGGTGTTAGAAAAAATAGCACATAATTATCCTATACTCAAATCCATAAAATATTTTATTTTTAATATCCGTAAAATATCCATGTAAAAAGTCCAGAGTGCTTGGAGCACCTCAGACCCGCCCACGCCGCAGCCGGAAAATAAACAGTTAATTTGAACTCGGGTTTGGGCTGATGTGCAAGCTTGAGAGTGGGTTACTTTTAATCCTCATGTCCCCCCAATATGATCCCTAGCATTTACAGAGCTGTACAGTGCAGGCTTGAATTTATTTTTGCGTTTTTATATTTCACAGCTTACGGCCGGTTTCAAGATATGCGGCCGGCCGTAAGAGGAGATCCTTGCGGGGCCGTATAATTGAATTGCGAGTTAACAGAACCCCCGCAAGGAATCGCAGCCTTACGGACGATTTACGGCCGCTAATAGAATGAGACCCTATATAAGTAAATTTTTTTCCCTTTGTGCTTATATAGAGCCCTATTCAATTGCCCAAATCACAATTGAATAAGGCCCTAGGTCAGACAGGTTTTAGAACTATTTGAGTATGAGATGGATAGTGAAGAAAAGAAAGGTGAAAGGGAAGATGAGAGTATAGCGAGCAACACAGCACAGGTTACAATAATGGTAACTCTGCCTATAAATAAGTAATTTTTTAACTAGTTGTGGGTGATTAGAAGGAAGAACATGATTGAATTTGAATAATCTTTTTATTATTTATAAGACTTTAAGACTATTCGGATTCCATCAACTGAGCACTGTGAGTGCTAAATAATAACTAAAGATAAGAAACAGAAACATGTAAGAGGATTTTAAAAGTGATTTTTTCCTAAAAATAGAAACATTCAAGGTCATATTTTTTAATAACAACTAATTGCAAACATCCTGATTTGCCGGTAAAGTTACAGTTTCTAGGTGGTGTAAGTGGCAAGTTGAAAGGAGAGGTGAGGTACCCATGTTGCTACCATTGATGTTATCTGGCTGCCATAGGCCATAGCCCAGGCCAAGTTTCCATTTAAAGCCTACTTCAAGACTCTTTATATTCCTTTACATTATCGATTTTGACGAGATTATTCTATTTTACCCCCAAGTCTACTGTAAAGAAAGACATTTGTTGGGTTATATAATGTATTAATTCAACCAGTAAACAATAAAGAAGTGCTTACCAGCCTGGTTTGTAGTGATGCTCACTGCTGCCACATGTCTTATGGGTACACTCTGGTCAGAGACACCATTTAGGGCCTCAATTTCAAATGTATAGTTGGTATGAGCCAGTAGATCCATTATAGTCACAGTGGTATTGGTTAGTCCAATCTGCCGCGGGATAAATCTCAGATTGCCCTTGCAGGGTTCACAAAATTTAAGATTTCCTCCGCATTTTTTGCAAATAACATTAAAGGTGATATCTTTTCGTCCTCCTGTATCCAGTGGCCAACTCCAGTCCAGGATAACCGACGTCTCATTGATATTAGATATAAGGTTTCTAGGTGCAGAGGGAGGTCCTGGTAGGATAAATAATAATGCAACATGTAAACAGTGTCAATGTAATAATATCAATTGCATTATTAGCAAAAAAATAAAGATAATGCATAAAACCAGCTTGGCTCGGAGACGAGTGTGGGGATTTGGGAATAATATAACTAATTTGCAACAAAAGTTCTGTTGCCAAAAATCACATCTGAAGTCAATCTGTGAGAGATGAAAGCAAGCAAAGTCTTAATGTTAAGCTGTATGCAGCAGAGAGAAATAATCGTTGTATTTATATCTGAAAATATGGTAACATTTCCATTACGAATATATATTTTTGAATACACATACCATCTTTTTTATGTATGTAGAACTATTATTTAAAATGAACCTAATGCTTACCAATACAATTTATATAACCTTTGGTCAAATGTACTCAAGTGTTGGAGAACTCTTGGAGATGTAGTAGACAACTTCTCCGTTCCCATATTATCATGTAAACCATTGGTTCGAAAACAAGTTCTCGGGAAACTAAGACTATACTTTAAGGATAAAAGATGAGACAAATCACTTAAGGAATAATAATTATTTCACCTGTATTCATTCACATCCCTACACCATGTGCGCAGGGTTTCCATAAAAGACCACTCTAGTAGTCTTATAAAGCGATTTCTAAAGAAGTTAGGTAGGGGTTGCTAAAAAAAAAAACTATAATAAACTTGTACTATGAATTTAAACAATTAATTACTTAAACAAAACATGCCCCAGGCTGTATAAGCTTCAGACCTCTCCACGATGTAATTTATATATTGTCCCTAGTGTGGGAGCCACCCAGAGGTAAGTACCAAATTGTAAATCCTTTGGGACCACTGTAAAACACACCATATAGAGCTCTTTATGAGAAACCCTAAAGTGTCCCTTTAAGTGAGACACTGCTACAGGGCACAGAGGTTTACACTCCCAATAAGTTCTCCAAGATTACATGAGTTCCCTCTCTAGTAACTATAAATATGGCTATACAACAACTAGAAGCCTTTGTCTTAAAGGGACGTGGAAATGTTTCTGGATTTCACTAGGAATGTAATCTACTTATCTATATCTCACTGACACTATGTGTATTCATGAGCTACAGAGGGCAGACCCAGAAGGGTACAAATTGAATGTTTTCAGGTAGAAAAAAAGAGCTTTTAAGAAATAAAACAAAGTACATAAAAGTAAATAGATACATAGATGTATTATATTCCTAGTGAAATCCAAAAAACATCCAATTCCCTTTAATACCACAAACAGAGCATCATCTAATCTATGTAGTAAAGACCATTTTAAGGGGTAAGTCAAAAATGCATTTATAGATGCATGACTATATATTCCAATAATAAACAGCTACAACAGCCACCTTGTGGCTTATATGAAAAAATAATTATGGTACTTAGTCCTAATTAGGGACCAGCATCATTTATTGACTTCTAATATTGCCTATGATTAGATATTTGTAGAAAGCAGTGGGTGTTTTACCAATGCAAAGAAATTGAGCCATAAACTAGTGAATGTTTCTATGCTGAATAGTACATCTGTGTACAAATATAATATATTTAATGTAAAAATATTACTATAACATTACCTTACCTTGACCATACAGTCAAATAAAGAATGAGTGGTAATGATGATATATAATTGAATTGTACCTACTTGTACATGCCATGGATGGAGGGTCTTTCTCTGCTCGATAGTAGTTTCTCTCGCAGTTGCAATCTATTGCTCCATCTTCCTGAGTAGAACTATGTGGAGGACATTTTGCACATTTGAGATTTCCAGTAAATGCTTTGTAAAATCCTGGCCTGCAAGCTGAAAGAAACCAAAAGGTAGAGTTGGACTGTGGGAATATTTAGAGCTGGGTGCATCACATTCTATTTATTTCATGGTTTTCCTTAGAAATTCTGAGCTTTGATAGGCAACATTCTCTACTCCTTCTGTACCAGAACATTTGGACGTATACCAAGTTCATCTGCTGTAGTGAACCTGCTATTTTGAGGGTTATTAGAAGGGAAAATGCTCTGACTTAGTTTTTTGTTTATGCAAATTAGGGTTTAGTCTCCCTAAGGGTAATAGGGAACTCCAGACGTGGACCTCTTGCTCACTGTGCCTTAGCGAGTTTAGCTGCACCTCACTGACGAGGCCCATAAAGGCCGAAAACGCGTCTGGATTTGTTGTTTCTCCGGTTCAGGGTAGAATTGCCTGGTATTTCGGGGCTGGGTCACTCTTTTAAATGGTACCAGACTGATATACTACAGGATATTTCTCCCTGAGAAGGGCACAAGTGAGCTAAGAGAGGTTGCTCTCAGAGTGGCTTATCATGGCCATAGAACTAACCTATTATTGTTCGTTCTCTGATGAGCACCTCTGACTTAGTTTTTTTGTTTATTAGAAGGGCTATGATAAAAAAAAATAGAAAAATCTGTGTTAACCAATGTACACTGTAAAATTGTGTGAAAATAAGAAAAATCATTAGCCGCAAAAGAGCTTGTACATTGTAGCCCAGATATAAGCTTAAGCAGAAACGTAACTATTAATAGGAACATATTTTGATGTCAGATGCAAACCAGTAGGCCCTTCACATCTGCCTATTCTATTCTCAGAAAAGTCTTATGAGTTCTTTATTCCTTTACCTGTAGTCATCTCTACCTCTTTTGAAGGAAGGCTATTTGGCATACCTAAAACACTTGCTGCCGCCATCTGACTTGCAATAATGTTCTAGCATTCCTCTTTAATTGCAAATAATACAATGCTTGCGTTGGAATATAACGGACATACTAATTATTGTTTGTTTCATTAAGCAATAATTAATGCAATTTCTTCATTGTGTTCACTATATGTCAAAAACAAAAAATATAATGTGGATCAAAAATGCAAACCAACATGGTTTGGAATTTTGCAAACACTAACCACAATTTGCTTTCCATTAAGGATATTTAATTAATTATATTTGTTAAATGCTGTATAATACAGGAACTGAAGATACAATACATGGGAAGTAGCATCAGATACAAAGCTAATTGTAGGGAGAATAGAAAGTCATCCCTTGAGAATTTCAAACTACTTCCCAAGCTATTTGTCACTGACCTATTGAAGAAAGACAATACAGTCCTTGATTTGATGATAACATTGACTCCAAGTAGTACTACCAAGTTTATTTTGAACAATAGTGTTAGAATAAACAAAGCATCACTTACAGGCAAAGAACAAATACTATTCTCTTCCTCATAAGGTCCAGAAACATGTTTATTATACACAACTTTTAAACTTTTCAGCTGGCCAAACAGTGACACTTTTGGAATTAGAGTCACTACTTGCTTGTGTTATTGCTTTCCATTAATAAAGGCAGCAGGGTATACAAAATATTACAATATTACAGCTATATGCTTTAAGGGCAAGTCCCACCTAAAATTAAAGGTATACTTAAGTTTCCATGGGTTTAACTTTTTCTAATCTAACACATGCCGATGATATCAGAAACATACATTACATTTGTATACACATACAGATGTATTTTAATTTTTAAAAATGTTGTCCACACCCCCAGAGCTGCTTACATTGGCACCTTGTACCTACCAATAGAAAGACTGCATTCAGGTACATTTCTTTTAGCCAAAATGCAGCACAATGCTGAAATCCACATAGCAATGTCTGAGCTCCTCCTTGCTTCCCTGTGCAGGGAAAACAAGACTACACATTCCATGATGCTTTGCTGCACAAACTGACTTTCCAGTCATATAAAACAATGTTATAGCTGCCTGTGATTGGTTAAAATGAATTATGAATTTTATGCTAATTTGACTAAGGGGCATGCCTTCTAAAAACCAAGTGGCAGAAACCTTAAGAAATTTGCAAACATCAGGGCATGTTTGTTAATGTTTATTTTGGTATTTTTTGATGGGAAAAAAATGTTTGCATACACTACTGATTCTGCTCTATCAGATGCATTCATAATCCAGGAAACTTAAATATGCCTTTAAGTTTCCTTTACTTCAAAAAAACATATAGAATGTGCCTAGTTTGCAAGTTACTCCTTCATATTTCTGGAGAGAGGAAAACGTCAGTTCAAAATGGAAGTTTGTCCTCGACACTAAGCTGTGTGAGTTGATTGAATCAAATGCTTATTCTATTATGTGAATATGTATCAGTCTGCATTTATTTATTTTTTCTTAATATTTTAATCATTATCAAATCAGATTCTACAAAAGAACACACTATAAATATGACACTTAAGTTAAATTAAGTATTTTTGTAGTGACATCTGTTTTGATACAAAAAATCAGTAATTTAAGAGTAATAAATATATCTCAAAAATATTTTTTTTAAACTCCAGTAGATTTTGAAAGAGTATGTACTCTACTTTCACTTTGATAAAGAGACAACTTTTCAGTGTGTTTTTATATACAGTAGAATCCCGGTTATCCGGCACCCAACTAACCGGGACTCTTAAGCAACCGGCACCGGCATCAATTCCCCAAATTCAAAAAATTCCTGCTAAACCGGCACTATCCGGCAGTTCGAGACTGGGCCCTAAATGGCACGGTTTAGGTGCTAGTCCCTTTTTAAAGGCATTTTGAGGGGCTTTGGGGGGGTTTAAAGGTCATGTAGACCCTTAAATTCAGGGACTCCCGATTAACCGGCAACTACAGTTATCCGGCAATAGGGAGTCCCCGTGGGTGCCGGATAATGGATAATACTGTACTATAAAATATTTTATTTCAGTTCCATGGGTCTTTACAGTCATGTCAGTAAAGCAAACTAATCCCAGGGTGCTCCATCTGAAGCAATGATACTAATACATGTTTCATCGAGTATATGTAGCAATTAATATAGAGGCTTGTGATGTCATGTTGTCAAAATGACATATACAATGTCAAGACTTATAAAGAACATTCTGTCAGCAGTACATGGATACGAGGAGGCTAGAGAAAAAGAAACATGACCACTGCAAAAATGTAAAGTATATGAACAGCCACAAAACACAGATAAGTGGACCCTGGAGCACTGAACTTGGTCCAGGATTTCAGTAATTCCCTGCTGTGCACAGGTGAGACATTTCCCACCTCACCTACATAGCATAGAAGGAAAATAAAAAAATACAGAGTTATGTTTGACAAACCAGGACCAAAGTTAAAGTGAGAGTAATTTTATTTTATTCACTTAAGGCTTTTCTACTACTGCATCTTAAGGTTACTTGGTGTATTTAGGCAGCTTACACAAACTCCTCCAAGTTCCAATATTCTGCTATACATAAATATAACTCTTATTTGTATGCCTTTAAGAGGAAAATGATCATTCTTAGCACTTGTCAGAAGCAGGCAGGGAAACCTTTTTTTCTCAAAGAATCATTCTATGAACAGTGCTAAGCATTCTGGGGAGTGACATGCAAAATGAATCACCTTTGTGTCCGGCAGTTTTTCATGACTATCAGTATTTTAGTATTCAGCAATATTAAAGCCCAATTGGGTTAAAATAAGAGTTGTTGTAAACGCTACATAACCCTGCTTACACTGATATTTTCCCAATAAGGGGTTCTAAAGGCTAAAATAATTATTTTTAGCTGTATGAACGTGTGTTTTTTTACTTTTTTTCATCCTGGTTTGGATTGTGATCCCATACTATCTGGTTTCCACTATCTGTAGGGCTAATAGCCAGCTTGTGGGGAACAGCATAGCCCCTGAGATAGGACGTCTCTGTAATGAGACACAGGGATTTCTGATTTATTGATTTATTGGTATATCAGACCTTTATTGTTTACTAGAATATTGCCCGTCAAAAAATGACGGGAATGAAATTGTAAGTGAGCTAATGCTGTTTGGTGTATGGTAATGAACTAAATAATACATTAATAAAGGAATATACTTTACCTATTTGGAAGTAATAAATGCAGGAAGCATTGTGCTGAAGAGCTGACAATCTGTTTTCATGTTGCTGCAGCGTACAATGTGTGTTTTGAGCGCTGTGTAGCTGCTGTGTAAGTGTCAGCAATGTGTGCAGTGTGTAGTGTAAATAGGCTGCGTGCGCGAGGAAAATCCATTAGGGTAGCTGTGTACTTCCACATTCTGTAAGTTAGTGTTGCAAAATGGCGCCTAATGTGTGGTACGCGGCTGTTGGTGATTTAGCGTCCTTGTTCTTGGACCTCGTCCGGCTTTTTCGGAAAACCTGTATGTGTTTGGTGGTGTGTTGCGTGTTTAGGGTCCTGTAGCCTCGTTTTAGTTTTTTTCGGCTGCCATTTTTTCTCTCGCTTGGGTGATTCTCGGGTGTCTAAACTCTGGAATTTGGACTTAAATGGAGGTGTAACTTCCCTTGCAGAGGTCCTGGGTGCCCCCTCTTGCTGTGGGTAAGCTTTTTATGTGTTTGTTGTGTGTATTTATTGTGTTTTGAATGTTTTGAGGTTTGCACGGGTCGGCCGTTAAAGTCGTATTTTTGCGAGGTCGTAATGTTTTTGTTTTTTTTTAAGTCCCGCGCCTTGTATTTGTGTGTCGTAAGTCCGTAAATGTTGCGAGGTCCGCAGTTGCTGGCATGGAGCGCGCTCCATGCCAGCAACTGCAGCCCTCGTTTCCCCAAGGCCTGCAGCGTTAGCAACAACTTTTAACAACCCACAGTTATGATCATAATTGATTTTTTGGGGCACGATTCATGCCATTTGATTGAACTCCTGTATTGCAGGGCTATTAGCCAGCTTGTGGGGCACACCATAGATTGAAGGTCTTGGCATTGAGACACAGGGAATTCTTGATATAAACTTATTCTGATTGCCTAGAGTGTATTTTTGCACATTTGAATATGAATTATTGAGTTATCCGTCCAGCCAGGATGTTATTGATACCCTTGGTGGGTTTATATAATTTGTTTTAAATTAATCTCTATTAAAGTTCCTATTTTTAACCTATTTTTTATTCTAAAATCGATAAGTGTAAAGCACTGGAAAGCAAATAAGGCTTTTCCTATTGTCCACCTTTTTGTGCGTAGCCAATTTAACAATTTGACCATAGATTAGGATCAGATCATAGTGCCAGAAACAAACACATTCATTTTGAGAATTGCATCTGGCCACTGGGAAAGGACGATGGAAAGAGTACGCAGACCAGACACAAAATATGTTATGGTGGGTAGAAAGATGAATGAATTACCATCCACTACATATAAAGTAAGGCAATACATGCCATTCTGAGTACACGCATGTGTAGCATTGGGTAAAATAGGAAACTTCTGGATTCTCCAGATGGTGGGAAACCAGCAACTTTCAATGTAGCAGTTTTAGACAGAAAAGTTGTGTATACTGATCTTTACTTGTTAAAAGTAATGAAAGTGGACAAGTGGAAACATCTAAGCAGAAAGATATCAAAAATATGACTGCTGTTATTACACACATTTACATTGTTTATAAAAAAATAATATAACTACATACAGGATATATTTAAAAGCACTATTGTACATAAAGAGTTAATGAATGCAATTTTTTATAATTCCCTTTGCTCACGTGGGCTGACGGAAATGTCTTACCGGGAAAAAATACATATAAATTCTGTCTGGCTGAAAAACTACCAAAGCTAGTGTTTTTTATGTTTTGCTTACACTTTGCCAGGAAACCACTGAAAATATGTTTCAGAGTTACTTATTTTTTTATATATTAGCTCTGAAGATAGCTTCAAGGGATTTTTCTTCTATTAAAAAAAAAAAAAAAAAGCTACTATATTAGTCCAGTTTTTGTAGATTTTGTCATAAAATCATATAATGCATTAAAATAACATTTATTCCAATAGTACAATGTATTAAAGTATTGTATCTCAGATATTTAGGAAAATATGTAGTGGTGTATTTCTATGTAGGCTAACAAGGCTCAGGCCTAGGGTAGCACAGTTAGGGGGTAGAAGTCTGCATCAAGATTCAATTGTCATGCCATGGAATATGTACAGATGGATCTGTAAGCAGATATACTATGGCCCTCATTCAATTGCAATTTGGCCAATTGAATAGGGCTCTAAATAAGCACATAACATATTTTTTTTAATGACGTTTTTAGTTAGTAAGCATCTATCCAAAAGAAAGGTTTTCACTAACTAAAAACTTCTTTAATAAAAATATGCTATGTGCTTTTTTAGGGCCCTATTCAATTGGCCAAATTGCAATTGAATGAGGGCCATATACACTTAAAGGGATATAGAAGGATTCTGGATTTTACTAGGGCCCTCATTCAATTGCAATTTGGCCAATTGAATAGGGCCCTAAAAAAGCACATAGCATATTTTTTTAAATACGTTTTTAGTTAGTGAAAACCTTGCTTTTGGATAGATTCTTACTAACTAAAAACTTCTTGAAAAAAATTATGTTATGTGCTTATTTAGAGGCCTATTCAATTGGCCAAATTGCAATTGAATGAGGGCCTAGGGGCCTCATTCTATTAGCGGCCGTAAATCGGCCGTAAGGCTGCGATTCCTTGCGGGGGTTCTGTTTGCTCGCGATTCTATTATACGGCCCCGCAAGGATCTCCTTTTACGGCCGGCCGCATATCTTGGAACCGGCCGTAATCTGTGAAATATAAAAACTCAAAAATAAATTCAAGCCTGCACTGTACAGCTCTGTAAATGCTAGGGATCATATTGGGGGACATGAGGATTAAAAGGAACCCACTCTCAAGCTTGCACATCTGCCCAAACCCGAGTTCGAATTAACTGTTTATTTTCCGGCTGCGGCGTGGGTATGTCTGAGGTGCTCCAAGCACTCTGGACTTTTTACATGGATATTTTACGGATATTAAAAATGAAATATTTTACGGATTTGAGTACAGGATAATTATGTGCTATTTTTTCTAACACCTAAAATCCCTTTATAGTCTTCTCAAAGTGCAGGATGGCTTTATTTGAGCTATTTTATGTGCTTAATTGGTGCTAGCGAGACCTCTTTCCTGCAAGTAAGCTGCGGCTCGTTTTTAGCCTTGCAGAGAGGTTTCCCGGAGCAATTGAATTGCAAAACTCTTGCGGCCGTTTTAGATCAAAGGCTTTCCTCCGGCGCGAGCGGCCGCAAGAGATAGCAAGGCACCGGCCGCAAGCCTGCCGGAATCCCCGGCCGTAAGGGAATAGAATAGGCCCCGCAACGGCTGCGGCCGATAATAGAATGAGGCCCTATGGGCCTCATTCAATTATGATTTGGCCAATTGAATAGCCCTCTAAATAAGCACATAGCATATTTTTTTTAAAGAAGTTTTTGCTTAGTGAAAACCTTGCTTTTGGATAGATGATTACTAACTAAAAACTTCTTTAAAAAAAATATGTTATGTGCTTATTTACAGCCCTATTCAATTGGCCAAATTGCAATTGAATGAGGGCCCAAGTATATAATTACTGTGTATCTGTTTAGGTTTATGTACTTATAAGTTCTGTTTTTTCTGCCTAAAAATCAAACAAATATTGTCTGCTTGTGACTGCCCTCCGCAGCTCATGAAAACACAGACTCTGCTGTACTGAGTCTCATACTAAACAATCCATGACCATCTCTCAGCAACATTCTGCAGCATATATTTTATATATAGAGTAGCATTTCATGTATGCAACTTTGTTTCATTTTCCTGTAAAAATGTATTCCTAGGTATGGTTTTGGTATTGGTTTATATTAGAAAGTTAAAGGGACATAGAACTTGCATTTGTTTAGTGATCTTTAAAAAAAAAGCCGATACAGCATTTGTATGCATGACAATTCACAGCTGGAACAGTTAAAACAACTTTGATAGTTCAACAGACTGCTTTTGCAACAATGTTGAGACAATCTCCTTCCATGTTCTAGAAAGTACTGTATGTAATATGCACACGCTGAGTTATCGAGCTACATGGAGAAATAATTTACTCCCTCTAAAGAAGAGCATCCACCCCCATTCAACATTTTCAGAAATAGATGTATTAGAAATATATTAATATAAAATTATCAAATCTAACCTCAAAGAAGTCAATCATACAGTATTTCTAATCACTATGCTCTCCCCTGATTAAGGGCCTCATTCAATTGCAATTTGGCCAATTAAATAGGGCTATATATAAGCACAGAGCATATTTTTTTTTACAGAAGTTGTTAGTTAGTGAAGACCTTCCTTTTGGATACAAGTTCACTAACTAAAAACTTCTGAAAAAAAATATGCTCTGTGCTTATATAGAGCCCTATTCAATTGGCCGAATTGCAATTGAATGAGGCCCTTAGTGATTAAGTGTTATCTTGCATTTTTTTTTTTGCTTTTCCAAGTGCCAATATTTGTTCTGCTAGCTTAAAGGGCCACTTAATCCGGCATAAGTTGGATAACATAACATAAAAGATCTCCTAAAAGCATGTTGAAATACTTTTTAAATTTTTGAAATATGTGCATTTTTTCACTGAGAATTCAATAAAGTAAAATATGTATTTACATGTGTCACTAACTACCCACTGCCAAACCCACAGCTTCAGCTCGATGTAGTGAGCAAAAGAAAATAAAGAGTTAACCCTCAACAAATCCATCGGTTTAGAACATGGAATGCTGGAATCATCTAGACAGGTCAGTTGTGGGTTAACAGTGCATTCACGAGTTCAGGAAAAAACTGCTATCAATGTCCTCACTGCGCGGCTCTGCTGTCTTTTATTAATCATGAAACAGTCAGTAAGCAGGGAAGACTGTTTGTAAACAGAGATAAAACTTTAGATTTTTATTAGCTGTTATTAGTGTAATTTATAACAAAAAAAATAATTGACGGATCATTAGCTTTATCTAATACTGTATTAGAATCTTCCAACGTGCCAAAAAGCCTTTGGTAATGTATAACATCCCACTTTTAAATACATGCCAGATGAAAGTGCAAATTCCATGCTCTTTTAATGAGATGCAAGGTAAACAAAATAGCATTAATTAATTATGTTATTTTCTTAATTACTTTGTAAACTGTAATTCTATTTAACTATGAAACTATAAAATAATATAAAATATATGATAATATTCAGTCAACTATGCATGTATTATTAAGTGAAGCAATTTAGCCTACAGAAGTAAATGACTTATATGTTTTATTTAATTTATACCACCACAATTATGGGTGAGGAAGTCAAGCACTGCCTTTCTTTTGGCGTTATTAACTTAATATACATAACATTAAATAACAGCTTTTTAGTAATATGCAGCCTTATTAAATTGGGATTCGGCCAATTGAATAGGGCTCTATATAAGCACATAGCATATTTTTTTTACAGAAGTTTTTAGTTAGTGATCTTCTATCCAAAAGCAAGGTCTTCACTAACTAAAAACGTCTGTAAAAATAATTTGCTCTTTGCTTATATAGAGCCCTATTCAATTGGGCAAATCACAATTTAGAGAATTGGGGCCTCATTCAATTGCAATTTGGCCAATTGAATAGGGCTCTAAATAAGCACATAGCATACCTATTTAAAGAAGTTTTTAGTTAGTAAATACCTTGGCCCTCATTCAATTGCGATTTGGCCAATTGAATAAGGGTCTAAATAAGCACATAACATATTTTTTTTAAAGAAGTTTTTAGTTAGGGCCTCATTCAATTGCGATTTGGCCAAGTGAATACGGCTCTAAATAAGCACATAGCATATTTTTTTTAAAGAATTTTTTAGTTAGTGAAAACCTTGCTTTTGGATAGATGTTTACTAACTAAAAACTTATTTAAAAAAAATATGTTATGTGCTTATTTAGAGCCCTATTCTATTGGCCAAATCACAATTGAATGAGGCCCTTGGAGTCTCCTAACAATATATGTAGGGCAGTTAGAGCTAGGGAGCTACTTGCAATACCCACTGAACGCCCCGCAAACTTGCTTCTAAACATCCTGTATGACTAAGAAAACCTTACTGGAGTTTCTATGGGAGTCATGTAATGAACACCATAGGCATGAAATCAAAATACAGAAGACCATGTGTAACTTTGCCACTAGTTGATGCATTTTAAGTTGGCTACTAATGCATCACACATTTAAGGTTTGTAGTTAGCTCCAAATTTTGCAACATCAATCGTGTTGTGATGCACCAACAGTTGCAATCATTTTATCACAGACAAGCACCATCAATGAAAACACCTTGAGAGATCTGTGCATGACAGCAGATGATGTTGAGTCTATGTCATTGTATGCAATGGATCAGATTCCTTAAGGTTCCCTGCACCTGTAAATAGGCCATGGTGCTTGCTTTCTATGAAGCATTGGATGTTTCTTTTAACTTTTTCATAGACCTGTGTATCTATTTAGGTTTAAGTACTTGTATTTTTTTTAAGAAGTGCTTATAAGGTCTGTTTTTACTGCCTAAAATCAAACAAATATTGCTTGCTGCTTTGGACTGCCCTCTGCAGCTCATGAAAACACAGTGACCATCTCTCAGCGACATTCTGCAACATTCTGTAATACCACGTTCTTAGACAGAAGCTTCAGATCATCTTCCCTTTTCACCATCCTCCTTCATAGGTAGTCATAGCTCTTTTTTTGCCTAAAATCAAATATTGCCTGCCTGGGACTGCCCTCTGCAGCTCTTAAAAACACAGGCCCTAATTCTATTATCGGCCGTAAATCGGCCGCAAAGCTGGGATTCCTTGCGGGGCTCCCGTTACCGTGCAATTCAATTATACGGAGCCGCAAGGATCTCCTCTTACGGCCGGCCGTATATCTTGCAACCAGACGTAAGCTCAGAAATCTTTAAATGCAAAAATAAATTCAAGCCGGCACTGTAAAGCTCTGTAAATGCTAGGGATCATATTGGGGGACATGAGGATTAAAAGTAACCCCCTCTCAAGCTTGCACATCAGCCAAAATCCGAGTTCAAATTAACTGTTTATTTTTTCCGGCCGCAGCGTGGGCGGGTCTGAGGTGCTCCAAGCACTCTGGACTTTTTACATGGATATTTGACATAAATTCAAATAAAATTTATTTACGGATTTTAGTGTAGGGGAATGTTGTGCTATGAATGCTAACACCTACAATCACTTTATAGTCTCCTCAGAGTGCAGGATGGCTTTAAAATGTGCTTAATTGTGTGCCTGCGGGACCTTTTTGCTGCAAGTAAGCTGCGGCTCGGTTTTAGCCTTGCAGAGAGGGTTCCCGGAGCAATAGAATAGCAACCAGGATTTTCTTACGGCCGAAACTCTTGCGGCCGTTTAAGATCAAAGGCTTTCCTCCGGCGCGTGCGGCTGCAAGGGATAACAAGGCGCCGTCCGCAAGCCTGCCGGAATCCCCGGCCCGGAAGGGAATAGAATAGGCAAATAGCCTGCGGCCGGTCCTTGCGGCCCCGCATCTCCTACGGCCGATAATAGAATGAGGCCCTTAGACTCTGCTTTGCTTGCTGTGCTGAATCTCATACTAACCAATTAGTGACCATCTCTTAGCGACATTCTGCAAAACGACTTTCTTAGAAGCTACAGATCACCTACACATTTCACCATCCTCCTTCATCGGTAGTCATGGCTTTACAGACCATCTAATTACACCCTAAACACACTTTATAGGCATTGTCACCTGCTTTTAGATCATCTACCCTCACTATAATCCATTATTCATGACAAAGACAGTCAGCCTTACAGATCATCTACCCTCAATATATTGTCTCTTTCATATGGTCATCATTTAGTGTTCATCTGACCTCTTTATAATCCCTTGGGTCATATATAGTCATGGACACCCTATATAGAACATCTACTCTCTCTATAATACCTCAATCACAGGCTGATATGGCCACCCAATACAGATTATCTACTTTTCCTATAATCCCTCTTTTTTGGTAGTCATAGCCACACCCTTACAGATCATCTACTCTTACCACAATCCCTCCTTTATAGGCATGCACGGTAACCTTTATCAATTACCTCTCATCCACTCCATAATCTTTGTTTCAAAGGCAGCCATGCTCACCCCTTACAGCCCATTCACCCTCTTCATGCCCACCCCCATCCCTTCATAGGCCACATCCGCTCTTTCCTAGCTCAACTCTATTCTAGCTCATCAAAACCAACCCCAAAAGCTGGTCTCGAGCTCAGTCAGGTGTTGTATCACACAAATGTGTGCTAATACTCAGATTGAGAACCACCGAGTTGAAATAGATGACCTTTCAACAGTGTACATGTATTGTGGCACGATCGTGTCAATGTCAATACCGTTTCTAAGCACCTTGATAATGGAAACTATTTGTAACAAATAGGCTGCTTCCTGCTATTCTTGCTCCTTTGTTAATTGAGCTGTGTCCATAAATAGTAAAGTATTCAAGACATTTTTTAAAGTGTTAAGAGACAATAATCTTTTTTTTTTTTATAAACAGACTTGCTTAAAAATAGTGCATTAGTATCAACATTTTAATACACTTTTAACTTTCAAATTATTTCAATATGCAACCCCTAAAGCATTATTTTTCTCCTCTTGCCTCTTCTTCATAGAGGTCTGAAGCATTGAAATACAGATACATAAAGACTAAACATAATAAATGTGTGCAGATGGTCAGCAGCTGCTCTGGTTCAAGGATTGATAAGTGTCTATCACTCTGGAAGATCATAAAATATTTTCATGCAAGACCAAGTAAGGAATTTAAGACTAATATTGCTTGTAATAATACTGTTTTGATGTGATAGGCTATTTACAAAAGTATGTGCTGCACACTCACATTTGAACATGAACATGAGCAATTTAACATACCCGTATATACTCGGCTTAAACTCGAGTCACCCTGTGTCTCTCCCCCCCCCCGTGTCTCTCCACCCCTGTGTCTCACCCCCCTCTCCCTCTCCTATGTCTCTTTCTCCCCCTCTACCTCGTGTCTCATTCCCTCTCCCTCCATTATCATCCTCCTCAACCCCCCTGCTCATCCTCGCCCCCTCCTCAACCTCAACCCCCTCCTCATCCTCAACCGCTCTCCTCAACCTCCACCCCCCTCCTCAACTTCAACCCTCTTCCTCAACCTCAACCTTCCTCCTCAACCCCCCTCCTCACTTTACCCCTCTCTAATTACCTCCCCCTCTCCCTTTCCCCTCACCTACCTTCCATCAGCAGCTGCTCCTCTGCTCCTCAGCACGTCTTCTGGCTGCGTCGAGACCCGGCATATGCTAATGACGTGACGTCACATGCGCGTGACGGCATTAGCATTGGCCGGGTCCCAACGCAGCCGGAAGATGCACGGAGGAACAGCTGCTGAGGGGGAAAGGGGAAGGTAATTAGAGAGGTGTGGGTTGAGGATGAGGAGGGGGGTTGAGGAGGATGGTTGAGGAGGGAGGTTGAGGATGGGGGTTGAGGAGGGGGGAAAGAGACACATGGAAGGGAGAGTGGGAAGAGACACAGGGGAGGGAGGGGGAAGAGACACGGGAGGTAGAGGGGGAAGAGACATGAGGGAGGGAGGGGGAAGATACACAGGGGAGGGAGAGGGGGGCGAGACACAAGGGAGGGAGGGGGGAGACACAGGGGAGGGAGAGGAGGAGACACAGTGGAGGGAGAGGGGGGAGAGACACAGGGGAGAGAGAGGGGGAAGAGACACAGGGGAGGGAGAGGGGAGTTGAGGAGGGTGGTTGAGGAGGAAGGTAGAGGAAGGAGGTTGAGGATGGGGGTTGAGGAGGGAGGTTGAAGAGGGGGTCGAGGAGGGGTGAAAGACACACAGGGAAGGGAGAGGGGGAAGAGACACAGGGGAGGGAGAGGGGGGAAGAGACACGAGGGAGGGAGGGGGAAGATACACAGGGGAGGGAGGGAGGGAGGGGGGAGACACAGGGGAGGGAGAGGAGGGGAAGAGACACAGGGGAGGAAGAGGGGGGAGAGACACAAGGGAGAGAGAGGGGGAAGAGACACAGGGGATAGAGAGGGGGACACAAGAAAGGGGCACAGAGGGCACACAAGAGGGGGACACAGAGGGCACAAGAGGGACAGTACATTTCCCACCCTCGGCTTATACTCGAGTCACTAAGTTTTCCCAGTATTTTGTGGTAAAATAGGTGCCTCAGCTTATACTCGGGTCGGCTTATACTCGAGTATATACAGTACTTATTTGTCTTGTTGATTTTTTTTCTAATTTGAGTTCAATAAATTCAAAATATATATAAATATTACACTGCATTATTTACAGTTAGATAGTTTTGCGGTGAAACCTTGATTTTGGAATAAAAAATGGTGGTGGGAATAAATAATCAAAAATAATTGAACAAATCTGGTAAATGCTAACAAGGTAATTGGTTGTATTTTTCTATGATAATCTGTATTTTTGTATATCCCAATGAGCTGACTAGCAAATAAATATTGCATATTTACAGTTAAAATAAAAAAAAAAATAAACAAAATTAAATTCAAAACATGCTGCTATGTTGGAAAATAAATATTAGTCTGACTGAAACCAGAAATCAGTAACAGTCCAGGATTTGTAATATCTCTCTGCTTTAACACATATGGATCAGACAGAATAAATGAAGCTGAGTAACTTACAGGTACTAAAGCAGAAATAAACTTAAAATACAAGCAGAGAGATCCAAAGACCCAGGACTGTTGGTGACTCTTGTAGGGTTCAGTTGACCACTACTACCATTAGAATAAGAAACTAACAATGCAATTACTCTTCTTCCTCAGTCATACTGTGGTTTTTTTCTATACTATAGATGGGATCACATCACATTATGAAATACATAAGAGATAAGAAAGTACATACCAAAAATGACCAATGAATTGCCATATTTATAACATATTAATTTGAAGCTCATGGTTTACTGTACAAGATGTTTTGAACACTTTAAAATAACAAATCACAGCCTTCCATTTTTATGTATAGTATTCAATTTTGTTTTAATGAAGAACATGTGTTTGTTCCTAAAGGGATTAAAAACCGGAGAGGAGCTGTATATTCGGAGAAGATTCCTATTACCTATGTTGAAAACTAGCTATATAAATGGCACACTTGACAACAGAACTCAATTGAGGATTAAGCCCCCATAAGATAGTCCTCCTGCTCATGTT